>OX940803.1:14056982-14656982 GCA_954870605.1 Acer campestre | reverse complement strand
ACAAGTTGTCCTAGGGTATTGGGTGGAATAATTTTTTATGATTTTTGTTCCACTTTGTCCCCGTTCTGTCCCATGCTAAGGACGCACAAAACGTGGGACAAGAACAAATTATCCCACGTTGTCCTGTCCTGTCTACTTACCCTTGCAGTTCCAATTTACTGATTCTGATTCATAAAAAGTGTACTTGTGCTGTTCTTTAGGCTTAAAGTGTTCAACTGTTGTCATCTTCACTTTGTGGACCTCCTCTTTTACCACCAAACTCCCTCCTCCTCATCTCACATGACTTTTCCCTTACCACGGTTTCATGGTTAAATGTATTGTATCCGGTGCATCGAAGATTTTATCGGAGATCGAGATTTCATCATATAGGTGTTTTATAATTTTATTTAAAATTGAGAAGATATTTTGGTAACAATATTACAATACAATTTGTGTGCTTGTTTTCACCATCAAATTTGAAAATTCAGTTATGAAATCTATTAGATTGTTATGACGATTATTAGTGGGCCAGATATATACACGGGGCACATTGAAAGGGACACGAAGATAAAATGGGGGATGGGGTGTCACTTTGATGGATACAACAGGTGTAGATCTAACGGCCACTTGAAAGTTAAACTCTCAGTCCCACGTGAAGCTTTTATCTAGAAACGCTCCTTTATCTGTCCTAGTGTTTCGCTATCAGTATTGAGAATGCTCCGTATTGCTGGAAATTTGTTAGAAGCCGCTTGTGTTGCCTGCCGTTTACCAAATCTAGCAGATAAAAACAAAACCACTTTCTTACCTTCTAATTGACTACATGACACCTTTTACGGTTTGTTAATCGGGTACGATAATTCGAACTTAAAATTACGATAAAAATAAAACCACTTCCTTACCTTCTAATTGACTACATGACACCTTTTGCGGTTTGTTAATTGGGTACGACAATTCGAACTTAAAATTACGAATTTTTTCCCACCAAATCATATTGGACAATATCCATGGTATGTTTATATTAATTTTGCTTCGATATTTATTCAAATATGCTCTTGCAATTAGTTATTAGGTTTCTAATTTTAGGTGGTTTTTTGTATGTGTTAAAAATAAAAAATAAAATAAAAAAGTTTTTGATAATTAAGGTATGTAAGTTTTTAGGTGATTTTTTAACTACAATTTTCGAACCATCTCCAAAATCAAACAATTTTTATTTTTATTTTTTGTAAACTTGTAAATGAAATAGTTACGGATATGAAACATCAATATTGAACAAACTTTAATAGTTGCATAAATTATGATTGACGAATGAGTGTATATATAGACAAGCATTAATTGTAATATCAACCTAATAAAATAAATCATTGAAAAAAGTATGGGAATGCTTTATCTGAAATTGGATAAGATAACACTCCTGTAGTCTTATTTAATAAATAAGTACACCTGCCAAAAAGATACTTTAAATTGCAATTGTAATGATGGTCAAAATACCTAACACACAGTCACACACACATATATATATACACTTTGAAGTCAATGCATTTTTAGTCAAAAAAAAAAAAAAAAAAGTCTATGCATATTGATGTAACTTCATCGGTACATTGTATTTAAATCTTTAGATTTATATATTTTAACTCTAAGTGTATGTACTTGTCAAAACTTCTCTATAATCAGTGATTCACATGTATTAGTACTGATGCAGTTATATCAATGCGCACTGATGATGTGAACAGGATCGTGTATATATATATATAAAGTTTTAGTATCAAATATGTTTTCTGCTTACTTATTATAGTTATGGTAATATATTCTCGAACTTAAATTTTATTAAAAAATATGTTAATTACGAACGAGATAAGGTTTGTCCGATTGTATATACTTCAAATATACATCACGAGGTTATGGGTTCGAATCCTCTATCTCAAAAAAAAAAAAAAAAAACTCTAAATTTATGTAATACTTATAAAAAAATAATAATAAATTGAGTAAATGGGTGATGGACAATAGTGGTGCCCACAGTTCGGTTCCGGTTCAGTTTCAGTTAGAAACCGCTAGTTAAGGTTTCGTGGGAAGGTAAAACCGTAACCGTAACCGGCTTAGCAGGTTTGGTTTACGGTTTTTAACCGCCGATCAGGTGGTTCGGTTACGATTACGGTTTAAGAACCGGTCGGTTCCGGTTCTAGTTCCGAACCCGTTTTTTTTTATTATTATTATTTTTATATAATTAAGTGATATAAGTGTGATTGTGTGAAGAAAAAATAAAATAAAATAAAAACAATTCCTGCCTAATAATAATTAAATAAATTATAAGTTCCAACAAATTTTGCATTAGACCCTTTCCTTTGTCCAAATTTCTTGAACCTTCTCCCCCACTTGCCATTCAGAAATTAATTATAAATTCTAATAGTAATATATATATATATATAAATATATATAGATAAGTGTAAAGAAAATGTTGTTAGAATAATAGTGGTAACACTTAAAAAAAATATTGTTGGAATAATATTAGTAAGTGGTAACACTTTAAAAAAATAGATGATTGAAAAAAAATATATTGTTGGAATAATAGTGATAACGCTAAAAAAAAATTGATGACTGTAAATAAAAAATAGATGATTGTAAAAAATAGAAGAAATAACTATTTATTAATTTATATGAGAAATGAGAATTAAAGAAAATTGTAGAATGTAGAGAGAATTGATAATTTGAGATTGAGAGAGATTGAGAGAAGTTGAGAGATGTGTCAACTAGAAGAAATTAAAGGAAAAAATTAAATGTCGAAGTAGTCGTTGAGGTGGTTGTTGGGTCAGAAACAGTCATCTGACTCCAACGATCAGCTAAAAAAAAAAAAATGTTGGCACCTGGTAGCTTCTAATTGGTTCGTTTTTTTTTTAGGAAACCGTCGGTTTTCGGCGTTTTTTTTTTTTTTTTAAGGGTAACCGTAACCAAACCATGTTGTAATCGATTCCCAATCAGTTTTGTAACCATCGGTTTCGATCATGATTTCAGTTACGATTTTGATCATACGGTTTCGGTTTTTAATCGCCAGCTTAACCGAACCGTGGCCACCACTAGTGATGGTGGGGCTGTGAGTGTTAATTTCTAGGTGTGAATTTTTCTTTTCTTTTTTTACAAATAGGGGTAAAATTGGTAAAATAAATTTGTTAACCTTTAGTTAACTTTTGGACGGATGTCATCACGTGGGGATGGGGATGGGGCTATGGGGGTAATGCTCACCCCTTAGTCAAGGAAGTGAGTAAAAATGAATTCAATAAATTAGGGTTTTAATTCAAAGTTTTGAAATGTATTATTATATAATTGGAAAACAATTTACGAACGTTTAAACTTTTATGCCATGTGGCACTATTGCATTGGTATGTCTCATTATCATTAGCTGTGAGACGGACCCATACAAGATTTTCTCTTGTTACAGGGAAATGGTTGGTAGATACTGTAGATGGATCACCACATGGATCATCTAGGCATCTAGCATATGCTGCTACCCTCTGGGACCCACTACACCTCTCCCTCTCTCCACATGGCACCACAAAAACACCTTCCGTATATTCTGTGCATTTTAAATAGGACCATTTAATAATATCTTTTGTTTATTTATTTGACAATATCAACACCGAAAAATAAATAAAATCAATATTTAAATCAATAACTTGAAAAGAGAAAATTGGAATTATATCGATCCTAACTAACCACTGAAATTGATATTAGTTGTTGGGACAATTTTGCAACGTCACATGCCGGATTTGATATGAATGGGACACCTCGGAGGCTTGATTCATGATAGCGTATAAATTTTGAGATCGGAGAAATTCAAATGATTAGACGTTTTGATATTAAATTACAAAGTATACAACTCATTTTCTATCAAATGTCAAAGTGAAAATGAGACTGTGTCTTTGCTCAAGGCTTTAAACAATTCACTTGCTTCCTCATAAGTTTGCATGATTCATGTTAAGCATGAAATACATTATTAATTATTAAATTGTTATTTTATGTATATATATAATTATTTTTTGCGTGTGTTAGACATATGAAATAGAAAGCATATATAAATTAACATTATTAATTGTTTATTATTCTATTCATTTAATAAATATATATATTTTTTTTTTGGGTATTCGTGGATATTCGGACCAGCTTGCGTACACCTCGACTAATCTCACGATGTTTTAAAGTTTAACAGTTGGGTAAACCTCCAGTAACCCCAAGAGAAACGTGGCTACCAAGGATCGAACCTAGGACATCCGAGTTTAGCTTGTCCCAGTGATCAGTGGCACCACCCCTCGGGGTTAAATATTCATTATTGATTCATTCTTAGTGCGGTGTAATGTTATGAACATCCGGGTCTGATTTATAACGAAACAAATTTGCTTTGTGTGTTTGGCGTATACACGTGGATGGAAATAATTCAAAAGTACTTTGTCGTAAACAAATGATTTAGTTTCGACTGCTTGTGGTTCGTGCAATTTCAGTGAAAAGTTGTAATACTTCCAAAATTGGTGGAATAATGGTGTTTAAGTTATCTAAGTCAGAGTCTCCAATTTTCTTTGCAATGCATTGAACTAGACTGTATATGTAAATTCATTTGCACATAAAGATTAATGCCAAAGTGGACGAGGAAACATACGGGAAATGTCGTTCTGACAAGATGAATAATATATCCTTTTTTTATTTTTTATTTTATTTTTATTCTTGAGTGTCCGGACCAGCTTGTGCGCACTTCGACTAATCCTAGGCCGTAAAGTTAACAGTCAAGTAAACCTCCAGTGATCCCAAGAGAAACGTAGTTGTCAAGGATCTTACCCAGAACGTCTGAGTTTACGACTCGCCCCAGCAACCAGCAGCACCACCCGTTGGGGTTAAGATGAATAATGTCATTTTAGTCATTTTATAGCACTTGGTTAAAATCAAGTAAAGGGATCAAGACTATGTTTGGGATTGCTTTACTCAACAAATTATCCGCTTATAGCTTAACTTTAAAAATAATTACCTTAACAAAAAAGTGGATAGGTGTTTGGTAAACTAAATTTTGAAATTCTTTTGCTTTTGAAAATGTGGAAAATGTATTTGACGAAATGACAAAAATGGACATCATTTTAATAAGAAAAACATTGTTGAACCAGAGGCCCAAACATTGTTGAACCAAAGGCCCAAAACAAACTCGACCCGTAACTTTGACCCGGTTTGCTTGAAACCCTACCTGCCGCCGCCTGCCGCCTAACCGCTGCTCGTTCAACTTCGCGCATGCCCGCCGCTCGTTCAACCTCGAGTAGGCCCGCCGCTCGTCCCATGTCGTTGCTGGTCCCGTCACCGCTCTCTGTTTTCTCAGCTGATTCCTATGTTTTCGGGTGGGTAGATCCATCTCCGAGGTTGGAGGAGGTGGATTGTTCTGGTGGTCGAAAGAATGACCGGATTTCTCTGCGGAATCGGAGGAGGTGGATTGTTCTGAGCACGAAGGTGCAGCGGGTCCGGTCTCAGCGGATTTCTAAACGGAGGCCGGCAGCGGAGGAGGAGCAGGCTTCTTCCGATGACGACCTCAAGTTTGGCGGTGGCCACCGGTGGCCATCTGTTTCTTTTTTCAGTTTTTAGTTTTATTTAATGTAGGGGTAATATTGTGTTTTAATAAAATGGTGAGGATATTTTGGACATTTCAAAGTAAAAATTTAGTTTCTGATTCCAAAAGCAACCCCTACTCAACTTCTAAAAAGTTGATTATTTGAGGAGCAAATTGTAAAATAAGTAGCTTTTGGAAAGTTTACAAAACACTTATTTACTCAAAACTTGATAAATAAATGATTATTTCTTAAGCATAAGCAATCCCAAACATAGCCCAAGTTGAACATGTAATCAAATATCGTTACACGAAATTTATGTCAATTGTCATGCAAACTTAATTAATCAATTAAGTTTGTTAATGTAACTAAAAAAATCTGTAATAAAGAACATGACTATGTGAAATTAAAGACTGTAACTATTTAAATATCAAAATACATTTTTTTTTTTGAAAGGCAAATATCAAAATACATTAATTAATTAAACATATGAAAAGGACAAATATTTCGTTCAATTACAACATACCCCATGATTGAAATGTTACATAAGATCAATATCCATTTCTTTGGAAATGATGCGAGTGGACTAGATGTCTAGGCACGTTGCAGCCGTTTCTACCTTTATAAAATTATTATATTAATCAACAATTATCGTATGTTTTCTAAACAGACGGATGATGAAATAGAAAATATCTCGACTTTAAAACTTTACACAATCACGTACTAATTACAATCGTTAACACTTATAAAATATTATCCGTTTTGATTCGTTAGACCTTACGTGATTATTTTTAGAACAATAATTTAGCAGCTGTTATTCATCTAAAATATATTGTGCTGTGCTTCCATAGCATTTGTTGTAAACTTGTAATTTATCAAATTAATTAATTAAAAAAAAAGAAGAAAAAAAAAAGCTTGTGGAGACATGAATGAATGATTGAACATAAAGTGCTAGATATTATCATAAAAGAGTAATAGTATAAGAAGGAAACAGAGAGACTGATTGGGCAATAATTTCACAAATCCCAGTGAAAAAAACAAAAGCAAATTCTCTGACTCTCTGTCAATATAAGGTTAAAAAAATATATTAATAAAGTAAAAGTTTTTTTTTTTCATCTTTTTAGTTTTTATTCCCAATTTAATAAATAAAAAAAGCTTTTAGACTTGGTAGTGTGTCGGTAACTTGAACAACCTTTAACTTGAACAGCTTCTGATTACCTTAACCAATCAGAGGATGGCACGTGGATACATTGTTTGAGTAGAAAGGAGTATCTCGAATAAATGCTTTTCTAATTCTTTACGCAGTCACGCCAGCATTCAAATTGTTGGTCCCCCCACCCCACCCCACCCCAATTCTCCGTTTATTCGGCTTCACGGTGTTACTTTTATTTATTTATTTATGTATTATGGAAATTGTTGGAAATAATTGCATACAACATATAAATTTTGCTTGTAACCATAAACGAAAATTTAATTGTTAATAGTCATTTTTTGAGAAATTACATGAATGCCCTCATATAAAAACCATCTACAAACACACACACACACACACTCTCTCTTTCTCTCTCCTCTCCATCCCATCAATCGTCGCCAGAGGTTGTCGTCTGGGCGTCAATCATCACCGGATGTCATCAACGTGCTTGGGCTGGGCGCGAACCAGTGGCACCATGACGACTATGACCTTTGGCGATGATTGCGTGGAGAGGAGAGAACCTGAAAAAAAAAAAAAAAAAAAAAAACCTAATTTGGGGAATTTGGAGAAGAAGGTAAACATGTCGTGATTTCAAGTTTCACATTTCAAGTTTTTAGTCGAGATTTCAAGTTTTCTCCAGATTTTAGTCGTGATTTCAAGTTTTCTCCACATTTTAGTTGTGATTTCAAGTTTGCTTCCATGTTTTTTTTTTTTATAAAAAAAAAAAAAAAAAAAAAACTAATTTCATGGGTACTTTTGTAATTTATGGATATGCACTGGTTTTTTTTTTTTTAAGTGGTTATTAACAATTAAATTTTCAAAAGTTGTTACAAACGAAAATTTTATGTTTCTAATGGCTATTTTTGGTTTAATATTCGGCTTCATGGTGTTACTTTATTTATTTATTAGTATTAAACTATTATATAAATTTAGGTTTTTTTTTTATGAAGAGGGGGGACTAGAACCTGTAACCTCATGGTGTAAGTGTGAGATGTTTGACCACCAGATCCGAACCAACCTCATCTTATCGGTGGCTGTTACTTACTACTCCCTCTATTAACTTCTTAATTACTCCAATTTTACTTCTATTAATTTCCAATAAAGTCTTAGACAAGGGATATAATTAAAGTTTCCAATGAGTTGGTTTCAATTTTTCGTCTAACAGGACCTTTGAATTGCATAACTTCAATAAAAATCAATAATGGAATTTATATATAAAAAAATTTAATTTAAGTGATAATATATTATAATTAAAATAAATTTTTAAAGATTGGAAGTTAAGAATATAAATATGGGTCCGGTTAAATCAACTCAAATTTATGATTTAATTTTGACTCAAATATGTTATTTAATCCGATGATTGAGATATTGAAGTCAACAAAATGAATTAAAAATTTGAGTTGATACAGTTTGACCCTAAAAAGAAAAAGGCAGTTACTTTGTTCTCGAAAGTCCTTTGACTCATGGAGGAGGTCGATCAAAAAAGATGCAAACCTTTATTTCTTAAAAAAACAACCTCATCTATAATGGACAAGTTAAGACCTCCTCATTATATATATATATATAATCAAGTGAGACATATCTTACTAGAATTATTTACCTTGATGAAATCACATCGATTTTTTATAAATTTTGATATGGATTTTTTATTTTTTATTTATTTTTTTTTTTTTATAAATGATAAGTTTAATAAAATCTACTATTAAATAAAATTTGAGAATTTTTTAAGTACCGGAATTATTTATCCCTATTTTGTTATATATAAAGACATTAGGAAAATGAGATAATATAGGAAAATTCAAAAAAATAGTTATAGTACTTGAAAATTTCTCAAATTTCATTCATAAGTAGATTTCGAATGGACTTATCATAAAAAATAAAAAATAAAAAAAATAAAAAAATCAGATAAAAATTCATAAAAATATATGTGATTTCATCAAGGTCCTTACCGAAATTAAAGTAAAGGGTCCCTCATTTGAAAGTTCATAAGTATATATATATAGTGACAGTCTTTCTATTGTCAGTTCGTCCCGATAATAAATATATCAGGACGAAGAATGTAGACCATAGATTATGGAGAAATCTTGACAAGTGTATACATTTTGAGTCAAAGTATGTAAATCTAATGGTCCACATTTTTCATCCTGATATATTTATTGTCAAAACGAACTAACAATATAAAGACTGTATATAGTGATTATCAAGTAAGATATACTTTACTTTAATTTCGGTAAGGATTTTGATGAAATCACATATATTTTTATGAATTTTGATTTGAATTTTTTTGTTTGGATGAAAAGTTCATTGAAATTTACTTATTTATAAAATTTGAGAATATTTCAAGTACTAGAATATATATATTTTTTAATTATCTTATATTTTTCTAATTTTTTCGATGCATATGTATTTAATAAAATTTGAATAAATAGTTATAGTGCTTAAAAAATTCTCAAATTTTATTCATAGTTAGATTTCATTAAACTGACAATCCACACAAAAGTTCTGATCAAAATTCATAAAAAATCAATAAGATTTCATCAAAGTCCTTACCTAAATAAAAATAAAAATATCTTACTTAAAGGTTCATATATATGTAAAATATCAACCCTGCCATACAATAGTTGGATACTTTTTTTATTTTTTTGACAACGGCGATTTTATTCAAATGAGTAACACATGACATATACTAACAATTAACATATCGTAGAAGCAGATACGTGAACCATAAACGCACGTAATATTTGATTTCAATAGATTCCGGTATGACCTTCAGGCTTTGGATGTTAGATATGGAAATAAATAAATAAATAAATAATACTAACAACTAAAAAGTGATGCTGGTTGGTTTTATTACCCAGTCTAATACTCTAATCCCATGTACTAAACACAGCCTAACAACTAATTTCTGAAGGAAATCACTCCATTTATATTTATATTACAAGAGAAAGATTGAGCCCGGCCAACGATTATTAATTGATTGAATTTACACGAGGAAGTCAACAATAAATGAATCCTGCTTGTTATACAATCTATGTGAAAAATATACTAAAATAGATTGCATTTCCCAAAAAATACATATTTTAACAAAAGACAACTCAACTAAATATATTATTCTTGGAGTGGAGTTTACAAGAGGAACGAGGAGAGCTTATACCTTATTGAGATTTTGTTGCAAATCCAAAACATATCGTACACGACACTCATGACTCATCTTCTTCTCTAAAATTAGGCCTCAAAATGGCACACTTTCCATGAATACACATTTCCTGTAAACTCCATAAAATCATAACCACCCTTTACCAAACTCACCCATTTTCAACCCTTTACATTAATGATATGGTGGATTTAAGCTACGCGTTTAAAAAAAAAAAAAAACAACAACAACATAGTTACTGAATTAGCTAAAAAAGGGTTCCATACAGAATACCGAAAATAACTCTATCATGTATCAAAAAAAAAAAAAAAAAAAAAACCTTAACAACCACTTTATCAACAACTAATCACGTGCTTTAAAATAATCAAGAAAAATATCAGATCAGCAGATGATATAAATCCTTCATAAAGAATTTGAATTCTCTGCCAATATGATCTTTTTTCTGACCTCACATAATCTTATGACACATAAGCATTGAAATGAATGGGTGGTTAAGATGTGATTGGTTTTCATAACCACTTTATCATCAGCTAATCACATGCTTTAAAAAGGTCCGAAAAAAGATCAGATCGACAAATGATCCAAATTCTTTCATAAAATTTTGAAATCAATTTTTTTCCCTCCTAAAAGTAGTCAAACTCCATGGATTTGTTCAAATTATTCCAAAGAATAAATACTCCATGTATTAGGGCTGCCCATATACCGTGACTTATACGGTTATACTGTATGTGACTCAATAGGGGGATCAACATGTTATTAAAAATAAAATAAGATAAGGTTGTCTTAGTGGTAAGCCTCTCACACTTATATTCAATATGTTAAGGGTTCGAGTTATACCCCTCACCAAATTCTGAAATATTGTAATAGTTTAAAAAAAAAAAAAAAAACAATATGGTGATTGGTGAGCAATACATTCTCAAATCAAATTTTTAAAAATTGATTAGCAGATGTTATTGACATTATGTCACAAGCTCGGTGAATAATAATAATAATAATAACAAAATGATAAATTTTTTTTTTTTCCTTGGAAACAATAATGTTAGAAAACAACCCAATTTTGACACTATCTCACAATTGGGGCTCAACTACCCTAAACCTACCAAATATCATCATAATGTAGATATTTCATTTGGGTAGTAATTGTAACAAATTTTCAACACATTTAATACACTACTAAAAATAGTTATAGCATGTATTCCCTTCAATTATTTTCCTTTTAACAAAATGCTATTAATTTATTGTTCGGTGGAAACCTAATAATTTTTTATTTTTTTTAATATATACAAAAACCTAATAAAATTTCACAACTCATCATTCCTTCACATATATTTCTTTAAATTAAAGATCTATTAACATGTGTTTTGATATTTTTATATTCTCAATAATAAACAGGTAGATGAACGAGCTTGCGTTCGAATAAATGACTCTTAAATCAGTATCTCAAATCCTAACAATAGCAAAAGGTTTAAAAAAAAATACATGGTTAAATAGAAATCCATGACATTAGCACAGTGAAATATCATTCCGCACAAACTAATGAAATTGCGGTTAGACGTTAAGAGTCATGACCCCTTCCCTCAAAACTTAAATCGTAATTATTTATAAATAATAATAATAATAATAATAATATAATAAAAACGTTGGTAGATAAGGAATTTTTATTATTAGTCTCATCTGATCTTGCTCAAGCCAGCCAGCTAGCCAGCTAGCCAGCCAAGCCAAGCCAAGCTAAGCCAAGCCAAGCCAAGCCAAGCCAAAAATCAAGCTGTACAAGCCAAGCGGTCAAGACAGTCACATTGTCGTAGTCCTAAAGCCGTAACGCCGTTATCTAACCTGAAACAGTAATGACCCTGATCAAAGGCAAACTCGTGTTTCAAGGAGCGGGTCTGATTTAGTCGAGAGCTACTTCCGTGTGCCAGGCTCACAGCTCCGGAATCTTCAACTCATACACATCATAATCAACGATAGGTATTTTCCACGTGGCATAATATTATTAGTTTGTATATATACGCCCGGCGCACAGTAACGTTCTCGAATTTAGTTCTATTTTATCCGCACACAAGAAAAACACCCCACCCCCCCGCCTATTTCTTTTCTGTTTTGTCTTCATTTCAAAGCCTCAACTAAAAAGTCAGTTTATTTAAACAAAATAAATAAAAATAAATAAATATATTGAAAAAAAAAAAAAATCTCTCTCTCTCTCAAAATTCTTCTTCCAACTTTTTTTTTGTTGTTTTTGTTCGTTTTCTCTCTCTCTATAGCTCAGACCGGCGAGGGAAATCTCGCCGGTGGCCGAACGAAATATCGTTCTCCTGTATATTTAAATCTCCGGTTTATGTATGATTCCATTCAAGAGAGAGATTTGTTTTTGTGTGATTTGAGAATTATAATGATTAAAAATATAGAGGGAAAAAAAAAACAAAAAGGAAAATATTCTCTCTCTTGTGTGGTGTGTAATGGCTTGTAATGCAGGGAAAAGAAGAGAAGAAAGAAGATGCTGAGATCCCTTCCGTTTTCTCTTCTATAAATCTCTCTCTTTGTCTCTGTCTCTGTCTCTGAATTGTTAATTTGATCTGCCTTTCGCTTTCTCTCTCTCTCTCTCTCTCTCTACCTCTCCGTCTACGTCACCGTTTTGGTCTCTGAATTTCTTGAGAGAGAAAGCGAAATTCTAAGATGGCTCTCATGTGAAGTTTTGCTTTTTCTGAGTAAAGGTGCGGTTTCTGTTGCATTTACGTCATTCAATTTAGGTCAAACTTTCTCTGGTTTGTTTGTTTGTTTGTGTGTTTTTTTCTCTCGCTTTTATGTGCTGAATTTTTTTTTTTTTTTTCAAGGCTGAAAGCTAAATTGAACAGATTGGGCTTGTTTTTGAACGCGATCGTTTCCTGAATTTTAAATATTTTGCAGTGGAATTGCATAATTTGAAGGAAATCTGAATGTTTAGTTTGGTTTTGTTGAGATTTAGCTAAACTAAGCTGTAGAGAAGTATTAGGTACAAATCAAACAGGGGATTTTGGTTTATAATTAATTTGCAATGTTAAAAAGATATATGCTTTTGTAACCTTTTCTCAGCAACCAAACTAGGCATTCATGTTTGGTCGTTGGTAGGTAAGCTAGTTCTCTTTCATTTTTATAACATTATCGTACTTCGTTTCATTGTCTCACTCAGGAAAAAATTGTAAGAAAAAGAGAGAAGAGGAAACTGATTTTTAGTTTATCTGGGTTGCCGATAATCAACAAAAATAATTTATGTGATCTACCACTCAGGAAAAATATAGACAAAGCGAATTCCTTTGTGCTTGATTATTAGAAATTATAGAATTCTGAAGCTGAATTTCCGATGGGGTTTCTTTGTTGCCTGATTTTTTTTTTTTTTTTTTTTTTTAAATAAAAAATTATCTGGATCATCATTTGTGAACTAAAGGAGATGTGAATTCTTTCAGGAGAAGGGTCATGAAGTCTGGGCAGAGCTAGCAAGTGAAAAAGTTTGATTTTTTGTTTCTGTGTTGGGTTTTTGATCTGGGTTCTACAGCTGCACAATGCCTTCTGAAGTAGTGGATCAAAGGGGTGGATCTGCATCATCCCATTTCTTCGAAGAACGTCGTTTTTCTGCTGAGGTATTTTCGTGCATCCAGATTCCCCCCAAAATTTCAATAGTCAAATTTGTACGAGATTACAGTACCGATGCTTATTTATTCTTCCAAAAGATAGTATTACACTATTTTAAATTTCTTTCCTTCTGTTTGCGTGCTTGATGTGTTTTCAAGTGTTTGTTATTTCCTTACCTTATGACCGCCATTTGTTTCTGTTTGAATTTAATTGTCACCAACTTTGTTTGGACAGAGACAAATTGGACTGTGGAAGCCGAATACCATGTCTGATCACCAAGGTGAGCAGCATTCAATTAGTTACCATTTTTGATCTAGTTCCGTTAGGAGTGCTTAATTAATATTGTTGGGCCCTTCCTTATCGGCTTAAGCTTTTGAGTCTAGTGGTTACGAACATGGTATCAAAGCCCGGGAGTCATGAGTTCGAGTCCTTCCACGTGATTATATTTAAATTTGTTAATTGTAATGTGAATTAGTTGTGTGTTTGTGTTTGGGCTTGAGCCACGTGGCAATCCTGTTGGTCTTGCACGTGAGTGGGTGTGTTAGAGTGTTTAAATACTATCATTGGTCCCTTTACTATCGGCCTAAGCTTTTAAGTCTAGTGGTTACTAACGAGTTCTATTTGTCTCAACTTGATCAAATGCAATCTCCATTTTAAGTAGCTTTTGTTTGGTTGTTTTGACCATTCAGTAAGGTGAACTTAGATGTTTTAGTAATTATTTTTGTATAAATACTAAATAAATGGTCTCCTGACTACTAGGAGAATCGTGTTGCTAAAGTCCAGGAATTTATCAATAAAGGATGGGATTAAAAATGGAAATGATTAGTCATAATGACTGCATGAAAGATTATGAATGTTTATTTGACAACTGGCCAGTCTCAACTGTTTTGTTTTGTTGGTATGTGGAAGATTCTTGCATTATACAACTTTGTCTATAGCCATGGCCCGTACTGTTCATAAGAATTCAAGAACTAGCTCAATCTGTTCCTCAAAATCTGTAGCCTTATTACAAAATCATATGAATGGGTGTTTCCAATAAAGAATAAATTTCGATCATTCATGCTAGTTGTAAGATGTTATAGTTTAGAAGGAATACTCATCTCCATTCAGGACATTTCCTTTGCAGCTATGAACTCTGTAGATTAGGTGAATAGAGTGATGTTTTCATAATTCCTTGAATTCCTCAATTATTACAATGTCATAACTCATAACCGGAGTCATTCTAGGTAAATAGGACACTATATGATGTATTAGGCTCTTCTTTGCAAAAGTTTTCTCGACGGATATCTGATTTCGTTGTTTGTGAGTATATTTATAATGTTTGCATCACTTTGTGTTACTTACTACATAAGAGTGAAATGCTTCCAACCTTCTTCGAGTTCTGAATTTGTGATTGCCATTGCTGGGTGTGATTTTACTGAATCTTGTTCCATAAGTTTTGGAGTAAAGGGAGTATAGAAGGAAGGTCTCGTCTAAGTAACTCTGTTAAATTATTTTTATGGTATGGTTGTTTGACATGTCCTCTGAAACACGCATCCAATCCAGTTGACCTTGACTGAAGTTTAATTATCAGCGGAAGTAGTTTGGTTGGTCAACTTATGAGATAGTGTACTGATATGAAAGTGATTGTAAGGAATGTTAACGTACTGATTTTTTATTTTATTTTATATTTCTTTTCTACCTTCCAACCCTGTGCCTCAATGAGTCGTTTCTTCCCATGTCATACATACACCTACACACAAAGATGTGCAAAAATTAATAGTGTTGAAGATGATAGAGCTAATGATCTGAGTGTCAAAGATTGGCCCAATTAGTTTTCTTTTCTGGCTGTCTCAGTTTATGGAGATATCTTATTTGGATATTTTTCGATGCGTTAGATTCCAATATTTCTATAAAGCTTTTTGCACCATTTTGTTGTTGTAGAATGTTAGTTATGAGACTTTGCTTTGTATTTCATGACTTTGGTTGACTAATATTCATTTTGATTGCCTCTTCGATATGGGTCTCAATTTACATATTGTTGCCTTTTAAGTTAAAATATTGTACTTTGTTACTTTTTTTTTTTTTTTTTTTTTTTTTTTTTCTTTTTTCCTTCATATTTTTGGAAAAACTTGAGCGTAATGATGTTCTCCTGTGAGTTGAACTTCTTTGTAGTAACAGATAATTTATAATTGAAAACAATATGTGATTAGAGCGCTTTTACCGACTAATTGATATGTAAATGTTGTTCTTCAGTAGGTACAGAAGGAATGGTGCCAATATCTGGAAGCAAGTTCGTTGCTTCATCTCCACAGGAAAAATTTTCACCAATTGGGGTTCCGTCCGTGGATTGGTTAGAACTGCGACGTTCAACTTTAGCCAGAGACCAAGCAAAAAAGTTGGGCGTTGGTGGAGAGGAAAGAATTGCAAGTTTGTCTGAGACATCATGGAATTCTTTGAATAACCTGCCAAAATCATGGTCAAATTTGAGTGTGCAACCGCAATCTTATACATTTAGTGGAAACAGGATCGGTGTTAATGGAATCCAGTCTGAAAGCAGTCTGTTCTCCAGCTCATTGTCTGATATATTTAGCCGAAAGTGTAAGCTCTTTTATTCATGTCTTAAATATGCTCTTCTTTACATTTCTTGTGTTCAGTGATAGCTAAAATTGATACTCAAGTTGACTTAATACTTCATGGTTACGCTGATGGCTTCATTAATGTTGCTGTTGGATCATTCTAAATATCTTTGTAAAAGACAGCTTTTTTTCTTACTCTAGATTCTTTTCTTGGCTCTCCTATATACATGTTTGTAATTATGCTCATCTTATATTCCATGTGTACACAGATGACTAGAATTTGATACTTCAATGGGCTAACACCGTGTTTACATTGATTGCTGCATTATTTTGCTGGTTGGGTCATTCTGAATATCATTCTAAAAGACATAGCTACTTTTTCTATATTTTTTTCTTGGTTTCCACAATTCACTTGGTGTTTCATCCAGATTGATCTCAAAAGTGCGAAATACAGCCATTCAAATGAATGGGTCCAAAATTATTTGGTGATGGTTGTATTACTGAAACTGATAAAATTCCTGTGTGCTTCTCCATTAATGTGCAGTGAAAATGTCAGGGAGTGATGTACTATTCCATCAGCCTTTCGACACAGTTGGTTCCCACCATGGAGAAGAAGAACCATTTGAATCTTTGAAAGAGATTGAGGCGCAGACTATAGGGAATCTGCTTCCTGATGAAGATGATCTGTTTTCTGGAGTGGTTGATGATCTGGGACATAGTGTTTATGCCAATACTGGAGATGAATTGGAAGATTTTGACCTTTTCAGTAGTGGTGGAGGTATGGAATTAGAAGGGGTAGTCAATGGTCAAGGGGTTTCTAATGGTATGGTGGTTGGTGAACATCCATATGGTGAACACCCTTCTAGAACACTTTTTGTCAGAAACATCAATAGCAATGTTGAAGATGTTGAGTTGAAGGCTCTTTTTGAGGTTTGTAGAACCACATGTTTTATTGTGGTTTCCTACATTTTATTTTGTAAGTTAACTTTGTATTTGTGTTTTCCTCTATCAGCAATATGGTGAAATCAGAACTATCTATACTGCCTGCAAGCATCGTGGGTTTGTTATGGTTTCTTATTATGATATAAGGGCAGCCCGTAATGCAATGAGAGCACTTCAAAATAAGCCATTGAGGCGCAGGAAACTTGACATACACTATTCAATTCCAAAGGTGTGGTGTTTTTCCAGTCTTGATGTTCGTTGTAGTTAGTGTATACTAAAACTTCTAAATATATAGTTGTCATCATTTTTGCTGCTGCTACTTTTGTGTGTATCTAATTGGTTCTTGTGTGCTTGTGTTGCCTTCCTGATGTCAGGATAATCCATCAGAAAAAGATACTAACCAGGGCACCTTGGTGGTTTTCAACCTTGATTCTTCTGTCTCAAGTGACGAGCTTCGAGAAATTTTTGGTGTTTATGGAGAAATTAGAGAAGTAATGGGTTCATTTAATTATTTCTTGCTTGCTTATGTTAAGGACAAAAGAATCAAATTTATAGACATTAATTTTTGTCCACAGATTCGTGAGACTCCGCACAAGCGTAATCACAAATTCATAGAGTTTTTTGATGTTAGAGCTGCCGAAGCTGCACTTCGTGCATTACATCGAAGTGACATTGCTGGGAAGCAGATCAAGCTTGAACCAAGCCGTCCAGGGGGTGCCCGACGGTATGGCGATTGTTTACTTCATTTATTCTATTTCTTATTTCCATCTGTCAGATAAAAGTTTGTAGTTGGAACATTTGCGCTCCCTGATTCCATAATGAGGAAGGCTTAAAACTTATTTAATGAATCTTTAGCTTTTACACTCTTAGTCTTGCCTTTATTTTTTTGCTTTTATTGATTAATAAACGGTGTTTTTTTTTTCTTTCCTGGATACCTGGAATGCTAAAGGGTTTGCTTTTATTGATTAATAAACGGTGTTTTTTTTTTTCTTTCCTGGATACCTGGAATGCTAAAGGGTGTTTTGAGCTGTTTTCTTTTTCTTTCTTTTGACCTCTGTTATCTGATAGATTATATGAACATTCCTTTTGCAGTTCCATGCAGCAGCCAGAGCATGAGCAAGATGAATTAAATCTTTGCCGAAGCCCTTTTGACGACTTATCTTCAGGACACAAGGGTATGATTATGGCTATCGACAATTTCTTTACCTTGGTTCATTGTTGTCCTCTTGAGCCTATGCTTTTATTTATTTGTTTCTTCATATCATCATATAATACTTTTGACTGCTGCAGTTTCTCCTGGAGTAATCACTTCTAGCTGCATGGATAATGGATCAATCCAGGTTTTACATTCTGCTGTCCGGTCAACTGCTAGTGTGTTTACTGAACCTCATCAGACTTCTAGTGTGCCGAACAATTTGCCCTCTCCAGCAAGAGTGGCATCTATTGGCACACAATTTGGGCTTCATGAGCCCAACCACTCTTTGGATGAAATGAAGACTGGTAATCAACATCTGAGTTTCCATCCTCATTCTTTCCCTGAGTATCATGATAGTTTAAGCCATGGTAGTCCATACAAGTCTCCAAGCACTATCATAGATATGGCTACCAATGTTGGTCCCAAAATTACAGAAGGACTTGACAATAGGCACATTCGTGGATTTAGTTCAAATGGGCACCTGATTGAACCTAATGGAGGTGGTAAGTCCTATTGATTCTGATGTCATAGTTGGTTTCAAATGTTTGTCTGTATCTCTGTGTAAATTATTAATTTCAGTTTAAAATTGCTTGGTAAACCACTCAGGTTAAGCTAGATGTATTGAAATGATTCTCTATATCGGTCTCTTCTCTTATCTTAACGCTTAATACTATTATTTAGGCTCTTTCTTGTAAGTTTAGGCTTTTGGTTCCAGTGGTTACTTACAATGGTATCAAAGTCAGTTAACTAGGAGTGCCTGGGTTTGAGTTTTCCCTTGTGATTGGATTTGTAGCTGTTGTCTGTGATGTTTGAGCTAGGTCCAAGTAACAAGCCCTTTGGTCTTGCACGTGAAGTGGCGCATTTAAACTTAATACTGTCGTTTGGTCCCCTACTTGCAACTTGCAAGTTTAAGCTTTTTGGTCTAGCTGTCACTTGTATGTTATATCGCCGTTGAGTGGTTAAAGCTTGTTTCATTTTGACTGCAGTTACTCTAGGGACCGCAATTAATTGTCATAGAGGCATTCCCTGCCTTTATTTCTTTTCATTCCACTTGTGAATTTTGTAAAAAATGCTCAACATCCTCATAGAATTTAGGATGATTGTCATGCAACATCTTTACCTGATTACTATACTGACTTTCAATTTGTCATTATGGATATGGATTGGAGGTAATCTCAAAATGCTGGTAGCTGGATCTGGCAATTCGGACTGTTTGGCTATGAATTTATAACACCTCTATTTATTTATTTTTACTGAAATTTTTGGCTTCAAATGATTTTTCCCACCCTTGTAAGTTAGGCTTTAAATGAAAACTTAGTGTGTGTTTGGTATGGCTTTTGAAAGGATCAAAAGCGCTTTTTTAATGTTATAAGCTATTTTGAAGTTTTTTTTTTTTTAGTTGTTTGGCAAAACTCAAAACAGTTTTTTTAATATATGAATTGTCTCAATTACCCTTTATAAAAGCCATTTTATGTCTACTTGGAGAAACCCAAAATTTGGGCTATTCCAAAAAGCCTTTTTTGAGTTTTTTTGAAACATATGAATTGTTTCAACTACCCGTTATAAATTTTAGATATTCTACCATAACTCTTTCATTATAAATATATTGTCAACACCTTTTTTGTAATTCACTCCACCAAAAGCTATTTCTAAAAATACATTGTCAACACCTTTTTTTTTTTGTAATTTACACAACCAAAAGCCTTTTTTGTTAGAAGCTCTACTACAAAAAGATCTACTCTTGAAGCTCTATTTGAAAAGCCATACCAAACACCCGTAATAGGCAAGCTTAGGTAATTGACTTTATCAAGACTTGATATGCCTAATTTAAATATAAAAAAATAAATTAAAGTTCTCTTCTACTGACTGAATATGATCCTTTCAAATAGGTACCCGAGAATAAATAGATAACTTTGTAAAATTTAAATTTCTTATTTGTTGCTTGTTAGGACATAATGACTCTTTTATCCTTTTCTGCAAATTAAACTTTGGTTTTTTCATTAAAAATTGGGTCACACTTTTCATCTATTTTTTGGATTTTGGGAGTTTTGATAGTGCAGCTACCAAAATCCAGTAATGCAATAATACATGGAAGTAGGTGCACATGCATGAGAAGTTTTAGCAGGGTTCACAGCAATTGAGATTATAACCCACTAGAACAGTTTAGGTTTTGCATATGGCAGAAATTTTTTTATGTTACCAAGACCTTAAGATAATCTTGTTCTTGTTTGTCCTCTTAAACAAAACCTTGTTTGCTTGTTGTAAGTCATTAACCGCATTTTCTTACTACTATAGTTATTACTGTTGTGGTGTAGAATATACTGATTAATCTTTACTCTTTCTTATGTAAAATGGAAAACTCAACAAGTTTAAAATGGAAAATGGATGGTTCCACGACTTTACACAATTATGATTCTTACTCTTACATCATGCCTTTCCCATCATACAAGTTTGAGGGATTTTGAAGATTTTATAAATTAGTTATTTGTGATTTACATACTTAGTGTGTTCACAGCTTCTAACTTTAGACAATTACACACTTACGACTTTAATCACCGGATATAGTTAATTCCCTCTTTTGAACTTGAAGTTATTACTTCAGTGACTTTGTGATTGATATAATTCTTTTTTATTTAGTTCTTGGATCTTCTGGAAATGGAAGTTACTCCCTTCATGGAAATCATTATGTGTGGAACAACACCAATTCACATCAGCAACATCCTTCGCGTCCCATGGTTTGGCCAGGTTCACCATCATTTCTCAATGGTCTGCATGCTAATCGTGTTTCGCCTATGCCTGGATTTCCTAGAGTGCCTCCTCTTATGCTAAACCCAGGATCACCTGTGCACCATCATGTTGGATCAGCACCAGCAGTTAATCACTCCCTCTGGGAAAGGCAACATTCATTTGCAGCGGAGTCTCCTGAAACTTCTAATTTCAAGTTGGGCTCTCTTGGAAGCGTGGGATTTCCTGGTCGTTCTCCATCACATCCTATGGAAATTGCTTCTCACAACATCTTTTCTCATGTTGGTGGAAATTGCATGGACATGACTAAAAATGGTGGAATACGATCTCCTCAGCAGATGGGCCACCTTTTCCCTGGAAGGAATCCAATGGTTTCAATGCCATCCTCTTTTGATTCTTCTAATGAACGTGTGAGAAACTTTTCATACCGCAGAAATGAATCGAATTCTAATCATGCTGATAAGAAACAGTATGAACTTGATGTTGACCGCATATTCAATGGTGAAGACAGTCGAACGACGCTGATGATAAAGAATATTCCCAATAAGTATGTGAACTATCTTTCAAGCTGTTTATATAAATCAGAAAGACTTCAATTTGTAGCATTACTTTGTCAGTGAAACTTTCTCATGAATTTTATTTTGGTATATTTACTGTGACCAGGAAACCCATAGACATTGTAATGATGCATTAGTTGCACTTTCCTTTGCTATCTGATAGTTCCATCCCAAATCGGCTAGTATTCTTTTGTGGGTCGCCTCTCCGATTGTCTACTTGCAAACCTCTGGTCTGATATACAGCATGTTTTGAATCATCTATATTTGAGATGAGACAATGTGATATTTTTTATGATGCTTGTCCAGTGAAAACATGTTTAGTTGCAAAATCAAAGTGAAATTGGTGGTGGTAAATACTTATGGCATGTCTTTCAATGCTGGTATTTTGATTATTTCTTATTTTTGGTTGCGAATGGTAATCAATGAAGCCTTGTCTGCCTTGATTGCTTTTGTGTCTTTCCCATGACTCCTCGTATTCCATGTTCTTTTTCCCATTATATGTTTTGTTTTGATATGGCGATTTTAATAGGTATACTTCAAAGATGCTTCTGGCTGCAATTGATGAGCATTGCCGAGGAACATACGATTTTATTTATTTGCCCATTGATTTCAAGGCAAGTTAACTTTTCTGAGTGGATAAACTTTTTCCCCCCTTTTTTATGGGAGGAAGAGAATTTCATCATGATATACATATCAAATGCTTACTAATTTTCTGTTATTAACAGAACAAATGTAACGTGGGCTACGCATTTATCAACATGATTGATCCTCGTCAGATTATTCCTTTTCATCAGGTTTGATACATGAAGGGCACTATCTACTTCATAGGAATTTGCCATGATTTTTATTTTTTATTTTTTTATTTTTAATTATATTCGTTGAAGAGATGTTTCCAACATAGAATAATAAAGATAATGGGATAAGAAAATAATACCCCTTTTTTGCAGGCATTCAATGGCAAAAAATGGGAGAAGTTCAATAGTGAGAAGGTGGCATCTCTTGCATATGCTCGGATTCAGGGAAAATCAGCTCTTATTGCCCATTTCCAGAATTCAAGTTTGATGAATGAGGATAAGCGTTGCCGTCCTATTCTCTTCCATACCGATGGCCCCAATGCTGGTGATCCGGTATGATATCTGGACAACAGTCAACACTTTACATTGATCTTTCCCCCCTCGTAACTGATAATTATGCAGTTTAAAGCCCTTATAATTAGTAATTAGTTTGTAGTTTACTTTCTACTTGCATCTTGCTATAATGAAAGGAAACTCTATGGACCCAAACTTGTTTTGGTGATTTCTTAGTTGAAGATGCTGGCAACTCTGTGAGTAAATTCAAGTATAAAGGTTTGAAATTAATCCTTTCTCTGAGCAATTGCCAGCTTCACCTTTAAACTTTACATATCGCTTATTTGTATGTGGGTGCAAATCAAAATACTTGCATATCTGCCAAATTCATGTTTGCTAGATTCAAATCTTTACTGGAAGCATCTTTTTGATGACTAAACATGGTTTTCATTCGGTGAAAAAGAACATCGAGTAAGAGTTCTAATTGTCAGCGTCTTGGAAAGTATTTCAAACTCTGGCTTGTGTGGTGGTTGGAATTTTCTCAAACTATCATCTTCCACTTTACTGTAGTTTGAATCTGGTAGATATAGGTATAGGATTTGATTGTGAAAAAGATTCCATTGTTGAAGTTGTAAATTGTAGAGCATATCTTTTTCCAACATCAGGCACTTCTGATTATCACACAGGACCAAAACTAACATAGCTTTCTGTCTGTGTAGGAGCCCTTTCCCATGGGTACAAATGTTCGATCAAGATTGGGCAAACATCGACCTGGTGGGAATGAGGAGAACAACCGACAAGGTATCCCTTCGGCTTCTGCAAATGGGGAGGAATCTTCCAATGGATCAGACTCTTCAGGTTCTTTGAAGGACTCTGATTGAGTAGCATGGTTTAACCAAGGCACTAACTGTAAAACCCTGTATCAGAGTACAAAAGCTATATCCATCCCTATCCTGTATATCAAGGATGGACTGATGACATTTTTCGGCTAATAGAGGAGCTATTTCACAAAGTTTTGGGAACAAAAAATCAAGTGGGCTACTTCCAATTTTTGCTGTTTCTATGACAGGTTTTGTATAGTTTGCCCACTGTGAGTATAGAGCATGGTTTAACAGAGCTTAAACTTTTGGATTAATTGCGACTAAACGAAATTATGATGTACAGAAGTTCCTGGGCTTTTTGGTTGACTCTGGTTCTTCTCTGTTTTCTTAAATTTTGTATCCCTATACCTCTGGAATTTCAATTTTGTTTTTTTACCCTTGAGATTTTGATGGTCTTGTGGATTCCGCCAATGGGCGGGTGTAATTTGCTCAAGGAGTGTTCTTAGAAATTTTTGAAGTGCTCATGTGTACTATTTAATTATTTACCTTCTTCATTTAAATCTTTGTTATTTTCTCTCATCATGATCTTATGAATGCTTCAAAACAGATTCTACCGTTTGATTATATATATATGTTTTCCTAGTTGTCTATTTTGCAGCAAAATCTAAGCCATGAATGGTAGAAGAAAATACCGTATCGTTTTACAATGGTGTTTTTGTTTTTGTTTTCCAAATCCGATTTCGAATTCGCGTTCGTTACCGTTTTTTATTTTGTTTTCCATTTTATTTTCTAAAACAACAACAATGTTAAAAGCGAAAAATTTCCAAAACAACTTTTTGATGTTTTTCATTTTGTTTTTCGTTTTGTTTTTCACTTAAAATAAAAAACTCAATTTTTTTTTTTTCTTTTTTTCTTCCTTTCATCGATGTCCTCCTCCTCCTCCTCCTCCTCCTTCTTCTTCTTCTTCTTTCCGTCTGTCAGCTTCCTCCTCCTTCTTCTTCTTCTTCCCATTCGTCAGATCTCGCCGCCGTCCGTCGAATCGCGTCGCCTCCGTCAGATCACTCGTTAGCTTCCTCCTCCTCCGCCTCCGTCAAATCAGACCCGTCAGCGCCCTCCTCCTCCTCCTCCTCCTTCTCCTTCTTCTTCTTCTTCTTCTTCTTCTTCTCGTCCGTCAGATCTCGCCGCCGTCCGTCAGATTGTGCCGCCTCCGTCAGATCAGATCTGTTAGCATCTTCTTCCTGTACTGGGCGTTGCCCATATCAGACCAAAAAAATAAATAATAAAATTCAATTCATTAATTTTGGCCTGTAAAATGATACTAGACGCGTTTTTTACGTTTTCATATTCGGAATCTAGCTTTCAGGATATGCTACCAGACGCATATTTGGATTTCGAAATTGAAACAAAAAACACTGTTTTCATTTTCATTTTTATTTTCGAAAAACAAAAACAAAAACGACATTTGAAAAACGTTATAGAACGGGCCCTAAGCATTTTGAAATTTTTGGAAAGAGTTTTTAATTTTAGTAGGAATTACATTCCGAACTGACTGATCATATCGGGTCAGTGGCTTAAATGGAACTATAGTAGTCTTGATACGAACTCATTGGGAAGAACTCGAACTCATCCTTTAAAACTAACCAACTTGTAAGGAGACTCATTGGGTAGAACTCGAACTCATCCTTTAATACCAGTAAGGAGAGGGTGCCCAATGGATCGTAACATTGATCATGTCAGGTCAGCGGCGTAAATAGATTTGTAACATTGATCATGTCTGGTCAGCGGCTTAAATAGATTTGTGTTCATGATTCAGGAATAGCATGTGCAGTTATTTTGATGTCGCTCACTTCCCCAAACTCAGAAACTCTTGGGCATCGAGAGTTGGAAAAGAAATGCAAAGAAGAATAGTATCCCAAATCTCTCCGTCAATCAAATTCTCCATCCGATTCACTCAAACTCTGTTATTCTCATCATATAATCAAACCCTAACACCAGACTGCGATGATCCTCTCTACTCGGACGTACCCAAACCTCGTAGGGACAAGTCGGAGAGAAAGCCGTATCCGACTCCGATGAAGGTTTTGATACGGAGAGCCAAAGAGGAGAGAGAATCGCGAAAAGCTGAGCCTGTTAAGCTGCTTGAAACTCCACCTGACAACGGCTTATTGGTACCTGAACTCGTCCACGTGGCTCACCAGGTCTACCGTGCTCGTCACTCCCTCCTCTCTGCTTTGTGGAAGCTCGTTCCAGTCATTCCCGTTCAACGCTGTAGGTAATCATTCGATTGTCGTTTTAAGGAAACTCTTTCTTTGTTTACTTCCTTTTGTTGAGCAATATCATGCTAATTGGAAAATGTTTTGGAGAAATTAGTTTTTGAAAATCTTTTGGCTGAAAATGTATGCACATATATGTGTTATCTAATTCCTTTCTGCATTTTGAATATAGCGGTTTAATTTGAATAGTTGATCAACTTATTAGGATATTAAAGTTGCTGAAAACTTATTTGGATTACAAGATTGATACTAGAGGTCTTCATATTAGGGGTGGACACAAATACACAATGCACATGTGATGTTGCGGGATGCAAAATAAGTATTTCTCTTTGATATTTCGAAGAAGCTTGGCAGGTTTCGATGGATCACTTAAAAGTAAATGCAATGAGCTGATGGAAATAATTTCAAATCAATGATTATTTTTTATACGATATATGTATTAAGAGTGTTTTGTCAGTGGCATTACTTCATCACTGAATTCAATGTAGTTATTTCTTCACAGGTTCTGCTCTGAGGTTCACATTGGCCATGTAGGTCATGAAATTCGAACCTGCACTGGTCCAAAAAGTGGTTTGCGAAGTGCTACACATGTTTGGAGAAAAGGAAAAGTTAGTGATGTGGTTTTCTTCCCTAAGTGCTTCCATCTTCATGATCGTGTTGGAAAACCAAGAGTCGTGCATGATGAAAGGCATAGTGTCCCAATAGTTCCTGCCATTGTTGAACTCTGTGTACAAGCTGGTGTAGATCTTGAAAAATTGCCCACAAAGAGAAGAACCAAACCTGTGTACTCTGTTGAAGGAAGAATTGTAGATTTTGAGTCAGTTATAGAAAATGATGAAATGAAGAGTAATATAAGTTTAAATTCTGAGAATCTAGGTCGGCAACTAGAGTCTAGTTCAAGAGCTAAGATTGATGAAATGGAGAACTCAGATTTTGGCAAAAAAAGTGATCAGCTGAATCAATCAAATGATGGAGAAGGGGAAAACCTACGGGAGTTAAGTATTAGGGCAATGGACTCATGGTTTGAAATGATATCAGGAGCAAAGAAGATCGTGGAGAAGTACAGTGTGTGGACCTGTGGATACTGCCCTGAGGTTCAGGTTGGTCCCAAAGGACACAAGGTCAGGATGTGCAAGGCTTCGAAGCATCAGTCTCGCAATGGTTTGCATGCATGGCAGGAAGCAACTATGGATGATCTTGTCGGTCCTAATTATGTGTGGCATGTTCGAGATCTGAATGGACCTGCTTTGGATAACAACTTGAAGAGGTATTACGGCAAGGCCCCAGCTGTTGTGGAGCTTTGTGTGCACGCTGGTGCACCTGTTCCAGATCAATATAGAAGTATGATGAGATTAGATGTGGTTCCTCCTGAATGTGATGAATTTGATCTTGTTGCTTGAAACGGTATTTCCTAAACTGGATTGATGATGGTTTACATTAACTGGACTATTAGAGCTTCTGATGTCAACTCTTTCAATACAGGGATTATAGCTGATTCTGAGTCGATTTTGTTGGAGCTTATCCCGAGTGCTATATGTAGCAATCCTTACGAGTCAGTCTTGTGCCTTAATATGCTGGATGGTACATCTCAACTTTGTGTAGAATTAGATGTGCCTCCTTGTTTTTATGGTTCCAATGCCCTGATACATATGGTTTCTTTCTTCTGAATTGAAACAGGCGATAAACATAATGATGATCATTTATCTGGTCAGAACTCAGAAGAAGCGAAGGTCGAGACTGATATTGTCAATGAAGTAACCATAGCAAATAAATGGGGGGATAAGCTTGCTTACACAAGAAAGAAACATTGCGGTTGGTGTACATCCTATAATCAAGCTGGCCATTAGAGATGGTTAGAGTTTGATAGTACTCCTCCACAGCTCATGACGTTTTGTAAAATCTGAAATCTTCAGACATAGATCAGAATTAATATTTATTTTACAAAACCAGGATTTCTCGAAAAGATGTCATTGTCGAGATGATTCCCCATCGACTTCTTAGATGCCATATATACTTCTACATCATGGTATCTGAAATTTGCTATTCTCGATTCCATTTCTTTGTCAAAATGACTGAAAATGAAGATGAGAAATACTTGGAAAATCACAGGTTTGCAATTTTTGTGAGAGGTTGGTGAGTGTTAGATGGAACAATAATAGGAAGATGCATTTTGAGCTCTTCCAGTCTCTTGTAACCTTAGAGTTAACCAACTTGCTCAGTTGCTCTCATAATTATCTCTGCAACTATGAAGATCTTGTATAGTAACTAAGTCCATAACTTTACTGTGCAAGGCTGTGAACCAAGGCTGTGAACCAATATCTTACAAGTCTTGTGAATCTTGGGCAATGATTGTAAAGAAAGAAATAGATGAGAGTTCTTGTTGTTCTGAGATCTAGGTGAAATTGGTTCAGTCATCTTCAATTCTCATTTTGAGAGAGAATCTTCTCCCTCTGCTCCTCCAATCGGATGTGACGGAGGAGTAACCATTGTTATTTATTTATTTATTTATTTTTATTTATTTTACTGAATTATTTTAGAATAAATGATAAACTAATGAAATATAACATTTTAGAACAAAAATATTAATTATTTAGTGTTAAGAAAATAATTAGGGGTATTTAAGTACATTCATACTAAAAAGTAGTCGGTCGTTAGAGTTGATGGAAGTCAACTGACGGTAGGGGATATTTGTATAATTTCAAATAAAAGTTCCTTATGAGTGCAATTACCACTAATGTCGGGGGTGTTTGTGCAATGTGCCCTTTTATAAAACAGTATTAACATAAGTTATCAGACAAACAGACATTGGATGAATAAAATTGATTTTTTTAAATTTAAAAATATAGAAAGAAAATTACTAAATGTTATAAGACCAATCCTGAGTTTTGTTTGGAATTTTGGATTATGTGCGAAGGAATTAAGTGGATGCAAGTATTCCAAAAGCCATAGCATTGGAGTTCAAATAATCATATTATATAACAAAAGTAAATAGTGATGAATGATGATAGACTTAATTCAATTTTCATGTCGCCCTAATGCATTTCTCATTTCAAGTTAATAAATTTATTTTTGTTACTATCATGTATTTGAAAAAAGAAGATAAAATAAAATTTATTCACATAGCCTTACGAAGTCTTCTCCTAGGGTTTCTCTAAAACCTTAGCGTAGAAGTAGGGGGTTCTTTTCCTGGTATAGTCGGCCATTGTTCTTTGCAGTCACGTTTTTGTGTTTTTGAGTAGCACCAATAAACCCTTCTGGACTACTATGGATCTTGAGGAGATATCTTGGTTGTGTGATTCGTTTTCAAGGATAAGTAAAGAGGAGAAACTTTGAAGTGTTAAGGAGAACCTTAAAGAATCGTCAGGGAAGAAACTGGACCTATGTTTAGTGGGTAAAATCCTTTCTACTAAACATATTAACAGAGAAACTTTTAGGTTAGTGATTCCAAAAATCTGGCAGACAAGGCTTGATGTTAAAGTGGTGCATGAAAATATGTTTCTGTTCCATTTCCGGAACCAAGGTGATCTACTTCGAATCCTTACGGGGGGTCCGTGGAGTTTTGACAATTGCCTTTTAGTGTTAAAAAAACCGGAGGGGGTGGGGAGTATGATTAATATGTTTTTTACTTGTGCAAAATTTTGGATTCAAATTCATAATGCACCCTTAATCTGTATGATGAAAGAGATGGGCGAGTTCTTGGGTAGATTAATTGGGGATTTGGTGGATATTGATGTTGGTTCGACATGCGAGTGTTTCTAGAAGTTTATGCGAATGAGAGTGGCGATTAATATCTCGAAACCTTTGAAACGATTTTTACGTGTTGACCTGGTAGATGATGGGAAAGAATCTTTACTTTTGCTATGGTATGAAAGACTTCCAGAGTTTTGTTTTAATTGTGACTTAATAGGGCATTCTTTTAGGGAGTGTCCAACAGGAAGGGGGGAGAATAGCATGAAATCTGATATGGAGTATGAGGTCAGCCCATGGCTACATGCTTTGAGTCCTCTTGGTCAGCTGAGAACGTTTGGGGATGACAATCTGAAAGAAAACTATTCGGACTCTAGGAGAAGTGGGAAGGATAAGAGAGGTGGTGGGTTTAATAATTAGAATAAGGGTGGTTGGAGGGACCGTGTGCATAGGGGCACCAACCGGAAGTCGGCTTCGGATTTTCAGTGTCCATTGAATGAGCAAAATGGTTCACCTGAGATGGTATCGCACGTGGCGAGGGGGGAATTAATGATAGTATTAATATGGTGGGAAAGGGAGTGATGGTTTCGAAGAGGATAGGTGTTAGAGAGGAAGTGTTGATGAATGAGGACCAGGTGATTGTATCAAAGGGTGATAAGGGAAAAGAAAAGATGGGGGACATCATATATGCAGGAAAAGGTTGGGGAAGTCACAGATACTATGGTGGCTGGTGAGGGATTGCATGAAACTAATGTGGTCTTTGAGTTTGGCGTACACAATAAGAAACAAATGGAGACAGTTTTAATGAAACAACAAGAGATGAATGGTGGGTGAGAGGAAGGAAGTGGTGTCGAGTCTCCGGCTGTGGGGGTTGGAAAAAGTGTGAGAAAAGGAAAATGGTAGCTTTGGGCTGGGGGGGGGGGGGGGGGTGGGGTTGTCACGAGACAGTTATCGAAAAAAAAGGATATGAACATTACTTATGAGTGTGATAATTTGTCAAAAGAGATATCGGCGAGTCTGGTGGAGGACCTGGCTTGCCGGAAGCAATGAAAATCTTATTTTGGAACACTCGGGGCTTGGGAGGAGACCGAGCGATCCGGGTCCTGCAGTCTCTATTGCGGGATCATCGGCCAGAAATTGTTTTTTTTTTTTTTGATGGAGACAATATGTAAACATAATTTTATGGAAGTTTTGGAGCTAAACTTGTGGTGGATTGTGTGGGAAATAGCGGGGGTTTGTGCCTTTTTTGGAATGGTGATATAGATGTTTCTCTTTTGTAGTATTCAAGGTTCCATATTGACACAGTAGTTCCTCTCATAATAATAAACAATGGAGATTAACAGGGTTTTATGGTAACCCTATTACGACTCAAAGAATTCATGGGTGGACTTTGCTTCGGAGGCTGTCTGATATGTCTTCGATGCCTTGGCTTGTTGGAGGTGATTTTAACGAAATTTTATGTCTCTCGGAAAAGGTGGGAGGGACTAGTCGTTAAGAGGTCCTTATGGAGAATTTTCGGAATATTTTGGTGGAGTGTGGTTTGTGTGATTTGGGTTTTGTTGGGCCAAAATTTACTTGGAATAACCGTCATGAGGGTCTCAGATTATTCATGAAAGGTTAGATAGCTGTGTAGGTAATGGGGAGTGGAAGCGTGTTTTTCCGTTTTTTCGATTAAACATCTGGATTACTGGAAATCGAATCATAGACAAATTCTTTTTGATTTTTTGGATAGGGCGAATAATGCTGGTGGGAAGGGTCGTTTTCATTATGAAATTTGTTGGGCGGATTAGGAGGAGTGCTCAAAGTTGGTACATTATTCTTGGAATGGTTTTATGGGTGGTGATATTTTACAAGTTGCGGTGGGTAGATTATCTGAGTGTGCTAAAAATCTGCAGGTTTGGAACAATAATAACAAGTGGAAGATGAGAAAGGAGATTGTTTTTAAGAAGAGAAAGCTGGCTCGTTTGGGTAATATGAAGGGTCCGGTTGAGTGTAGTTTCATTAGGACTGAGAAAGAGTTGGATGATTTGCTACATAGTGAAGAGGTGTTTTGGAGGCAAAAATCAAGAATTAATTGGTTGAGAGAGAGAGGGGGGGGGGGGGGGGGGGGGGGGGGGGTGGGGTGGGATTCTAATACTAAATTTTTCCATGCGAAAGCTGCAGCTAGGAAGCATAGGTATCATTTACATGGATTATTTAATCATGTTGGTGAATGGAAGGAGTCGGATGATCAGATGGAAGAAATTATTCAACATTATTTCTCTAATCTTTTTCACAAGCTCTAATCCTTCAAGTGACCATATGGACAGTATCATGGATAGTGTGTTTTCCAAAATTTTGGTGCAACAAAGGGCTTTTTTGGATACTAAATTTTCGACTGATGAAGTTAAAAAAGTCTTATTTCAAATGAGTCCCTCAAAGGCTCCTGGAGCAGATGGGTTTCCAGCTGATTTCTATCAAAAATTTTGGGATGTGGTGGGTGGGGACTTCACTAATCTATGTTTAGAGTGTCTTAATAATGGGAAATCGATGGATTTTTTAAACCACACTCTTATTTGTCTTATTCCGAAGGTTAGAAAGATGAAGCGGATGTCTGAAGTTAGACCGAATAGCTTGTGTAATGTTTTATACAAGTGTATCTCCAAGGTTTATGCGAATAGACTAAGATTGGTTATGGATAGTGTGATTAGTGAGACTCAAAGTGATTTTGTTCCAGGTAGGATTATTACTGATAACACTATGGTTGGCTTTGAGTGTATGCATGCTTTGAAGCATAAGGCGAATGGTAAGAAGGGATTCATGTCCCTAAAATTGGACATGTCAAAGACCTATGATAGAGTGTAGTGGCTTTTTTTGGAAAGTATGATGCGGAAGATGGGTTTTTCGGAGTCCTAGATTTCGAAAATTATGGGATGTGTTTTGTCTGTTACTTATTCTTTCATTCTTAATGGTAATATCAGGGGTTCGATTAAGCCTTCTCTGGGTCTGAGACAAGGTGATCATTTATCTCAGTATCTCTTTCTTATTTGTGCTAAAGGTTTGTCAAGTTTGATATCGAAGTCGAAAAGAGATAGGTCTTTTGCGGGTTTCCGGTGTAGTCAGTTGGATCTAAAAATTACACCTCTTTTTTGCAGATGATAGTCTGTTATTTACTCGAGCGTCATGGGATGAGTGTAAGAATATTAAAAGAATGTTGGATGTTTATTCGAAGGCTTCGGGTCACGCTATTAATTTTGATAAGTCCGTTGTTTGTTTTAGTAATAAAATCCCAGATGGGGAGAAAAGGAGTTTGGCTAATGTGTTGGGTATGTCGTTGGTGGAGTCGCATAATCGGTATTTAGGTCTCCCTTGCTTATCGAATATAAGTAAAATAGTTATGTTTGATGATGTTAAGATGAATGTGTGGAATAAGTTGAATAGCTGGCGGAATCGTTTTTTCTCTGTGGGTGGTAGGGAGGTTCTCATTAAAGCTGTGATTTAGGCCTTGCTGGTGTATTCTATGAATATGTTCCGGCTACCTAAGGCTCTCATTGATGAGCTTCATCGGTTGTGAGCAAAGTTTTGGTGGGGTGGTGGTGATGATACTAAACAGAAATTACATTGGTGCTCTTGGAATAAATTGTGTAAAAATAAGAATTTCGGTGGGCTTGGGTTCCGAGATCTTGGTGCTTTTAACAAAGCCATGTTGGCGTCTCTTGAAGTATCCAGAGTCTTTAGTTGCTAGAGTGTTGAGAGGGTGCTATTTTCCGGGTATGTCTCTCTTGGATGGAAAAAGGGACAGTTGAGCTATTTCCTTTGGAAGAGTCTTGAGTGGGGTCGTGAGTTGATAGAGGTGGGTTCTAGATGGAGGGTTGGGCATGGTAGAACTATCCGTATTTATGAAGACCACTGGATTCCAAGAGTCTCTACCTTTAGGGTGCAGTCTCCGCCGGTGTTAGGAGATTTGGCTATAGTTGACAGTTTAAAGTTATCTAATAGTGCTTGGAAAGCTGATTTAATTCGCCAGTCTTTTTTCTCGGATGAGGCTGCAGCTATTTTGAGTTTGCCTCCTTGTGGTTTCAATTTAAATGATAGCTTAGTTTGGCATTTTCATAAATCTGGTGATTATACAGTTCGAAGTGGTTATTGGGCTGAGATGTCTCTTTGTTCAGCGGGTGATCTAGGTGTCTCTAGGCTTAGCTCAAACGAGTCTTGGTGGAAGTTTCTATGGCGTCTCCGTATACCTCTTAAAGTGAAGCTTTTCATGTGGAAAGCCTGCAACAATTGGATTCCTACTCATGTTAATCTTGCGACTCATGGGATTCAACTTAATACTATGTGCCCTCGTTGCTTGAAAAATAACGAGACAACTCTTCATGCCCTTCGGTTTTGTGCTAAGCTGAGGAATATCAGAATTAATAGTTGCCTTCGTGATGGTGGTGATGGGAGGGTATTATTGATGGCTTCTTTTTTTGATTTTGTCTTATTCTGCAGAAGTGTTGTTGATTGTTTGGATTTTGAGCGATTTTAAGTTTGTGCATTCTAAGGCTGTGTTATCTGATGGGGAGGTGCTGGGTTTGGGCGAATGGTTCTCTGAAGGATTTTCATGCTGCTGCTGCTGTGGTGAAAGGGAACTCCAAGAGGGCGGTGGTTAGAGAGCCTCATAAATGGAAGCCGCCGGACAGGGGTGTGTTTAAAATAAACATGGATGGGGCCTTAAATGTCAATGATTCTCGAGCAGGTATTGGGTAGTAATTCGTGATTGCCATGGTCTCGTTATGGCTTCTCTCTGTCAGAGGTTGGATGCTTGTCTCCAACCTCAGATTGTTGAAGCAATAGCCATGCTTAAAGGGATTTGGTTGGCTGCCAGTTCAGGTCTTGTGCCTGCTAGTTTAGAGTCTGATGCTCTTGGGATTGTGGAGATGGTTTGTGCGAATGAGACCTCTCCGGCTGATGTGGGGGTTGTTGTTAATGATATTTTGTGTCTTCTTCAGATGGTGAATGTTTCTCCTATTTCTTTTGTCCCTTGGCTTACTAATATGCTTTAGCTAAATTGGCGCTTAAGTATGAGGGTGAGTTTATTTGGTTGGAGGATTGTCCCTTAAGTGTGGAAAATCTGGTTTTGGGCGATTGCCCTGGTCATTTGTAACCTTTTCTTTGTTTTGAATGAAGTGCTTTTCAAAAAAAAAAAAAAAAAAAAAGGAAGATAAAATTTGTTTCAATTTTAAATTTGAACAGTTTGTTATCATATAAATTTTTTATTCTATCTAATCTTTTTTATTTGTTGTTATCACTATAATAACTTTCTAATACGGAGTACCGCACTTGATGTTATGATGTTTGTAATATTTTTTTTTTTTTGGAAAAAAATGGTAGACTTAAAAATGTTGTGCATTTCTATGCTACTATTTTACCTAGTCAAATACGGTTTAGTGGTAAGAGGTTATATTGTTCAATGGTAGTATATAATTTTTTAGAGGGATAATTATCCCGGTGGCCATCAATTTAGTTGACCACTATTAAAATGGTCATTAGATGTAAAATTGCTTTCAAAATGTCTATTTTTAATAAACAATATAACACTAATGATTATTCCATCAAACTTTATCAAGTTTACCATTAAATGGGTAGCCATTTTGATAGTGGTCAACCAAATTGATGGCCACTAGAATAATTATCCCTAGTTTTTATTTGTTTTTTTTTGTAAATCAACCAATTGAACTAATGGTTCTTCGATTTTATGATGCTGCTCTTGTTCAAGTCAATTATATTTATTTGTGTGTTGAATTACAAATTTTGCACCAAGAGAAACACATAAGTCTTTTTTTTTTTTTTTTTTGTTTTTTGTTTTAATTAACATAGCATAAGTGCGTATTTCAAAGTATTTTTTTCAAGAAAACATTTTTGATAAAAATAAATAATTTTTTTAAAAAATATATCAAAATTATCTTCATTTTGTTAAAATTTTGAATTACTATGTAATGTTATAATCTGCCCTAAAAAATACATGTTAAGAACAATTTTTAAAATCAAACCAATTGAACTAATGGTTCTCCGATTTCATGATGTTGCCCATGTTCAAGTCTGTTGCAACCAATTTTTTTATTTTTTTTGAAAAAAATAAAAATATATTTATGTGTGTTGAATTACAAATTTTCGTTTTTAGGAGTGTTTTTATTTTCTTTTTAAGAAAAACGGACAAAAATAAAAAACAATTTTATAAAAAAATATGTCACAATTATCTTCTTTTGTTAAAATTTAAATTACTATGTAATGTTAAAATCCCCCTAAAAAATACATGTTAAGAATAGTTCAAAATTGATGGCCACTAGAGTAGTTCTAGAAAAACTTAAAACTTAACAGTGTTATAACGGAATGGCTATTAGTGTCACGGTGTTCATAAAAAATGGTCATTTTAAAACCTATTCCTCATCTAATAGCTATTTTGATAGTGATCAACCAAATTGAGGGCCACCGGGTAAATATACCCTTTTTTTTTTGAAGTAAATATATATAATTGTTTTTAGAGATAATTACCCCGGTGACCATCAATTTGGGTCACCACTATCAAAATGACAATTAGATGGGATATTAATGATGATATGATATTAAATAATATAATAATAATTGAAGAGGGAGAAGTTGCTCTTCAATATTGAAGAGAGAGAAGCAAAATCTTATTTGAAGAATCTCATTTAAGAGTAGTGCTAAAATCACTCTCTCAACTCACTCTCTCAACCTACTCTCTCTTCTTCTTTTGACACGTGTCCATTATTTACTTTTTAGAAATAAATTTTAGAGCTATCATTAATGAATTGTTTGTACATGTTATTTACAATTCAAATCATCATATCTTCCCAAATTGCCCTTTTTCTTTACACCTAATTATCATAGTCCTTTTCTTAAATATTAATATTATTATTATTTTATATCTCTTTTTTATTTTATAAAAATATCATAACAAATACAATTTACACTTGAAAAATTATCGTTTTTGTCTATATTATCATAAGTTCATCATATTTTATAAAGTGATTATTTTTACACAATTTGAAAAATATAGTTTAAAAAAATTAGAATTCATTAATAATATCAAAACTCAAATATACTAAAAAATGCAAGATGTCAATGTTTATTGTATTTTAATAACGTAAATATTGTTAGTAATATATTTGCTATTTTTTAAAATAAATTTAATAAATATTATTCAACCCATTTTACCTTTGAAGATTTTTGTTCACATATTTGGAAATGACAATTTAGTGTAAAAAAAAAGGGCAATTTGGGAAGATGTGGATGATTTGAATTTTAAATAACATGCAAAAAATAATTCATTAATGATGGCTCTAAAATTTATTTCTAAAAGTCAATATAAGACAAGTGTCAAAAGGAGAAGAGAGAGTGGGTTGGGAGAGTGAGTTGGGAGAGTGTATCTAGCACTCCTCCTCATTTAAAGAGTCTGTTGAAGTAAAATATGCTGATGTGGCTCTTTTAACTTTAACAAATATCTCATTTGAAGAGCCTTTTGGAGATGCTCTTAAATAGGTGAGCATTATTGGTAACTTTCTCTAAAATTACAAAAAATGATTAACATTTGTAATTGCAATCTCATTCATTTTAGGTGACTTTCTCTAAAATTACAAAAATGATTTAACATTTGTATTTACAGACTTGATTGAAACACAAATTATTTAGAATTACGAAGCCCATTGCCAAGCTCAAAATTTTCAGGGACGAAAAGCTGAAGCCAATCAAAAGATATTGTTAATGTAAACCTTCATTTGGTCACCACACTGTGGTTTCCTATTGCTCCTGCAACACAAACAACAGCCATATAATTAGACTTCTCATGCCAAATTATAGGTGTAAGCAACAACAAAAAAACATACTTGTGCAGATTGAAATCAACATCATCATCGTCAGTGGAGTAGTAGTTGGAATAATCTTCAGCATGGAAAATGAACGCGATTTGGGCCGCAGACTCCGTCCTTGCGAACCGGAGCTGTTTACGGCGCCGAGTTGTTTCATGAGAGAACCATCGATGATGTATGGTGTTTTTGTTATTACCTCTGCTTGTGACAAGTGTAGTGAGTAGTGACTGGAAACTAGTACTCCTAGAGCTTAACGACTCTGTTCTTGTTTGGTTGATGAGAAAAAAAAATCTACGAATTTTCTAATTTAAATTTAAACAATTAAAATTTAGTAACTAATTGAGAGCTGTCCTAGTGTCCTACCTCTATTTTTGCCCTAATGAACAAGATTGTAAATACGAAGTTAATCATTTTTTAAATTTTAGAGAAAGTTATAAAAATGCCCATCTATTTATTTAATGATAAACTTAACGAGGTTTGACGGAATGACTATTAGTGTAATAATATCGGTTAAAATTTAATTATTTTGAAATTAATTCTCGTCTTATGACCATTTTGACAGCAATAACCCAAATTAATTGTCACGGGTAATTATCCATTTTTTTGAACGTATAAAAATAAAAATAAAATAAATTTCGTGCGCCAAAGTCTAGACATACTAGTAAAAATATAAATGGAATAGGTTGAAAGTTGAAAGTATGTTCCCTCTCCAAATCCAAAACAAAGAAAAAAGAAAAAAAAAAAACAAAAGTAGTGTAACCGTCTCTCTGTTTCGCAGTTTGAAGCGAAGACATGAGCGAGATTGCAAAGAAGCCGAAGCGAGAAGAGAAAGAAGAAGAAAACAGCAGAGAAGAGCAAGAAGAGGCATTGGTCGCCTTGATCGAACATCGCACCAAAGAAGTTGAACATCTTCAGAACCGTATCTCCTATTACAAATCTCAGGTTGTTTCTTTTTTTTTTTTTCTCTATTCATCATCATCTATATATATATTTTTTAATTATTAATCTGTTAGATGACAAAAATGTCATTTTTTGTTGTTGTTGAGGCCTGCGTTTTGTTAGGTTATATTTATTTATTTATTTTTTATATATTTTATTTAATTGTTATTTTAATGTTGAAGATTACTTAGGTAGTTGGGAAAGCTTATGTCAATTTTTTTGAGCAAGTTTACTTAGGATGCCTATAACTTTTATTGAAGTTCTTTTGAGCAAGTTTTGAACTTTTGAATATTTGAAGCATCTGGTTCTGTTTCTAAGAATGTAAAGCAGATTACTGTTTGGATGAACAGATGACACTACTTTTTTTGTTAAGAAAGCAGGATAAAGTTTGTATCTTTAAGATTTTACATTCACTGAATTTTTTTTGTTTGAAAAAGTTAGCGTAATTATAAGTTGAACTTTCGACTAGGGAACTGAGTTCCTGATACTGGCAATAGCCATGTCTATAAACTTTCATTTGGCTTGAGGCAGTGAGTCAGAAATCTAGATTAAAATCTAGTTTAAGTGGCACCAATTGACATTACACGATGAGGCTGTTGAGCTGTATATAATGGAACCAGAAGGTAGAAAATAGAGGGAGAGAGAGATAGGATGGTACTCCGTTACGGATCCCTTCTTGAATTACATAGAGGGATATCATAATGAATTGGTTATTGTTTGATCATGGGTGATTTTAATTGCAGTGTACATCAATAATATGGGTCTTTTGCTTTGTAGGAAGTTTACTTGCTTGTTGTTTAGTCTTTATGCTATCTTGTCAAGAATATTGGCTAATTATTCCCTTGGAAAGAGCGTGCAGCTTGCTGAATCAGAGAAGAGGTTGCAAGATTCCCAATCTAAATTGGCTCGCCTTCGAGGTCGAGATAATGTGGTGTCCTCTAGAAGTTCTCAAAATAATGGAACTAAAAGTGTGAAGGTCGAGCGCAGATCAGCAAGTCCTGTGCATAATGAAGAAGGTTATTCTAGAAACAGACCTCAATCTAGGCCAGAACTTTTGATTCCTGCTGTGACTCCAAAGATTTCTCAGCCTATAAAATCATCAGGGTCTGGCATGAAAGGTCTGATTGGTTCCAGTACCCAAGCAAGTCCTTCCAATCACTCTAATAGCGTTGTAAGGGTAAAAGAGGAGAAATCTTATTCCACTACCCAAGCAAGTCCTTCTAATCACTATAATAGCGTTGTAAGGGTAAAAGAGGAGAAATCTTACAAAAATTCTCCTGATCGGGAAGTTGTTGATGCTCAAGATAGAGGAACAAAAAGGAAGTTTGGTAACATTCTTACCTTTTGAATTGCAGTGTGTTTGTAGTTATAATCTTTTGTGTGTGTGTGTGTGGTGTTTCTATGATTACATGTTTGTCATGCACTTTCATTTCACACCTTTCTTGTTTTCAATTATATGCAACTGGAGTTCATCAATTATTTGTGTATTTCAGAACAGAAAGAACATAAAGAATTGATTCCATTGGTAAGTACAAGATCTTCACCGTCCACAATCCACTGCCATGCAAGCAATCACATCCCTAGTCAGCACAAAAGAAAGTTAAGAAGTCTTATGTTGTGCCCAGTTAATGATCAGCTTTTTGCGACCAGGTAATTTAGCTATTTGAGTAGAGACTGCATGCTACTGTTAACTGAAAGTTGCGCTGTTATGGCATGATTGAAGCTAATATATATTTATTTTCCCTAGGTGTAGTTACTTTTTTTTTATTTTTTTATTTTTTTATTTTTTTATATCTAACAGCATGAATAATAAAATATGGGATATTGTCTTATACTCTTATATGTTTCTTGTTACCTTTGGAAGATGAAGATAAATTTTCAGCTGTCTTTAACATTGTTGGCATACAACTCATGACATATCTTATACTGTTGACTTTTCTCAATGATGAATATTTATTTTTTGTTTCACTTGTTAGTTCTATTAATCTTCAGGATGCATGCTCGTGAAGCACTAGGCATACACTTACGTTGTGTGTATTTTGGTTATTTGTTTTTCTTTGTATATGATGGCATAGTATATGAAGACGAGCTTTTCTTAATCTTTATTTGTAAAAAGCAACTTATGTCAATAATTATGTGCCATTTTCCTCATAGGATTCTACGGAACTAAGTTTTTCTGGTGATTTTGAAATTTTTTCAGTGCTTTGGATGGAGTGATCAACTTGTGGCAGCTTCAGGCCAGAGGGTAAGTATGAAATATTTGTCTTAAACTAGTGAGAGCTTGCATGGGCTTTTTCTGGTAGCATTGCAACTAAAGTTAAACAGCATAGCATGCAATGCATATATGAGAACTTCCATGATGGATGCATCTGAACAAATTAAATATTTGATGTCTATTCTTCTCCGTATAGGAGGAAATATATAGGGATTTTACAATATGGAAAGAACTAGAAAGGAAATTTACCAAAGGAATAAATCAAGCTACAATTAAGCAAATCAATCTATAGTCAACTACACAATCTCAAACATAATTGAGAATATTCTAACAGCATCAAACTGTCTCAATTAGGTGGTTCATTCGTAATTATCTGGTGATACCTATAGAAAGTGTGGGAAAATAGCAATATAGAACTTATTGTATAGGTAATGCAGATGCTTTTTTTTTTTTTTTGGCTATCCGTTGGGAAGTTCTAAACTACATGGATCATGTTCTGCAGAAAGTTATTTATTGAATCATATAGATTCTAGGTGCAGTATCTGGTTGGCCATTGGATGGCGACTTGCTGCATTTTAGGCAAACATGTAATTTAAGAAACTTTTTGCTTATCATTTTTTAATTTACATAGAAGGTGATTAATAAGAACAATTAGGTTAGTGTCCTCAAAATGTGGTCTCAACAAAGATGCAATTACTAAAGATACCATGCACTGTTCATGATATAGTCAAGGGAATATTGTCTTTTCAATGCTATCCTTCTCCTGCATCTTCAAGTAGCACTTTTCGGATGACTATAACTTCTCTGTTAAGGCAGTCTGTAGTTAAACATCTATGTATGAATCTCGAATTATGTTTGCTAAATTGGTCTTAATATGTTACCTTTGTAGTTGAAAAATTTAAATCCTGTCTTCACTTGTAGCAATTCTCTACATTTTCAATATCTAACTTCCTTGAGGCAAAAGCAACCAAGATTAATTTTCTCTTCTGTGTGCTCATATGGTGACTAGTCCTTGTGCTTTTTGTTGAGCTGCAGGTCAAGTGCCTCTTTACTTAGTTCTACCGATTGTGCATCACCAAAGCAGAGGAGATGGCCTGAAGATATAGCCTGGCACCCACAGGGAAACAGCATTTTTTCTGTGTACACTGCTGATAGTGGTGATTCTCAGATATCAGTATTGAATCTGAATAAATCACAAGGGGTAAGTGTTATGGTTGTATTAGGTTAAATAAAGGTGCAGTCTTATGTAGCCTGTAACTAGAATTATATTTTTTGAGTATACGACTTTAGTGTTCAAAGAAAATGTTCTCTAGATTGTATATAGTCTCACTTTTTGTGTTTGTGCACCAACAGAAAGCTCGTGTAACTTTCCTTGACGAGAAACCCCACGTTAAAGGTATTATCAATAGCATAAGCTTCATGCCATGGGAAAATGCATGTTTTGTTACTGGTGGTAGTGATCATGCTGTTATGCTTTGGAGTGAGAAAGATTCTGAGGACTCATGGAAGCCAAAGGCGCTGCACAGAAATCTGCATTCTTCAGCTGTCATGGGAGTTGCTGGGATGCAGCAAAAGCAGATTGTATTGTCTGCTGGTGCCGACAAGAGAATTATTGGGTTTGATGCTGGAGTTGGAAGAGCAGATTTCAAGCATCAAATTGAAAGTAAATGCATGAGTGTTCTGCCAAACCCTTGCGACTTCAATCTATTCATGGTGCATACAGGGTAAGAAACATCTATTCTGTGGTGAAAATCTTCATGACCTTCTTTATTGATCTCCTGGCAAGCCTACCAGAATTTTATTTCAATTTGTCAAAAGACATTCTTTTTGTCATATCATTTATATTTCTAAATACACCTTCATTTGAGTCTTTCGAGTACCACGTTGCACCTGTTAAACAACTTAAAATTCCAACTTTTTAAAGCTTCATTACGAGCAGTGCCATTAACTTGAAAGACCCTTGGAACGTTTATTTAGTATGCTGCAGTTGTAATGAGAGAATTTTATCTACGATTAGGATATTACACGGTGAAATATTTTACCAATATGATAATAAGCTGTTCTAATCCAACGAGTCTTCATTGTGCTGAGTTATCTATCTGAGTTATCTATCTAATAGGATTTAAACATTTGTGAACTTGTACCTATCCTATTCTGAAGTTGGATATTACATGGTTCACAACTCTGCCTATAAGATACAATATGGAGTTCCAAAACTGTAAAACCAGAAGAATTGGATTTACTTTCCAGAAGAATCACAACATATTCAAGTCCGTGAACATGAGTAGTATAGCTAGTAATTTGTTGTCTATTATGAGCTAATACATCTTGAACCCACCCTCATTTGTGTCTTTTGTCTAGGTCTTAGGATGTTCAGCAAGAGTGCAGTGCTAAAATTATATCTAGTGATATACAATATAGATCATATTATCGTGTATATTTGATTCCAGTAGCCTATGAGTAAATTGTTCTTGTCCTCCTTTCTCTTTGTCCCATCTTACCTCCTGAAAAATCTAGATCTATTGTTTGATGAAATCTCTCCCTGGTTACATTGTACATCTGTTAATTTTAATGAGAATCTACAAATTTTTTTTCTAGTAGAGGGTGACCTATCTTTCCTTTAGTAGTATGACCGAAATGCTTACAAATGTGAGCAAATCAAATCAATATCGTGGATTCCTGTTTGTTTTGGATGTTATTTGAAGTCATGTGAACTTCTCAGCCGGCATAGAGCTAAGATTATGAGTTAGACTTGGTGGATTATGTTGTAAAATGAAATTTGATTGCATTGAGGTTTGTTATCATTACTAAAGTTGTGATCATGTGTTTTATGTTTCTTTTTGTATGGCTTCAAGCTAGTTGAAAATAGTATCCGGTGGTACGTTATGAATTAGAATTCATCCGGAAGATTGTATAGCCTTGAGATGGAAAAGGGAATTTGATTGAATAAATATTGTAGTTTATCCCAAAAAGCAAGAGCTATCCACCTATTTCAGTTATGACTAAATGTTTTGACGATTAGATGTTTTGTTTTTACAGGACTCTCGGAAGGCAGCTAAGATTGTTCGACATAAGATTGAGGCAGACAGAAATTCACACATTCGGGTGGAAGCAAGAAAGCAGTGAATCTCAGTCAGCTCTGATAAATCAAGCTTGGTCTCCTGATGGTTTATACTTATCATCTGGTTCAGCAGACCCTGTGATCCACATCTTCGATATCAGGTACAATGCTCATAAGCCATCCCAATCAGTAAGAGCTCATCAGAAACGGGTCTTCAAAGCTGTGTGGCATTATTCCTATCCGCTTCTCGTTTCCATATCTTCCGATCTCAACATTGGACTACACAAGATTTAAATTTCACTGTTAAATTGCTTCCATGTGGGAGGAACAGCTCATGGGAGAGAGCAGTTTTGTTTCATCACTGATATAACACAGCTTTGGGGTGCGTAGGACGAAAGAACATTATTTTTTGAAATGAGCAATGAACAGCAATCCATGGGTTTATGTCTCTGATGAGTCGCCGGTAACTGAGAATTCAGTTTGGCTTGTATCATTTACAACACTTGTAATTTTCACCAGGGAAGAAATATAATGATTAGCGTACCATTTTTTCTCATTGTGAAAATTGATAAACATGACCACATAAATTATAGAAAATTTGTTTTTAATCATAAAATAAGCTTTGATCGTTAATAAACACTCTATAAAATTTCATTTCGGTTCATAACTAAAAATAAAATTATCGAAATGCCCCTTCTTAGCTCTTTGTCCCCATCTTCCTTCTTCATTTTCTCCATTCTCTTATTTTTCTCTTCGATTCTCTACCAAATCAAACACAGCTAGCTCATGCAAAATCACCTATTTTGCTGGAAAAACAAAGATTAAAACTATAGGGGCTGAATTTGTTGTGCTCTTGCTTGCTTCTTGTTGTTTGTTGACTAGGGAAATTATTCTTTTATTATTTTTCTCTCTTTGTGATTGGTTTTTACTAATTCTACCTCAATAGTATTTTTTTACTCAGTTATGGGCTGCTGTGAGGGTCTATAAAAGTATGCTAATCTTAAATTTTTATACCAAGTGAAAGTCTACAAAAATCCTTGGCATATGAGAGAAACATTGTGAGGTATGATCTTTATACCTCCCATCCAAAAGTCTACAAAAGTGTATCATATAAAGAATTCCATATAAGTCATTAACATTTTGAATACATTAATTTTGATGAACTTTTATAAAGTGTTTATTGAATACCCAATGACTTACATAAAGTTTTTTAAAAGTTTATATTGAATACCTAATAACTTTTATAAATTCTTTAAAATTTGTATTAAATTCATCCAAACTTTTTAGTTCTATATAATAACCAAAAATATCAATTCAAAATGTTTGAAAAAAATAAATAAATTCAAGGAGAGAAAACCAAAACTAGCCATCCAAAACATTGAACTTTTGTTTATAACCACTTTTTTGAGAAATTACCTCAATACCCATATATAAAAGCCCTAAAAACCTAAAAACCAAAAACAACAGCAGAGGGAGAGTTGTTGTTACCAAGAAAGAAGAGAGAAAAGAAGCGGTGTCGTCGGGAGAGAAAAGGGCGTCGTCGTCGTCGTCACCGGAGCAGCCGAAAGAGAAGAGGTTGCCATCATAGCCTGGAGACGAACCCATCATTCATTGGAGACAAACCCACCATTCTCTTCTCACTTAACATTTTATTGCGATTTCATGTTAAAAACATGTTTAGGGAATAATAAATGTTGAAATGTATCAATTTTGAGGGTTGATTGGGTTGAGGTCTGGTATTTTGGATGATTTGGGACTGGATGTTGGAGTTCGGTTTGAAAAAAAAACTTGAAATCGTGAAATCTTCGACAAATTTGAAATGTTTTGCGAAAACTTGAAATCATGCTTTAAATCTCTGTCAACATTTCAAGCTTTTACATAAGATTTCAAGTTTTTGAACCAATGAAGCTTGAAATCTTTTGGAAAATCACTTAATTGAAATCTTACCCAGAAACTTGTCAACATTTCAAGTTTTCGAACCAGTGAACTTGAAATCTTCTGGAAAAAAACTTGAAACTTTATTTGATTCGATTCTTCACAAAAAAACACACAAAAGTGATGCAATAACACTAAACTCATGTTAAAGTCATTGTTCTCAACTCAATTAATGAACAAATGAAAGATATTTACACACCAAATACCGATTTAGAGCAGATAGATTATTATTAATTTTTTTTTTTTTTAAGTTTTCACTTCTTTAAATCTTCAATGCGATTCCGAAATCAAACCATCTTCTAGTTAGTCGATTTGTAGTAATAACAATGGTTTGACCATTGGTGTTCGATTTGCAGGAAGAGGAACAATGATCGGAAACAAAAGTAAAGAAGAATGAACAAAGAAGAAGGAAGAATACGGTCAAGAAAAGACAAGGTAAAAAAAAATAAGAAAATTAAATAGAAAATTTAATTTGGGGGCATCTTGGTAATTTATGGACACCCACTGAATTTTTTGTTTCAAAACATGGTTATTAACAATTAAAATTTCGTATGTGGTTAAAAACGAATTTCCCATATTTAGAGTGGTTATTTTTTGCAATTTCCACTAGGTTCAAAAAAGAGTATATATATAATTTAAACTAAATCATTAAAAATTCAATTTTGAAAGTTGTATTCAAACAATTATTGAGTGGTGATTTATCATTTTTAAGTGGCGAAAATCATAATATATCACCTCTTAGCACATATGGTGCACCTCCTTTCCACATTGGTTGTTAGATGAATATTTTCCCAGTTTGTGAGAGTAGATATTCGGAACACATGTGTATTATCTGATTTTAGCAAGTCCCACGGTCCTATTATAATACTTATAGGATTTAGCTACTATACATGAACTATATAGTTACTAGGTAGTTATGTTAGAGAGAGAGAGTTTAGTTTCTGTTAGTTTTAATTGCCTTCTTTTTTTTTTTTTTTTTTTTTTTTTTTTTGTGATTTTTGATTTTTAAAAATTCTTAAAAATGAATGTGTGGTGATTTTTGTGAACAATCGTCTATCTAGATTTTAGATAGGGCATTTACCAAGGGGGGAGCATAATATGCTATGTTTTTGTTCTTTTTTGTGATTTGTTCACATGATTCTTCAAGAAAGTTGTTTGTTGACATTATTCTTGTTTTTGATAAATCTTAAGATGCTATGCTTATTATTGATGTGCATATTGATTTGTTCAAAAATAATGTTTTTGCCTTAAATAATGTTTTTACCTTGTATATGTTTATTGGTCACTAACTTGCTTTTATGTTTCCACTCATATTTGTTTTTAGTGTTTTTGTGATGCAAGGTCATGGGAAAGGCTAAGAAAGTTGTTGACAACATTTCTTCCATTTCCGTGGACAAGTCTAAGCCTACATCTTCTACCAAAGTTACCAAAACTAACAAGTTGAAGAGTTTAGGAATCTTTGGATGCAAAAAGATTTTTCAAGAGAGAGGTACAGACTTGAACTCTTGTGTTGATTTTTATGTTCATAAGACTATTTGTGAAAGAAAGTGGAACTCTTTGATTGACTTAATAGGAGTTGTGAATGAGACAATGGTTAGGGAATTCTATTATGAGTACAAGGAGAGTGAGTACCACTATTGAAGATGCCGTTATGAATATGAGAGGAGTTATCTTTAGAGTTAATTCTTGGAAATTAAATGAGTTTCTAAAGTTGCCATATGAGACTGAATCGGATTTCCTAGATGTTGATGTTGTGGAAATCTTGATTTGATTGGTAAGACTCTTTGTGATGACATTAATTTTGAGTGGGGCAAGCGTGCTTTTATTAAGCAAAGTGAGTTGACCAAGATTAGTGCATTTTGACACTTGTTTGTTTGTGCTAATCTAGTTGTCTTTACTAATGCTACCGAACTTAATAGAGAAAAGATTAAGATCGTGTATGCTTTAGTGACTCGTAAACCCATTAACCTTGGACAAATGCTTATTGAGCATATTGAAAATGCGGCATGTTCAACTAGGTTGGAAAAGAAATTGGCTTTTCCGGGTTTCATTTCTCATTATTGTTTAGCTATGGGGTTGAAGAATCAAGAGAATGATGTGTTTTTACCTCCCTTGGGCAAGTTAAGTGAGAAACGTGTGGCAAGCATGTCATACAAGGGTAAGAGAGAGTGAAATTCCCTTAAAGCAATAGTGTTTTATACCTTGGGGGGGGGGGGGTGGGGGTGGGGGTGGGAGGGGAATAGGTATAGTCCCAAATTCTTTCAATATTCAAAAATTACGGAATACAAGAATAAAATGAACACTTGATATGATATAACAAATGTATAATATGAATCAATTCATGTAAGCATCAATATACAAAAGAATCAATACAAGTGATCATATGGAAGCAATGTTCTAGTAAGCGCTAGGCGCTAGTCGGGCGGAGACCCAGCGCCTAGCGCCTAGGCCGATTAGTCGGTGATTAATCGGAAAACACAATTACAAACAAATTTAACGTTGAAGACATATTCCACAAATATCAAATCCAAAAAAAATTCAAATCCAAATATACAATCCAAAGAAACAATTGGCCCAATTTAATAGTGGAAAACTAATTGCAACAGTGGCCTAATTGGCCCAAAGCTGATGCTAACCCAAATTGCCAAGGAGCCCAACAGAGAGCTCAAAGTCAATCTCGTAATACTCTTCTTTCCCATTTGTCTGCAACTGTCCAAAAATCCCCAAAATCCTCTTTGATTCTCTGCATTCCCTATCTTCTTCTTCTTTGACAAAACCTTAAATCCCTAAAATTAATCCTCAAATTTCATCAATCATCTTCTTTGAGACATGAAAGTGAAAGAGATGAGAACTGACCTGCAATTCTACCAACTGAAGACGGCTGCGAACTGGCGACGGCGGCGACGGAAGACAGAAGATTTCGGTGATCTTGGCGACGGAATGGTGGTAGCGGCAGGAAGCTTATTTGGTCGAAGATGGTTTATGTTTGTGATCTGGTTTAGGTTTGCGATCTGCTTGGTTATGATGAAATTTGTGTGAATTGAGATGAATTTCATCAATCATTTGTGCGATCTGAGATGAATCGATGAAGATTGAAGGGAAAAACTGATGAAAAGTGGCTGGGCGTGGTCCAAACCGTTGACCGCCACGTAGCCGACTTGCCGATTAGTCGCCGCCTTGTCCGATTAGTCGGAGAGCGTGGAATGCAACCGACTTCAGCCTTTTCACCACGGCAACCCACTGCCTAACTGTATTACGCCGATTAATCGGCCTAGTCGGCCGACTACTAGAACACTGTATGGAAGATAAAGAATTATAAAGCGAAAATGAGACACAATGTTTTTACGTGGTAAAACCTCAAAGAGGAAACATCCACGGGTTGAATCCACAACCACCAGCAAAGCAAATCCACTATAAGAAAAGGATTTACACACTTAAAACTATTAACACTATGATATCCACTCCAAGCTATCAAGACCTAATCAACCCTCGGGCTAGTGATTCACAAAGCCTACTCTCTATCCAAGATGTGTCCTACACCTCAAGAGAGCAACTCCCTATCCAAGGCTCTCAAGCCTCTAGGAAGATTTCTTTGCTTAGCAATCTAGATCACTAGGATCCTAGTCAAGCTACCCAAGCTCAACCATCCGGAGTACGCAACTCCTTGCTAAGACTTTTGCTTAGTTATCCGGATCCTCTTGATCCTAACTAAGGCTTCTTGCTTGGCTATCCAGAATCCTTTCCTAGCCAAGTCTTCTTGCTCAAGACAAAACTTTACTCACTTTGCAAGAGATTTCAACCTATTACAAGACAATGATCTAGGTGATGCAAATGATGCAAACACACACAAATAGAGTAAATAGATCAAACACACTCTATGAACATGGTTAATGATAATCTAGAATATACTATCAACACACAATCACAAATCTATCCAGAAATCAAAGCATGCCAAAACAATAAGAACAAAATTAGAATATTCAATATATGTCACAAAAACCTTAGTTCTTATATCATGAAATTGAATCTAGAAAATAACATGAAGCATATCGTACAATCAATTTCTAGAAGCAATTTCAAGCAAGATCAAGTCTAGCAAAAATATGTTCAAGAGAGATTACAAAGCTAGACTCAATTAACTAATCAATCATACAACCCTAGAATATGATCTAACATGCTTCTCAACATATTTCAACAATCAATTAGAAAGAATCATAGAGATGATCAAGAGAAATTGAAAGAGAAGAAGTTTCACATACAACCAAAGAACCTCGGACTGAAATCAGTGTGTTGGGAAAAATAGCAAATTCAAATGGCTCTGAAAATGCTTGGGGTTTATAGCTCTTGTCGAGACCAATAATTTTGGCTTTTGAATCATTCGATTTCAAGTTCGTATGAAGAAGTTATGATCAAAATAAGAAAATGAAAATCATGAACAATTCTGGCAGAATTTTCTCAATTTGATGATGTTCAAGTTGTTTCAAATGGAGGGAAGAGAAGGCATTTAAAGGAAGAAGAAGGAGGGCAATATTGTCCAAACAAAAGAGGCATTTCAGCCTTGTCCCCATGTGGGGCGCGTGTGCCACACGGGACCAGAGGGCATGTTGGGCCGCGTGGCACACGGCCTCCACACGTGGTGGCTATGCCATGGCCTTTGGCCATGGTGCTTCTCCCGCGCACCTCTCACGTTCTTCAGCCATATTCGGGCATCCGAACTCCGATTTCGAATCCGTTTTCGGATTACGAATCGTGACTCCCTCATGCACAACGAAGACTACAAAAATTTGACAAATGGTTGAGAATTCATCTCAGAAAATAACGACGAACACAACACAACGAATGAGAATGCAAAGTAGCATAACTACGTCGTATGGACTCGAAAATTAATGAATGAGTAACCGAAATGACTGGAACTCAATAAGGAATCAAATAAGATCATGTTCAAGTCCAAAACACAAGAAACACAAACAAATAAACACTTTGCAACACAAGCATGCCATATCTAAGCGATAGTGAGAAATCATGTAATTCTACAAGATTGTCAACAATGAGATAAATGCATGTGCATACTAAATGTGTGTGAAAGTGTTATACCACATATTTGAACTATGATGCAGGGACACACATATATGAATTGAATTGTATGTGTGTGCGCTAACACCTTGCAAGAGGAAAAAGAATCTTGATACCTTAGCATCCAAATATGTGATGTTCCCCTTGAAGACGAGATTTGTACAAGATGTTGCTTCTTCACCTTTGAGGCTTCTTTCTTCCAAGAATCACCTAAGCAACAACTAATACAAATAAAGAGAGTTTTGCAATGGAATCAAGCCAACACAAATAAAGGACCTTACAGAGAGTCTAATGATACATTTAGGCTATTTGATGAATCATATGATTCAAGCCATGTATCTAGTACACATATTCTTCCTTCTTGGGCTTTGCATTTGAAGAAAGAGGTTGAAGAGTCAAGGAGATAAATTGAGGAGTCACATCGGAGGATTGAAGAGCTAAATGCTAAAGTAGAGCTTCAAGATGAGAAGATCAAGGAATTGGAAAGAAATGTCTCTTCTCCAAAGCATTACGTAAGATCAACCAATCGCTCAATTTTCCTTGGTGGCAAAAAAGGCTAGAATGACTTTGATGTATATTTTCTTATTTCTTCTTCTTTGGCTTCATATCATGTCAAAAAGAGGGAGAACTTATAGCGCCCCTCTAAGCATCACTTCAAATTTATTACAAACAATACCCCTCTTTGGCAATTTACATATAGGATCTCTATTTGGTAAAATACAAATGGCTACACTGGTATATAAACATGACCGTGGTTCGGTTCCAACTGTGGAACCGAATTGGAACCATGGGTCTCGGAACTGAACTAGAACCAGTTCTTCAGTTTTAAAATTGGAACCGAACCATGAACCGGAACCAGGGAGGTTCCCGTTCCGGTTTTGGAACCAACGGTTCCAATACCATATTTTGTTTTATTATTTTTTTTAAAATTCATTGGAGCTGTTAAGGCCCAACGGTCGGCTGACATCAGCAGGTTGTTGGTTGATTGTTGATTCTAGGTTTAGTCACATGTTCTAAGAACTAGGATACTTTGATTGTGATTTATATTATTCTAATCTAGTTCTTGTTTGATTGACATGCTTAGGTTTCTAGATATCTTTGTGATTGATTGTTGAAAGCCTAATCTAGTTCTCTAATTGTATGTTCATAGAGTTTGTTTGATCTACTTGCTCTATTTGTTTGTGATTGCATCATATTACTTGTTTGCACTTCACTTAAATCATTGCCTTGCATAAGGTGAAAGTCTCTTGTTGAAGTGAGTGAAGCTTTGAGTTGAGCAAAAAGACTTGGCTAGGAAAGTATTTCGGATAGCCAAGCAAGGAGTCTTAATTAGGATCGGGATTATCCGGATAACTAAGCAAGGAAGACTTGTATAGGGGTGTAAGGCTCCAATTAGACAAGCAAGGAAGTCTTGGCTAGAAGTGTGAGGCTTCGGTTAATCAAGCAAGGATACTTTCTAAAGGCATGCGACGTGTTTCGGTTAGAAAGTAGGCAAGTCTCTCACTAGTGGGAATAGATAGGAGGGATATCCAATAAAGAGTGTGTCATGTGATTTGGTCACTTTTGATGGTGTACTCTTATTTAACTAGTGAAAGATAGTTTGCCAGTGGTTATGGTATCAACCCATGGATGTTTCCTCTTCGGAGGTTTACCACATAAAAATCTCTTGTGTTGATTTTTGCATTTTAGTTTCTTTACTTACTTTATCTTACATAACACTTGCTTAATTGAATTCATATTAACTTGTTAAAGCAATTCACTTATTAAATTCTCTAAGTGTGCATAAATTGGTTGTGTGAAAAAGAAGTGCGAGAATTTAGGCACAAAAATTATGTTTGAAATAGAAAAGATGCCATATATCCCAGTTCCACCTGTAGCCTCATCTTCTGACATTCCCAACCCACAGCCTAGGTTCATGACAAACCTAAATGATGTCGATTTTAGTAGTTTTGAGGAAAATATTTTTATTCTAATGGAGATAATGATGTTGTTGGAGACAATGACCATGTTGGTGCAGATGGGTTAGGTGATCAGACTGATGTAGTGGGTTTAGGTGATGATTTTGGTGATGAAACTGATGAAATGGATAGGGTTCCTGGTTTGAGGGAATTAGCAGTGATACCTGAAGCCGCCAGAAGCTCGGCCTCAAAAGCGAAAACTTGACCAAGAGGAATAGCAAAGCAACCTTTCACAAAGGCTCTACAATTCCGAAAGATACCACCATAACCACCAACCCCCGGAGAGCCCATTGCAGCGCCATCAGTATTCACTTTGATCCAACCGGGGGCCGGAGGCGACCAAACCACACTCTTGATTACAAGGGCTTTAGAAGGGTGACCCCGAAGACCAAATCGATGAAGAATCAAAAGGTCGTCCATATAATTACGCATACAACCAATCTCCAGACGATTAGCCTCTGAAACCGCACACCAAACCAAAGAAAGGATGGATCTAGAGTCCATCGACTTCCCTTTAAAGATCCACTGATTATGAGCAGTCCACACCCTCTATATCACTACATGGATAGCTGCTTTCCACAAAATCCTGACCTACTCACTAAAGGAACTGATATGGCCTGCAAGAAGAAGGATTGCCAAGTTTCGCTAGAGACATGTCGCTGGAAAGTTGAGAAAACAGCTTCCCAAAAAGCAACCGCCAGAGGACAATGTAGAAAAAGCTGATCTGTAGATTCACTACTAACCCCACAAATACTGCAACGAGAAGCCAACTGGAATTCAGACCTGCAAAGGCGATCCTCAGTAAGAAGCCTGTTCAACATCAAACGCTAGGTCAAAGATGAGCGAAAAGGGGGAATAAAACGGGACCAAACATCTTTCCACCAAACAACTTGAGGAATATCATGGAGAAATAGGGAATAAGCAGCCTTGTAAGAAACACGACCATCCCGAGAATTAGCCCAAACTAGAGAATCCACAACAGGAGAAATTGTAATACGATCAATCCGAAAACACAGATCCGGGAAGCACGCTCAGAAACAATCTTCCAGCACCTATCTACCATGATGAATAAAATTCGAGACCTTCGCCCAGAGCGGATTAGCTAAATAATCAGGAATCCCTAAAAGGTCCAAAATGAGAACCCCCAACTAATTATCCTGCCAAAAGTCCCTCTGAGAAATTTGCTATCATGAAAAGGCACATGAGAATCTCCATTTGCTATGGATTCAACCACTCTCTTCAATGTTATATTTCTTTGGTTTATTTTAGCTGTTTGTAATTTCAATGAAGCATAACTTAGTTTCCATAATTATAGCTAAAATAAAAACTAAAGTAGCAATCAAAGCTGCACTGACGAAAGACAAGTGAGATAAAAACCTAAATGTATAATATGGAGGTAGTCCGAAAAAGAAACAATAAATATAAATCATTGATCGGATACCTGCATTTTTGCCTCAAACTACTCAAACCTAGTTTGACCAGCTTGCTCAATGTTCTTAGAGCTAGCCATGTCCACCAGCATCAACTGTCCTCCCACTGTTGGGACATCAAGGATTATCTGTGCAAATTTAAGCAACATTCCCTACTTACTAAAACTTTATTCTCAAATATCCACAAAACTTTGTCAAAATTATAATTTCAACAATATTATGGCATGTAGTGGCATCAAGATATGTGTGTGAAAGCATATAATAGAACTTTGGAAGAATTATAGTCAAGTTCAATAAGCATTATACCATGCAGTGGCTTCGAGAACTTCTTTCATTAGATTGAGTGCTTTTCACAATTCTTCGTTTTTCCACTTTCTGAACCTCCTTGTAAATTTTCCCTGCTTCAGTTCCATATATAAAAATTGCATTCTTTGCCTTCTTTCCCATCATTTCAACCCTTGCCTGAAAAATCAACAGGGAACTTATAGTGACTAGGAAGAATATGAATTTATAACGGAAAGTATGCTTAAAGTATGAGTGCCTCTCTTTGGCAATTTACATATAAGCATATTAATAATGAAGTTTTTAGAGGTATGGTGACAACTCAAGCACTGTAATGCCTTGGAACGGGCAGATTTTGGCCTTAGCTGTGCAACGTTGGCCTCCGAAAAAGAAAATTTTCAAAGAATTTTCTCAAATTTTGCATGTTAGTTTATAACATCCTTCTAAGCATTTCTGGAAAAAGAAAAAAAAAATTCAAAATTCTTAATAACAAAGTTTTTAAAGGGCTGGTGACAACTCAAGCATTGTGGTGCCTTGGCGTGAGCTCATTTTGTCCTTGGCTACCTCGCACTGGTACTTTGGCATGGGCTAATTTTGGCCTTGGCAGTGCAATGTTGGCCTCGGAAAAAAAAATTCTTTGAATTTTCTCAAATTTTGTATGGTTGTCTATAATAACATTCTATGCATCTTTGGAAAAAATCTTTTCAAAATTCTTAATAATGAAGTTTTTAGAGGTATGGTGACAACTCAAGCACTATGGTGCCTTGGAACGGGTAGATTTTGGCCTTGGCTGCCTTGTGTTGATACCTTGGCGTGGGCTGATTTGCCCTTAGCTGTGCAACGTTGGCCTCCGAAAAAAAAAATCACAAAATTTTCTCAAATTTTGCATGTTAGTAGTCTATAACATCCTTCTAAGCATCTCTGGAAAAATTATTTTCAAAATTCTTAATAATGAAGATTTTAAAGGGCTGGTAACAACTTAAGCAGTATGGTGCCTAGGCATAGCTTGATTTTGGCCTTGGTTGCCTTGTGTTGGTACCTTGCTGAGGGTTGATTTTGGCCTTCGTTGTTTAACTTTTGCCTCCAAAAAAAAAAAAATCACAGTATTTTCTCAAATTTGTCATGGTAGTGTATAACATGATTCTAAGCATCTCTGAAAAAAAATCTTTTCAAAATTCTTAAAAACGAGTTTTTTAGAAGGCTAGTGACAACTCAACGTTTCAAGCATTGTGTTGCCTTGGCGTGGATTGATTATGTCGTTGGCTGCCTTGTACTGGTGTCTTTTCTATGAAACGTTGGCCTCCGGAAAAAAAAAAAAAAAAAAAATTCTCAAAATTTACATGGTAGTCCATAACATCCTTCTTAGCATCTCTAGTAAAAATCTTTTTTTTTTTTTTTTTTTTGGGTACACAGGAGGGCCTAGCCCAGCAAACAGAAAAGAAAAGAACTAAGGGGAGGAGGAGATAAAGGCTTGTCTAAAACAGAAGAGACCATTGAAATCAGCATCAAACAGAGGAACCATCTCATAGGGAGGGATGTCGAAGTACACAATACCATAATCCATGCTTTGACCTGTGGTAGCCAATCCATCAGCAAGTTTATTTCCTTCTCTATAAACATGATTAATTCTGCAATCCCAGTCAGCACTCATAAGGACCTTACAGCTTTGAATGATGCTGAAAAATTGATGGTTTTGCTTAATCTCATTATGCATTAACTTAACAATAGTGAGGGAATCAGACTCCACCGAAACTTTCTTATACCCAGCATTCCAGGCCATCAACAAGCCTTCATATATACCCCAAAGTTCAGCTTCAGTAACACTACCCACACCTTTATTCATCATAAAACTCTTCAGCCAGATTTTCCCATGATTCCCCAGAACCCCACCCGCAACAATCTTGCCCGAGATACTATTCCTGCTACCATCAACATTTAGCTTCACCCAACCCTCATTTGGCTCTAACCATTTGATGAGGAGCAACGTCTCTTCTTTCTCAATAGCAGAATAATTAGCCTTTAGCCACTCTTCAGCATACATATTAATAACCACAGAAGGAGACAAAGGAACAGAAAAATTCTGATCAAAAACCTTATTACACCACCACTTCTATAAGAACCAAACCACACAAGAGAATTGAAGGTAATGCAGCAGACATCATACAACACTTTACCATTACGAAGGTTATCAGTAAACCAATCACCTAAATCACCTTTAAAAGCAGCAGGGAAGGTAAAACCTGTCACCATTTTTTCCCAGACACCAGCAGAAACACTACACCTATGTAGAAGATGATCAACAGTTTCAATGTTAGAAAAGCATCTCGGACAAGAAGAATCAGTAGTCATACCACGCACAGACCTTTGAGCATTCATGAGGATCTTCCCATTGAGCAGAGACCAGAAGAAATAAAGAATTATGTGAGGCAATTTAAGATTCCAAATATGCCTCCAAGGCCACAACGGAATACCACTGAAATTAGACAAACCATGAAAGTCAGACTTCACAGAGAAGTCCCCACCATTATTTAGACCCCAAATAACTCTGTCAGGACCACTATGAGGCTTATCGGCATGAATACTAACAATACGATGGACAATATTTCAGGGAAGCACAGAAGCCAAATGAGAGACATTCCAATCACCATTAACCATAAAAGAATCAACACAATGGTTCAGCTCATCATTACCAAGACTGACAGTAGCACGAGCCTCAAGAACCCCAATATCAGGGACCCAATCATCAGTCCAAAACCGAATATGAGCACCACTCCCAACTCTCCATTTAAGACCTTTGATAATGAGCTTAGCGCCAAACGAGATGGCCTTCCAAGTACTAGAGCTGATTTTTTTCCTGTTAATGCTCGGATCAATAAGCTGCTGGTTACTAAGATATTTGCATTTCAAAACCTGGCTCCACATGCCACTATCATTCTAAATAAGTCGCCACCCTGTTTTAGCTAGTAACGCCTAGTTCATGCCCTTAGATTTCTTGATACCAAGGCCACCACCTTGTTTAGGGAGACAAATTGTATCCCAGCTAATAAGATGAACCGCATTCTTAGAGGGAGAGTGACCCCAAAGAAAATCTCTATTAAGCTTATCAAGTTTATTCCAAATCTCCGCAGGCAGTTTGATAGATTGCATAACATAAATTGGGAGAACAGAGGTCACAGACTTAATAAGGGTAGCTCTACCAGCAAGAGAAAGAGAATCACACTTCCAAACAGCCAATCTCTTCTTTGTTTTCTCCACAATCTCATCATAGGTTTTAGTACCAATCCTCCCATGAATAAGAGGAACTCCCAAATAATTCCCAAGATCTCTAGTAAGAGGAGAATCACAAACCCCTGCAATAATTCTAGCATCACTTTCCCTAACATTATTAGAACAAAACACTCTAGATTTAGGATAACTAACCTGCTGACCAGAAATACCACAGAAGATATCCAGGCAATCCTTCATGATTTTAGCTTAAGAAGTAGTGGCTTAACCAAAGAGAATCAGGTCATCGGCGAAAAAAAGATGAGACAAAACCGAGCCCCCCTAGAAATCCTAACACCTTTCCAAATGCCATGGCTAATTTTCTGAGAGATCAAATGAGAAAGTTTTTCCATGCACAAAAATGAAGTTTTTTGAGTGTTGATGACAACTCAAGCATTGTGGTGCCTTGGCGTGGGCTGATATTCACCTTGGTTGTGCAATATTGGCCTCCGGAAAAAAAATAAAAATTCTTAGAATTTTCTCAAATTTTGCATGGTAGTCTATAACATCATTCTAAGCAACTCTGATTTTTTTTTTTTTTTTCAAATTCTTAATAATGAGCTTTTTAGAGGGCTGATGACAACTTAAAACCTGTGGTGTATTGGCGTGTACTGATTTTGGCCTTGGTTGTGCAATGATGGCCGGATAAAAAAAAAAATTCTCAAACTTTTTATTGTAGTCAATAACATAATTCTACGCATCTTTGGAAAAAATCTTTTCAAAATTATTAAAAATTAAGTTTTTAAAGGGCTTGTGACAATTCAAGCACTGTGGTGCTTTGGCTACCTTACATTGGTGCCTTGGCATGGGATGATTTTGGCCTTGGATGTGCAACGTTGGCCTCCGAATTTTTTTTTTCTTCATAATTTTCTCAAATTTTGCATGGTAGTCTATAACATCCTTCAAAGCATCTCTGGAAAAATTCTTAATAATGAAGGTTTTAGAGGTCTAGTGACCACTTAAGCAGTATAGTGTCTAGGCATGGCTACCTTGTGCTGGTGCCTTACTGTGGGTCGATTTTGGCCTTTGCAGTTCAATGCTGGCCTCCGAAAAAAAAATTCATAGAATTTTCTCAAATTTGTCATGGTAGTGTATAACATGATTCTAAACATTAAGCATACTTTCCGTTATAAATTTATATTCTTCATAGTCACTATAAGTTCACCATCATTTCTAACATTTTAGTGCTTTACGTATACCATTTACATAAACAGTTGGAGGTACCTCGACACTATGTGGGACCAGAAGTACTGGAAAGAGTGTTGAACGCGGTGAATGCCATATCGGAACGTGTACACAGTATCGTCCATGAGGAAATGAGGGTGGACCGCGTACGTAATATCGTCAATGAGGGTTTGAGGCGAGAGATCGAAGGGCTACGAAGGATGTTGGGGTTTCAAGTACGTATATATCCACACCTGTCACCTGTGTAAACTTATTTATTTGATTTAATTAGTATTCATAAAAGTAACACTGTGACACTTTCATCCCCAAGGGAAATGTAAGGGACTGTAATTCTGGAGATCAGTCGCAGCATGGGGAGAGTGGGGAGCAGGAGGAAGAAGGATTGGGTGGTGATCAGGCTACCAATGATGAGAGAGGTGGTTATGAAGTGGGCGACGATGACGAAAGGCAAGACGACCAAGATTGGCAGGATGATAGGGGATGCGTTTATGACATGGTCAATGAAGAACAACAGCAATATGAAAAACTTGTCTGTGGTGATGTCATCCCGGACATTGATGAATCAAACCTTCCGTTAGTGTTGTGTGAGGATTCATCGTCCCTGGAATGGGTGGGTGGACTGGAGGTAGCTGCAGCCCCTTCATTGGCTTCGCGATCACCCACTCCATTTGACAAATTATTTTCTCATATGCCGTTATATTTGTGGCGCCGAGAAACAGGTATATTGTCTCTATTTGGTATACTAGCTCTAGTACATCCAGGAGTACCTGGAGCAGAGGACCCGATGTAACTCAAAGGTCGCTGGCTTCATCAAGTCCTTTCAGCAAGCGAGAAAGATGTCTGCTATAGGTTGCACCACCAAATACAGTTTCTGAAAAAAGGGAAGATAGATACCGATGGCCAAGAGGAGGAGATACCGAAAGAAGATGAATCCTTGGTTCAGTTAGTGTTGTGGCAAGATCATTCGTCGCACGATCATCCCTGTCCAGTAGAAGGCAGACAATCAGGCCCAACTGATCAAATTGGACCAATTTTTATTTCGACAAATAAATATTCTCTCAAAGTCTGTTAGTTTATGAAGCTGACTAATTGGGCTTTTTATAGGAAGGTATATAAGTGGGCCTGGACTGCTTCTTGGGCAATTATTATGCATATTGGGCCTATTTTTTGGGTCGATTATTGGTGGAGTGTATATATGTACCATACAAAAATGTCTGTGCACCCTGATTCTTATTAATTTTAAATTTCTATAGTAACACTGTGTAAAATTAACTAAGAATAAATAATAAATATATGAATCCATAGTTGAAAATTTTAATATTCAATCGGTATTTTTCCTAATTTATTCTTATACACCATTAATAGATAGAAGCCACTTCCCCTCACTCACATTTTTTTTAGGTCATGTTTGGTTAGATGAAATGGAATGAAAAGAAAACCATTCTAATCGTTTGGTTTGTTAAAATGCAATGAAATGGTGATTCCATTGGATTGGGAATTCCACCATTTTGGTGGAATGGGCATTCCATCCAAAAATCAATGGTATGGAATGCCCATTCCATTCCAAACTAAAATTTATATTCCATAAATACCCTCATATGCCTCAACTCCATTCCAAAAATACCCTCTGGTCCAAAAATAATATATTATTATTATATATTATATTAATGATATATAAATATTATATATATATCTACTATATATTATATATATATTATGTTTATATATAATACTGATTTAGAAACTAATTCTAAAGTTCCAACCAAACAAAAAACTTAGTTTTCCTTTCCTTTCCATTCTCATTCTCGTTACCATTCCGATTACCATTCCACCATATAACTAATTGTGACCTTAAAGTATTATATTTACAACAGGATTGCCAGGACCTACCGAGATTAGGTAATATATGTGCTGATGTGTGGTCCGGATAACTACTATTACCAGCTATAAGAAAACTCTCAATTCATGCTTGCAGGTGCACTACCAGCTCTACTAAGAGATGATGTGCAACCATATTCTTGTTATCATCTATATATGTAATTGTTTTGTGTTTGTTGATGGTAAAATAAGAACACTACTTGGCCATGTATTATACATCAATTGGGTTATGCTTAGCTAGGTTTTAGATTTTATGTCGAGAGTTGGGTATAAAGGAATGTGTGGTTTTTTAGTTGTGAATTTTGAAGAATGGTGAGTTGTTTTTTTTTAGCATTATTATTATTATTATTTGAAGCAGAATGGACTCAAATAATAACTTTCCCTTATTGCCTGGATCTTCTTATTTATTTATATCCATAAGGGAAAAGATCGTTTTGTCCCTTGACCTTTGCCTTATTAGAAAGGTGAGGACATGGTTTGCCCATATTGGCCAGTCTTCCCCCTGAAATGAAACTAATGGAAAATATCTCCCTTCTATTACCCTTTCCATCCAAAAAAAGTTCGACCATGGTCAATTGACCTTATTATCCTTAAAAATAATCAGAAAATGACCATTTAACCCTCCAACTATTTATTAAATGAAAAATATATTTTTAAAAAAAAGAAAACAAAAAAAAATTAAAAACAAACAAAAAAAGATGGATCTCCACCGCCCACTCAAAGATAAACAGTGAAGATATTTCTTTTTTTATTATTATTATTATTTAAATTTAAAAACAGAAGTAAAAAATACAAAATCAAATCATTCACCAAGCACCCTGATTCAGTTAATCTTCTCCAACACCATCTTAGAAATTAAAAGTAACAAAAATTTTTTTTTTTTAAAAATCTGGTAGATTTGTGCTTGTGCCTTGGCGTGGGTTTATTTTCCATGGCTACGCAATGTTGGCCTCCGATAAAAAATAAATTCTAAGAATTTTCTCAAATTTTGCATGGTAGTCTATAACATCATTCTAAGCATCTTAGGAAAAAATCTTTTCAAAATCCTTGAAAACGAAATTTTTAGATGGGTGGTGACAACTCAAGCACTGTGGTGCCTTGTCGTGAATTGATTGTGGCCTTGGCTGCCTTGCGTTGGTTCTTTGGCGTGGGCTGATTTTGGTCTTGGCTGTGTAACGTTAGCCTCCGAGATAAATAAAAAATCTCATAATTTTCTCAAATTTTGAAGGGTAGTCTATGACATGATTCTAAGCATCTCTAGAAAAAATCTTTTCACAATTCTAAAAAACGAAGTTTTTAGTGGACTAGGGACAACTTAAGCATTGTGGTGCCTTGGCATGAGCTGATTTTGGCCTTGGGTGTGCAACGTTAGCCTCCGAAAAAAAAAATTCTCAAATTTTGCATGGTAGTCTAAAAAATAATTCTAAGCATCTCTGGAAAAAATCTTTTAAAAATTCTTTAAAATGAAGTTTTTATAGGGGTGGTGACAACGCAAGCACCATAATCATTGTCTATCGACCTTATAGTAGCTAAACCCATAGTTGTAATATTTCAAAAAAAAAAAAAAAAAAAAAAAAAAAGGTGAAATCCGCTCAATAAAATCTCATTTTCTCAATCTTTTGACAGTGGAGATGGTGGGAAATAACACCATTTTAATGTTGAATTTTGAGAGTAGTTTAATAAGTTAAGTTTAAATGGCACTGATGGACTAAAATACCCTCATCTCCTTCTTTTATTACGTTTGTGTCATTTTTAGGTTTTTTTTTTTTTCTTCAAAAACCTCCATTGATGGAGGACCAATAGAGGTCTCGATGAAGAAGATGACTAAGAAAAAATTAAAAATTTTCATTTTTACCTAGTAAGTCTCAGAAATTGTAAATATATTTAATAAGTCTCGGAAACTACCTAATAAGTCTTGAAAACAACAAAATAAGAGCTCGTTTAGTTAGACTTTTGAAAAATCTCTATTGGTAAAAGATCTACTTGCAGTAAATCTATTAGAAATTGAGTTTTTGAAAGAAAAAAAATTATAGTTGTTTGGTTAGTAGACTTTATTTATTTTTTTTTTTAAAAAAAATTATATTTGGAGAAGCACCTCTCTGTGAGCTTTTGTCTAGTAAAGGTTTAAATTTTACTAGTATCTACTCAATTTAAAATAGACAATATCAAAAGCCCAACTAAACAATTTTAAAAAATTCAAATAGATATTGGTAAACCTTTAGAGGTAGTAAAAAGATCAACCAAACAAGTACTAAGTCTTAGAAATTAGAAAATAAGTCTCGAAAATACAAAATAAGTTCCGGAAACACAAAAATAAGTCTCGCAAAGAAAAAACAAAACACAAAACTTATTTTTGTAAGTGTGTTTTAAGGGTATTTTTGTTAGATCCACACTTTAGGTGATATTAAAATTTAAGTTATTAAGTCGGTAATAGTCTTAAAACTCATTCTTTAAAGAAAAATATTAAATTTTCGAACTATATATATTGTAATTATCAAGTCAGGTATCCATTTTAACCGTTGTATTGGATCAATCCAATGGTCCTAAAACATATCTGATACAACTTAAAAAAAATAAAATGGGAACCCAATGTTAAAACACACTTCAAAGTTCAAATCATGCTCCCTTCTCTCTTTATCCCCCTTTCGAATCAGGATCCTCAGTTGAACTATGCTCAACTTTGCAGGATTTGTGTACATGTGGCAATTACAAAAATGGATGGCCAAGATTTATTTTACATTCTTTTTGTCTCATTGATTACCAAAACGATGCCGTTTTAAATTGAAATTAGTCAAAAACCTTTCATTTTCTCTACGGCTCATTTCTTAAAAAAAAAAAAAAAAACAAACAAACAAACTTCTCTCCATTTGTTTCTCCCATAAATTCCGGCAACATTTTTTTTTTTTTCAAAATTAGAAAATCAGATGAGAAACTTTTTTGTTTCTTAAAAAATCAATGGACGTTGAGGATTAGAGGTGAGAATATGTTGGTTGATTTTGTTTGAAGCCTGAATATGTAAAAATAGTCTGAAATCAACTTTGAGATTTCGTGATTTTTTAAAATTGAGATTTCAGTTTTTAATTTTTAATTTTAAGATTTGAAGAATGATATTAGATCAGTCAAGCTTGGCTGTAGTCTGTAGAGAAACTTCTTCTTCTGGCAACGATAAGTTATGGGCAGAGAAGAAATAAGAGAAGCATGGCAAATAGAAATGTCAAAAGTGATTAGGTTTGGGGTTTCATTTGACCTAAAGATGGATGAGAACAAATCTAACCCAAAAAAAAAAAGTAAATATTAGCCTTTGATTTTGACACTTGCCACATGTAAGTAGATCTAGAAAAGTTAAACATAGTTTAGCCGAGAAAAAAGCTCATTGAAGGTGCGTTTGGTACGTGGGACGGGACAACTTTCTCTTGTCCCGCATTTGGCGTGTCCGTAACATAGGACATGATGGGAGAAGGTGGGATAAAAAACCCAAAAATTGTCCTACCCAAATAGCTCAGCCAAACTTGTCCCATGCATGAGACAAGTCTGGAAAAGACTTTTTTACCCTTATTATTTGCAAAAATTACAACACATATATATACACCCATGAATCCAATGGCCATCTATGATATCTCTCTCCTTCAGTCATCTTGGATTATCATCTCTCTCTCTCTCTCCTTCGTTCATCTTTGGATCACCATCCATGGTCTCAATTTTATTTCTTTCTTTATTTCTTAAACAAAACCCTAGAAATTGGGGAAAAAAAATTAGTCTTCAACGGGCGATTTAGGACACCACTTGCAATTCGGACAATCTATCGATAACAAAAACATGATCAACAATAATTGTTACAAGAAAAACGATTCTCCATGGTCGCGATCTCTTCTTGTTCTTGTGCAAAATCGTCAACTGCTTCTTCTTTTTCTTCTTCTTCTTCTTCTTCATGTTGTTCTCTTGATTGGGTTTTCGATTTGGAAAGAAAATCTAGGTCTTCTTCTTCTTCTTTAGGATTCGGAAAGAAAATTTGGGTTTTTAATTTGGAAAGAGAACGAAAAGGAAAAAAAAAAATTGGAAAGCAATTTTTTTTAAAAAAAAATCTGGAAAAGATTCAAAATGGTATGGGTTGGATGATCTTCAGAATGATTCATATTTTTTTTTTAATTATTTATTTTTATTTTTGTATGGATATGTTTGGGTGATTACTGATGATGAAGATGAAGTTGGATGATGAAATATGATTTTGAAATATGAAACTAGTGTTTGGGAGGTGAGAAAATGAAAGAAAATATTAATTTTGTATGATTGTTAATTAATTTTAATTCAATAATATTTGATATTTTTCAAATATTTTTTTTTTCAAACTTAATAAAATTGTTATAAACATCGGAAAGGATAGGAGGAGCATTTTGGTTATTTGAACCTCTAGTCATGTCCTGTTCTAGTCATACTAAACGTATAATAGTACAGTCCACAGTTCTGTCTCATGCCTTCCAAACACAATACAGAACAACCTGTCATGTCCCTTCCCGTTCCGTTCCACCTTGTCCTATCCCATGTCCGCGTCAAACGCACCCTGAAGGATCCTGAGCGGATCAGGTTACCCACTCTTTTCCTCTCTTTTTCCAACAAATTTGTTGACTATACTTTTTAATCAAAAATTTTGATATGTATCATTGTTAGGTTCGCAGCTTGGTACTCCTATAGTCCTACCCATAATTTTACATTTGATAGGTAAATTATAGGGAGATAAAAAAAATAAAGAAAAAGAAATGTCTCTGAGTTTGTAACGTCGCCACTCACCAGCCACCAGGGGGGACCATTACCATTCACCACCATACTCTTAAAAAAGAGAAAGAAAAGTAAAAGTTGTAACTACTTTTGCTTGCTCACTGATCACCGATCTCTTGCTTGCTCTCAATCATTTTCTTTGCTTATGTGTGATAATAATCCTTTCATTTCAAACCACTAAACCAAAACCATGCCTGTGGTGGAGCTGCTTCTCTCAGCTTTCGTTCCAGCGTTGCTTGAAAGATTGACTTTTCCTGAGTTACTGCAATTTCTGCGTCAAGAGGGGTTATCTTCAAAGATTAAAAAATGGGAAGAAAATCTCAAGTTGATTCAAGCTGTGCTAGGAGATGCAGAGGAGAAACAATTGAAGGAAAGGGCTGTGAAGGCTTGGCTGGACGATCTCTGAGACTTGGCTTATGATGTGGAGGACATTCTCGATGAGTTTACAATCGAAGCTTTTGCAAACAAGTTGAAGATTGAACAACAACATGATCATCAGGTTAGTAGTACTAGCAAGATTAGAAAGTTTGTTCCTGCATTTGTCAGAAATATGAGTCCTAGAACTATTAAGTTCAGCAGTCGAATTGGGTCCGAGATTAAACATGTCAGTAGCCGATTCCAACGACTCTGTAGACTTAGAGAAAGTCTTGGATTGAAAGAGAATAATGTTGGAGGGGGGTCGTCAAATTCTGCTCCTAGAAGAACATGACGCAGCGGGGTATGGCGAAAATAAGAATGATCACTTTGTTGAACCCTAAGGCACACTCAGACGAACCTTGACACAGCGACCGGTAGTTACCCAAGCATGGATCGCCATGCAGGGACCATCATTCCCTAATCTACGTTAGAAAATGGCGCTCTCGAATCCTCAAAGAGCATGTCGAATCCACGACAGATAAGTGTTCCAAAGAACGATTTTATTGATTATGAAAAAGTTACAATAATTGGAAATAATAAGACTATTTATAATAAACTAATCCTAATACGACTCGAATACGACATTCTTAAAAAAAACTAAAATAGGAAAATATCAAAACTAATCATAATCTTCTAAGATTCATGATTCCTAACTTAACTAAAAAACAAAGATCAAATCTTACCCAAAAGGTAAGTTTGATTTATTTCCAAAACCTAAATTTAATTCCTAATCAAACTAAAGTAAATAAACTTGTTAAATAAGAAATAAAGACTCAAATTAATAAAATAAGAAAACACCCAAAACCGTCTGAATCTGAAGTTAAGCGCGGTTGGGTCGTAGGACACCGGTAGCGGCATGGGCCGTTGTTCCTTCTTCTTTGTCCTACATCAGAACACCAAGTTCAAGTGTTCCAACCGAACCTGCTGTTTATGGAAGAGATGGAGATAAGGCTCAAATACTTGAAATGGTGTTAAACGATGAACCGAGTGATGCCAACTTCAGTGTAATACCCATTGTTGGTATGGGAGGAGTAGGTAAAACAACGCTTGCTCGAGAGGTGTATAATGATAAAATGGTTCAATCTTTTGAACTCAAAGCGTGGGTTTGTGTATCTGATGATCATGATGTTCTAAGGATCTCAAACGCAATTCTTGAGTACATTACACGCTCTCCTTGTGGTCTAAGGGAGCTAAGCACGGTCCAGGATGAACTCAAGGAGAAAGTAAATGGAAGGAAATTCTTACTCGTGCTAGATGATGTTTGGAGAATGAATTACGGCCAATGGGAAACTCTAAAATCCCCATTTATGGCAGGTGCACAAGGAAGTAGGATGATTGTGACAACACGCCTCCAAGACGTTGCATTAACATTCAGACCTAGTGGATTTTACCCACTAGATCTTCTACCCTATGAAGTCTGCTGGTTGGTGTTCTCCATGCATGCTTTTGAGAATGGAGATATTTCTACACATCCTAAAAATGAATTAATTCGTCAGAAAGTCATTGAAATGAGCAAAGGCTTGCCCCTAGCAGCAAGGAGTCTCGGTGGCCTTTTATGTTCAAAGAAGAAAGACGAATGGTTGGAAATACTAAATACCGAAATATGGGATTTGTCAGAAGATGGTGAAAATGAGGTCCCTGCCGCTTTAAAATTAAGCTACCACCATCTCCCTTCGTATCTAAAGAGATGCTTTGCGTATTGTGCGATTTTGCCAAAAGATTATGACTTTGAAGAAGAGGAACTTGTGCTTTTGTGGATGGCAGAGGGTCTTATCCAACAATCAACAAAACATAAGCAACCTGAAGATTTTGGGGGTGAGTACTTTTATGATTTGTTATCAAGGTCAATTTTTCAGCAATCAAGTAGCAATAGATCTAAATTTATAATGCACGATCTTGTCCATGATCTAGCTCAATGGGCTTTTGGAGAAATAATTTTAAGGTTAGACGATGTAATGGGAGCTGACAAGAAACCCAAAGGATTGCAGAAGGTTTGTTATTTTTCTTACATTGCCAATTTTTCGGAGGGCACAAAGAAATTTGAAGTCTTAGATGAAGGCGAGAGCTTAAGGTCAAGAATAAGGACATTCTTGCCGATATTTCGAAAGGACTATAGTGAGTGTTACATAAAAGATATAATTATCTCTGATTTAGTGCCTAAACTCAAAAGATTGAGAGCACTATCTCTAAGAACATATTATATCACAGAGCTACCAACTTTGGTCGGAGGTTTAATACATCTAAGGTATCTAAATCTTTCTGCCACTAAGATTAAAAGTTTGCCCGAGTCGATAGGCTTGCTATACAACTTGCAGATTTTGATGTTAAGAGATTGTTCTCGTCTTTCGAAGTTGCCTTCCAACTTCAGATATTTGATTAATTTGTGTCATCTTGATATTGAAGGTGCAATTTTAATCAAAGAGATGCCATTGGGAATGAAAGAATTGGAATCACTACAGAAATTGTCTAATTTTATTGTGGGCAAGGATACTGGTTCTGCTATAAAAGATTTGAAGAGTTTAAAATTTCTTCGTGGACAACTCTGTATTTCAGGATTACATAATGTGTTTGATTGTAATCCAAGAGATTTAATATTAAGAGATACAGAGGACTTGAAAGAATTGTTGCTAGAATGGGGATCTCAATTTGATGAATCACGAAACGAGGTTGTAGAAAAAAATGTACTTGATACGTTATGGCCTCATCAACATTTAGAAAAGCTCACAATCAAGTGTTATGGTGGCAAAAGATTTCCATCTTGGGTAGGAGATTCATCATTTTCCAATATGACAGTGCTAAGATTGCAAAGCTGTGAGAACTGCACATTCATGCCTTCGTTTGGGCTATTAGGCTCGCTTAAAGATCTGACAATCAAAGGGATGAAAGGATTAAAACATATAGGTTATGAGATTTATGGGGAGGGTTACTTAAAGCCTTTTCAATCACTGAAGACTCTTTGTTTTGAAGATATGCCACAATGGGAGAATTGGGAACCTGTCAAGGAAAACGATTATGTTTATGCATTCCCTTGCCTCCAAGATTTTTCCGTTGTAAATTGTCCTAAACTCTCTGGAAGATTACCTAATAGTCTTCCTTCATTGGAGAAACTTGTGATTAAGAATTGTAAGCAGTTGGTGGTTTCATGCTCGAGCTTTCCAGTGCTTTGCAAATTAGAAATAGATGGATGTAAAGGGTTGTCGTGCAGTAATCCAACGGATTCCAAGTCATTGAAGTTTATGACTCTTGCAGATATTTCAAAGTTTGGCAATTGGTTAAGGCAACATAACTTTCTAAAAGTTGAATGTCTAAAACTTACAATTATGGGTTGTGAGCAACTCATGAATCTGTGGCAGTGGAATGAAACTTTTCTTGAGAAGCCACCGCAGGCACAGGGGTTGCAAAGCTTCATCTCTATCACAGAGCTACGGATTAAAAATTGCTTTAATCTTGTCTCCTTTGCCGAGGTTTGTTTCCTTTCCAATCTAAGTGAACTTGAGATTATAAATTGCAATGCTCTAACTCGATTACCCAAGGGAATGAATGACAAAAATGCATGTCTTGGAAGTTTGAAAATAAAAGATTGTAATTCTCTAACATTCATCGTAAGAGGCCGATTACCATCATCTCTGAAAAGGCTTGAGATAGAGAGTTGTGAGAAATTGGAGTATTTGTGGGATGATAGAGATGAAAGTTGTACATCAGTGGTGGATGAAGAAAACAGCAGCAACACAAGAACATCTCTTCTCACATACTTGCAGGTCAAAAAATGTCTCTCTCTTAAGTGCTTATCATCAAGTGGTCAGTTACCAAATACACTTCGTACCATCTCCCTTCATTCTCTTCCAGAGTTAGAGTCAATGGCAAAGAGTTTTCATAATACTAGGTCTCTTGAAGAGATGTTTATAAATTCTTGTAAAAATCTTAAAAGCATATCCGAAGGCTTACACAATCTTAGCCATCTTCGAAGAATAGTGATAGATGGTTGTGAAAGTATTGATTGTTTTGCAGAAGAAGGACTTCCCAACACCAATTTAAGTGAACTTACAATTAAATATTGTAAGAAGCTAAAGCCTTACCCAATCGGTTCCACAGTGTAAAGTCTCTTAAAAGCTTAACATTGTGTGGATGTCAAAGTATGAGGGGGTTTCCAGAAGAAGGTTTTCCCACCAGCCTAACATCTCTTAAAATTATTGGTGAAGTCAAAATCAATAAGCCACTACTTGAGTGGGGGTTGCACAACCTCACCTCTCTCACATATCTCTCTATTTGTGGAGTTCCAGAAGAGTCATTTCCACAGCAAGAAATGGAAATGACATTTCCCCCTTCTTTAACTCATTTGTCCATTTATAGATTCCCAAATTTGAAATGCCTAATGGGTGAGGGTTTTCGAAACCTTAACTCTCTTGAAAAGTTAAGCATCAATGGTAGCCCAAATCTCACCTCCTTTCCAGAGTTGTCCCTGCCATCCTCACTTTCAACATTATGGATTTGGAACTACCCAGAAGTCAGATCTTTTCCAGAGCAGGGCCTGCCATCCTCACTTTTGAATTTAGATATCAGGAAGTGTCCTAAGCTGAAAGAAGAATGCAAAAGAGATAAAGGAAAAGAGTGGTCCAAGATTTCCCATATCCCTTGCGTTAAGATAGATTGGAAATTCGTCTATGATCCAGAGGAGGAAGAATGAATGAGCTGTATAGAATTCCATCACATCATTGGTATGTCAATCTTTAACACCTCAAACCGTGTCTAGTTCCTTCCTTTTCATTTATGTCTATTCTTTGTTGTTGCCTTTCTTTAGTTCTTACATATACTTTTTTTTTTTTTTTCAGTGAGTAGCAAACTGTCTTTCAATTCTATAATTGTGGATGGCCTGCAATTGGACTTAAAAGTAAGCTTGTTGTTATTGGCATTGAGGGTGAAAGATAACTGGAAGTATGTGAACTTAATTTATCGAAAATTTTGATATTCGCAATTTCTGATTTGATACAAACTATAGTTATAGTTAATATTACCATTGACACAACTGGAAATATTTCAGATGATTCGTTAATCATATTGATGGGGTGGGCTGCAATGAGGCTACAATGTTTGTGGAGGCACCAGATTTTCTCTTAAAAGTCTTGTTTTTCTGGTCCCAACTTCAGGCAAGCTTTGCAACCCTGCTCTTATAGCTATAGGTTTAATGCATGAATGGTATACTCGTAGATCATTTAGGTTTCACTTCACATGAAATTGGCTTGTTCAGATTTTTGAAATGTATATGTCCTGATGTACAAAGAATAAAGTTTATGTGTCCTTATTCAGCTGAGTAGAATGCATGATTAACTTGTGAACTTTTGCAATTGTTCAAGAATTTAGACCTTTCTTTCCTTCACAAAATTAGCCTTTTCTTATTGATAATGATTTCCTTATACCCTAATTTCAACAGACAAAAGAACATTTCTATGGGAGAGCTCTTCCTATCTGCCTGCACGTCTTGCTTGACAGATGTGCACCCGTGAATTCCTGGAATTTGTACCTCAAGAGAGATAACTTCAAAGCTGAAAAAAAGGGAAGAGAATGTTGAAGATGATTAAGGTAGGTCTCAAAGATGAGAGGGGAAGTAATAGACTGACAGTGCTTTGAAAACTGGGTTGGATGATCTTTGAAAGTTGAAACTTTGCTTGTTCTCTATCGCAGGTTTGTTAACTTGAAACATGTTTCTAGATGTTTTATGATATCATAACATTAATCATCACACATTTGTTTCTTTTTGCATTATCTTCTGTTTAGCTTTTAGTAATTGTAACTTTTTTTTTTTTTGAAGTATTACATTTAAAACTATTACAATAGGGCTGCCGGGACCTGTCAAGATCAGACAATTAAGTAATTCTAACTTAAATTATATGGTATGTTTTATTTATCACTACTGATTTTTATTGAAATGTCAACTAGATGTTGTCATGCTGACAGTGCTATAGACATTTAAAAAACTGTTTAGATTTCGTTTCATCTTGCTGCATGATGTTGAATTTGATTCTCCAAAGCTGTTTGATCTCATTTTTTTCATTTCAAAAAATCTTCTTGCTTTTGAAAGCTATTACAGATCTAAAAGTCATACTAGATTCAGCAAATGATATCATTCCTCTATGCCTATAATTTAACTGCATTCCTTTCATTTTGAAGTAAGTATTTTACTTACTTTTATTTGTTTATAAACATATTGACTTACTGGGATTTTACATTACAGATCTGGCAGCATCTTTGTAGATATTTGATTATTTTTTGTACAACCTTGTTGAGATCCTCCTCGACCTTTTGAGGTACTTCTCTGAAGTGAGTAAAAGCCAGCACAAAGTTTTTTGTTCTGCTAAGAAGGCATGGTAGTACTATGGATTTAGAGAATGTAATAATTAGCTGTTTAACTTCTTTTTGCGATTCTTTCGGTGATCAGTGCTTGCATCTTTAATTACATCTGATTTTTCCTATTTTGATATGCAGAGTATATATGAATCATTCCTTCATATTTCCATCAGTTAGATCTACTTTCTTGAAATTTCAAGTGCATAGTCCTAATTCTGATTTCATAATGATACGTTTCCTCAAAGATTCGGTGCAAATTGGGTTGTAAATTGTGATATTATCTATAAATTGTTGAAGGAAGAAATTTGGGCATAATCATTTGATTGAATTCTTAGAAACAGAACTGCCAGTACTGGAATGGTTGATGTTCACATGATATGCTTAAGTCCTGTGGTGACTTCCTTCTTTACTTTGTTCGGTAGAATATCTAAATTCGTATGTCTTATTGTTTAGGATGAGTACCAGAATTTGTATAAGAAACAACTACGAAAGGCACCAGAGACAGCCTTGGTGTGGACCCTAATCAGTGAGCCTTTTGAGATTGTGTGTTGCTACGGCGGCAGTGAGCGGCGCCAGTCATTAATGCCTCAGTAAATTAACTTTTTGAATAAGATTCAATTCCTTCGTTCTAATTTAGTTTCTTTGTTATATTTCTTTGATTCTTATGCATACCTTTGTTTTTTAGTGAGAAGCAATTGATGGGCGACCCTAATTGGACTTCGAAATTTAGGCTTATTGGTATTGAAGTCTGTGCATACTTGAAAATAAGGTTTGCATCTCCGTTCTTGAAGTTAACTGCTTCTTCAACTCATTGATTCTTTAAATAGTAGAAATTTTTTGGTATTCGTTATTTCTGATGTTATACATATTAAACTTACTTCATATTTCAATCAGTACCCTCTATGTTTCTTTCAAACAATTGGTTAATCTTATTGGTGAAGAGAACTAAAGTGAGGCTGTGTTGGCAAAGACATCATATTTTTCTTTAAAACTCTTCGTTTGTTTGGTGTCTTCTTCCTCAACTTCACGTAGACATTTTCAACCTTGCTTGTATAGTTCAACTTTAATGTATGATCATTTACATTTCACAAGTGTTGCCGATTTTTTGTATTTTCAATACCTAAATTGGTTGCTAGCTTTATCTCAAAAGTGCAGTCTAAATTCGTTGGGATATTGCCATTGGCTAACTTAGAATTCATTTATGAGTTGAAATTGTGGTTTGTTTAGTAATCCTGGAATAAATTAATAGTTTCTTTGCTCTTTAATGATGCCACTGTATTTAGGCTTTGGTACTCTTGGGGCTTAAGATTTGGATCCCTTGAATTTCATGTTCTTCTACAAATATGCTTCAATAACAACACATATTTTGTGCTTCTAAATGTTGTCTCTGGTAATGTACATTTATTTGCTTGTGTGTATAATCGTTTCTAAATTGTTACAATTCATATTGTCTTACTGCTTCAATGCAATCTTTGTGAAATGCATATATAGGAATTTGTAGCATTGGCCTATCATCCTTGGTTTTCGTGATGTGTGAGACACGTTGGCCTCATCAGCACAAAATTGGTTTAGAGCTCTAGGTCATACTTGTAAGAAGACCAATCAGAGTTGAGATTTGTGTCAACAAATATCCTCATGTATGGATGAACATCTTGCCTGCTTTTTTTACATTTTCGATCTTCTTAGCATCCTATGATAATTTAATTTTGTAGTTTATCTTGCCTTCTTGTTGATTTGTGCCTCGGTTTGATAAGAGTTTCCTGGCATGCAGTAGCAAGGATCCTGCAAGAAATGAGCATTTGAGTGAAGTTTCCTCAATCCTTATTGAGGAAGAAGAAACAGTTGGAATAGTTTATGTGTGCATAAAAATGCAATAGCACGGGAGACACCAGAAAAACTTGCTCCCCTAGGGTGAGCAACCTTCTTTCTTCTCCCCTTACTTCTGCTTTCTTTCTAGCATTATTACCACTTAATCCGTCTCTCTTTTTCATTTAGGATGAATTCGACGATTTCTATAAGAACCGACAAGTACAAGAACCATGACCTTTCCATTTAAAACTTCAATCGCAAGGAAGGTACTCCCATGCCCGGTTGTCTATTTCCCTTCCTGCAACAGCCTTCGTATGTATGAAGAGAGCAAAGACAAGTAGCTAGATCATGAACCCAACGCCGGTGGGCTTTCAAAGCATGTGTTTTTTTTCTCTATTCTAATGTATAACAGCCACCAAGCTCTGAAACTAGGACTGTTATGTTCCAGTCATAACATTTTCAATATAAAGTGTAAGTTATGTTCCATCTTCATGAAGTTTTATGACAATCATGTAAAAGGGGACCAACTTAATTCCGGAAGTTTGAATTTGTATGTATTATGTTTGTTTTACGCAATTGATCATGAAAATGTTATCTCTCCGAGGCCTTTCTTGTTCATTAGGCCATACTGAAAGCTTGTAATGACGATTTTGACACAATGATCGATGGATTTTATGCGAGTGTTAAGGTACTGTAGGCATTGGCATACCTTACAAGTGTATTTGCTATCTTGATTTTGAGCTAGTATCATTACTACTTTGCACATTTTGGATGATTTGATCTTCGAATGGATTGTATTCTGTTTTTTAAACCACATCTATTTGAATGTAGAATATATAAAATTTTGTCAGGCAAATGTTGAAAATGCTCACATGATACAATTTTCGTATAATCTCCATCCTAATACACATGAACACATCTCTAGTACTTGTAACCCTTAACGTAAAAACTCTCGGAAGCCAACCTGCCCGTGGAGGGTGGCCTTGCACCTGGCCAGGAATGCCTCCTGAATCCTGAGCTTTGGCAACATTCTCCTTCTTTCCATTATCCCATGTCTTGACTTTTGAGTGTGCTCTGTTGAAGGGATTGTCCAAAGAAAGAAATTTTAATGCAATATCGTTTTTGAAAATTCTCAGTTCAAATCCCATTTCTAACTCTTTGGAGGTGCATGCACATTTAACAGATTTTGTTATCAATCTAAGTGAGTAATGATAAAGGATGAAAGCTTATTAAAAAAAATAAAATTAAATAGATTAAAGTATTAATAATTAAATAAGCTATTTATTTTGCATATCACCTCTTAACAGAGATGGCTGTGCACCTTTACGCAGTTCTGACTTTGACGAACTTTTCGGTATTAAAATCGAGGGTTGGCTCCAAACATTAGCATTATTTATCTGGCATCTTTCAACTTGTACATGAAATACATGTGAAATTCTTGTCTAGTTGAACATGTTGTGGTTGGGAATAATATGATCTAATTGACACAACAGTTGTGCTTCACATGTGTTGGATCCACCATATCTACTTCCCTCCTGTCTTCACTTCATGGCTTCATGCCATATGCCAAGCATAAATGTTTTATAGTAAAGTAATCTGAATCTGGTCAAATCATGCATTGTCTGGCGTTGACGCCTTGCCTTGCCTTGCCTAAAATTCACCAATTCCCCATTTCAGATTCCTGAAATTAAAGAGGATATTTCTAGTCACATGTGAATATGAAATGCAATGTACCCACAGGACTACAGGAGTCAACCAACTTACTTTAAATGGGCCTTGACTGACCTAGACTCACCAACTTGACCACAAGTTTCGGTGCATGGTGCGTGGTGCGTCCCCATTTACTTCACTTTATGTGACATGAGAAATGTTCGTAAGTTTTTTTCAATTTTAGAAAGACTGATAAATTTGAATCCACAACTTTAGATACGGGGCGTGAGCGGTCTACCACTTAATCAACTCATCTTCTGTCGACTTAACCATAAGTCTTCTTCGGCTGTAGTCTTTGAGGACCTCAGTTTCTTTGAATAAATTTTGTTTTGTTTTGACATTGAATAATGGAAGGTTGACTTGACTTGACTTTCAAAGTACGTGACCAGCATAGTCCATACTCCATAGGGATAGCCATTAGCTGCTGCTGGATGGAGATTGGAGGAGCATCGACCATGCACGATATATGCAACCATATATGTAACTCAGCATTTTGTCCAGTAACCCCACCACCACGCTCTAGTGCTAGCTTGACCTTTTGACCTTGGTGCTGGTTGACTCCAACATGACATTTTTTTCCAGACAGTGAGGCATAAAACGTTTATACTCACATCGATTTAGAATATTCTCTACTCACGTTCACATCCAACCTAACTATTTTAAACGACACATGCATAAATGTTATTAATAAAATTATTATGCATATATACATTTTACCAACTAATAGATTATGATTTATGAGTGAAAAGCAAGGTCTCTTTTTTGTGGGGGACAGGATGGATCCTTTTTTGTGGCATGAGGAAATAAGAATGCTTGTGATTGAAGAGTAATGAATGGATTGATCATAATAGATGAGGGAGCATAAAGCCATAATAATCGTTATAATTTATAATGAGAGAAAAAATATTATTGATTGGATTTGGATTAATGCCAAGCTTTTGGGTGTCAGCAGCAAGCCAAGAAAGGCGAGGGAGGCTTGTCCCACAAACTAAATAATTAAATAGTTAAAAAGTTATGAAAATGTAAAATTTTACAGTGAATCTAATGGTTGATATATATATATAGTTCTAAACAGCTTTTTATTTATGATAAACTGAATGATCTAATAGTTGATAGTTAGAGAACTGATAAAAATAAAATCAATTCGTCGTAAGAAGAGAAAGACTATATATATATATATATATGAGTCAAGTTAAATCAACTTAAAATTTTGACTTCAATATATATCTCAATCACTCGTTTGCTCTTGATCCAATGGTTGAGATTTAAATATATTTACAACTTTTGGATTAATAGCACATGGATGGTTGAGATGTTGAAGTCACAAATTAAGCTGGTTTAACATAACCCTATATATATATACACATACGTGCACACGATAATTATGTTTTTTTTTTTTAATCTCCGATGTCCATTTATGAAATGGACAGTGGATATATATATATTTTTTAATTTATTTTTTAAAAAAGTGTTTTTCATTATTTTTTTATTTTTGTTTTATATATGGGAAATTATTATTCCCCCCTGTAGTTTGCCATATTCTACGGTCTCTCCCCTTTGATTTCAAAATTCTTCAATTTCCCCCCTCCCATGCCTATTTTTATATAGTGAAATTGGTTGTATTTGTGCATGGGAGGGGAGAAATTGAAGAATTTTAAAACTAGAGGGGAGAGACTAGAGAATACGGTAAACTATCAGGGAGAGAATAATAATTTCCCTATATATATATTTGAATAGAAAGGTCAAAAAATATTCAGGTTAAAAATGTTAAAAATGTTTTTCATTAATGGGAATTGCATGGTAATATCCGTACCTAACAAGAGCTAGCTAATTAATTAGATCACCCACCCACCAGACACCAGCTAGCTGCATATTATTCTATTCTACATTTATAGTGAGGAGTTTGAAGTACATTTATCGGTGAATGTGAAAAGTTTTTTCTCTAATATTATTAGAGTATATATTCAGATTTCTTCCATCAAAAAAAAAATATATATATATATTCAGATTTCAGACAGCATATTATTGATCTTGACAGAATCTAACAAATTAAAAAAAAAGTCATCATCTGCCATAAATAATGCTTCCAAAGTATATTACATCCAATCCAAGTGGCAAAACTCTCGTATCTTTAACATATTCAAAAGTATGAAATTATAACGGTGGGCCCACAAAACTTTACTTAAAAAAAAAACATTTTGATTATATTATATTTTATTAAACTGTATGATTTCTTGAATGCTCGTCTTTGAAAATGTAAAAATAAATTGGTGAGTTGGTATACTTTTTTCTTGACGTAGATGGACCCCACCGCCTAATACAGATGAATCAAGACAGTTTCTTGTAATTTGTTAAATATTAATTTTATTATTTTAATGCCTACAACATGGACACTCTTGACTTTACCCGTCCAACGGTCCAATTGTGAAAGTCAAATAAATAATCTTTCCCATTACAAGTTAGACACTTAGACATACCAAACACACGCATTTACCAGTTGAAAAAAAATAAATTAATAAAAAATAAATAGGTTGTATTGGAACTGAAATCAAAGAAATAGAATATAATAACGCGTTTACTAATTGAAAAATGTAAATAAAAGGGAATCAAGGATGAGATTGAGGTTTTGGTAAATGATTTCCAAATCAACGACTCAAATCCTATTAATGACAAAAGGCTTAAAAAAAAAAAACACATGGTCTAGATAGATACTGTCAAAAAAAATAAAAAATACATAACTTAATTCCTTCGATGAGAGAGAACAATTAAATTCTCTTTTTAACAATAACTTAATTTCTGATTTGTATATAAGGTCTACGAAAGTTAATTCTTAACAATTTTTAGTAATAATTATAATCTTTATTGAGTTACATTTCTATCATTAGGATTCCCAATTAGTGAACATCATTGATGACTTAGGTGATAGAGAAGAATAAGTTCATTTTTCATTAAGAAATTAATTCTTGATTTGTGTGTGAGGTTCATATAACTTGTTTCCCAATATGTATTTTTTTTAAAAATAAAAAATGTAATAAAAAATCATGAATTAAATTATTACAGTCTTTCTATTATTAGTTCGTCCTGACAATAAATATATCAGGACGAAGAATGTGGATCACGAATTATGGAGAAGTTTTGACAAATGCATATATTTTGAGTCAAAGTACGTAAATCTAATGGTTCACATTAGGGTTGCACATTTTCCCCCGGATCCCCGTTTCCCCACTTCCCCATCCCCATCCCCATTTGTGGGAAATTTTTCGGGGGGAAATGGGGAAATTGGGGGGGGGGGGTGGTGGTGTGGGGTGATAGGGATGAAAATCATCCCCAAATTGAAATAGGGATGGGGATGGGGGGAGGTACCCCCATCCTCATCTCCCCATTTCCCCCAAAATATTATAAAATAATTATATATTTATATATTTTTTGTAATGTATTTTCTTTGACATTATTTCGTAATGTATATATATATATGACATTATTTTGTAATGTATTTTCTTTTGCATTTGTAATGGAATGTTTTTTTTTATTATTATTATTTTTAGTTTAATTTGTAATTTTTAGCCAAATGGGGAAATGAGGGAATGAGGTAAACGGGAAAACGGGGAAAAACGAGGAAAATGGGGAAATGAGGATGGTGATGGGAGGACCTCCCCCCAAAACTCCCCCATCCCCATTTTCCCCAAATGGGGAAATGGGGGGGATGGGGAAGGGTTTGAGAAGTGGGGATGGGGATGGGGGGACCTATATCCATCCTCATTTCCCCAATGTGCAACCCTAGTTCATATTCTTCGTTAGGATATATTTATTGTCAAGACAAACTGATAATAAAAAATCTGTAAACTATTATTCCTTCGTTACGATTCTCGATTAATAAACATATTCTTACTATGTTAACAAAGTTTTTTGATAAGATCATGCACTATATTATTTGTATACCAATCTTACACCACTTTATCATGTATTAATTCTAAAAAAGATTATGTTAATTTAAAAAAGGCAACTTAAAGCCATACTTCAATATGTTACTACCTATTTATTTTTAAATTTAATTTAAGATTTGAGATAATATCATGTTAATTTATGTTGGAGACATTTTTAATTGAGCTTTTAGATTATATGATGATTTTTTTTTAAAAAAAAATTATTAGATTAAGAGTAAATAGAAAGTAGTAATGTTGAAGTCTAGCCACAATTTAAAGTTAACATCATTTATCTCGATACATTTACACTTACTATCTACTTTTTCAACCATTTTAACTATTAACATGGATTCATTCATTATTTTATTTTTTTAGATTTAAATTTTATATATTACCAATTTTTTTTTCTTAGTTTTAGATTTAAATATATACAATTTATTTTAATTTTTAGTCAACTATATATTTTTAAAGATTATTTTGTTTAATTTTTTATATTTTAAGTTGTTAAGTAATTAAATTTTTTTCATTTTTTTTTATCTTTTATATTATTTTAAAGGAATTTTCTATTATTTTATAATATTTTGTTTTTTTTTTCTTTTTTTCTTTTTTTTGGAAAAAAGATAATATCCTATTACTAAGTGTAAAACGGTCAATTTTAACTTTAAATTATGTTTGACAAATAAAATTTCGGTCATAGGGAGCAAATTGATGAACTCAATTTATGATAATATAGGGAATATGAGAATAAAAGTTAGAAATATAAGGACTAAAAATTAAATTATGTATAAAGTTTGAAATAAAAGATGGCAGCACACGTCTCCTTAAGGAGCGACTGGCTAGCAGCTAGAGATGCACGTTTGGGGAATGGGGATGGATATAGGTCCCCCCATCCCTATCCCCACTACCTAGACCCTTCCCCCATCCCTCCCCATTTCCCCATTTGGGGAAAATGGGGATGGGGAATTTTGGGGGGACCTATATTCATCCCCATCCCCAATTCCCCATTTTCCCCGTTTTTCCCCGTTTCCCTGTTTCCCCCGTTTCCCCATTTCCCCATTTGAATAAAAATTAAACTGAAAAATCAAACATTCCATTGCAAATATAAAATAAAATTCATTAGTGCATTACAAATACAAAATAAAGTGTTTTTAAATTCACAAGTTCATTACAATAACAACTAATTGTTGAGAAAATGAGAACAACTTTAGGTTTTAGGTTTTAGGTCTTGAAGTTAAAAAGAGTAAAATTGTATATATACTTAGGGTTAGGGAGTTAGGTTTTCAAAGAATAAAAAATATATAAAATATATATATTATAATTATATTTATATTATTATATATAATTGGGGGAAATGGGGAAATGGGGATGGGGGACCTTCCCCCCATCCCCATCCCCATTTCAACATAATTGTGGGGAAAATGGGGAAATGGGGATGGGGAGGGGTCCCCCCATCCCCATCCCCATTTCAATTTGGGGATGAAAATCATCCCCATCCCCCCCCCATTTCCCCATTTTTTCCAAAAAAAAAATCCCCAAATGGGGATGGGGACGGGGAAAATTGGGGCCCCGGGGGGAAATGTGCATCTCTACTAGCAGCACAGCTGAATGTGCAACTAATCATTGATTGATTTTCAACTCCATAACCACCGGATCTAGATCCTCCGTTGTATATATGATCTTTTTCCTAACTTAAAACATTTAAAGATGATATTCTATATTTATAGATAATAAAAGTAAAATAAATAAATCTCAACCATTTATTACATATGTCATTAGATCTATATAGATCGGAATAAAACTCAGAACAGATCGGTAGATGATCTAAATTCATATCCATCCCTTTGTGAACGGCCTAACTTTTGGCATGCTAATTAAAAACCCAAATGTTACTTCTTCCGTATGTGTACTGCATATCATCCCAATTCCAACTTCTGCTCCTAAATACGCGTTTTCAAATAACGCGGGTTTTTGTTTTCAAATGCTTTCTTTTTTTCTTTTTTTTCTTTTTTTTGGTTACAAGGAGGGCACCGCCCAGAAAAAAAGAAAACAAATGCTTTCTTTTCCTTACTTACATATCAACTTTAAATGCCTTTTTTTTTTCTTTTTTCTTTTTTAATATTAAAAAAAAAAAAAACAAACTTTAAATGACTTTATTCAGGACTTTTTATTTATTTATTTTTAAGTATGAACAATAATTATTTTTTTATTTTTTTATTTTTTTTAAAGACTTTCATTGCTCCAGGTTATATTCAATAAACAAACTTGTTTGATATTTCTTCCTTTGTATCTGTGTCTAATATTTTCTAACTATAGTAGAACCCCGTAAATTAATCTCTTATAAATTAATAATCTCTTTATAATAATAAAAAAAATTTCAGTCTCGACTATCGTATAAATTAATAATTTTATAAAAATACAAATTATATTACTAATATTCAAGAACTATAAAAGTACTTCAAGATGCTAATTTATACAAGGCCACCACGTTTGATATTTTTCACTTCATCCTTTATATTTTGAAATGTCCTTAAGTTATTGTGATCACCTTCTTGTTATAGTCAAAAGGTTTCAACTAATTTTAACATTTCAATAAGAAATTTACTTAACAAAGTTTTCCTAAACAAAGAATCCTTAAAAAAAAAAAGAGTTTACCAAATTCCATTCCTATTTTTACTATGTAATTTAATTTCAATTATTTTTATTTTATACAATGATTTTAATTAAAAAGTTTGTTTTGGACAAAGTTTAGATAACCTAACTGTGAACCCTTTTCATATATGATAAGAATGTGGATTTGGGTATAAAAGAAATCAATCTTGCTGTTTACATTCTTTTAAGTTTAGTTTTAATCAATTGGAGTCAGATTGAAAAGTAGACTCTAAAAGAGTTTATAAATTGAGGAGATGAATTTTGATCAAATGATATGTTTTTCATATATGTATCAATAAGATTGTCGTTAACGGGGATATAACTTCACAAGGGCTAGGCCGCTTAAAAAAAAAATTAAAGTATTAAGAAAACCCTCATATGTAAATTTACCAAAACACCATTTATAATTTCAATTTATTTTGGCATTATAAACATTAACTAATAGAGACTTTTATAAAAACTCTCTAGCTCATTCCCAAATTTTATTCAACCTTTTTCTCAATTTTAAAAAATTATGCCTTCAAACATGATATGTTTTTAGGGATATTATTTGTTTAATTAATTATTTTATTCTGTTTTAAAATTTAAAAGTTAGTCCAATTTTAGTTTTTGAATTTTATATTATTAGATTTGATTCAATCTCTTCATGTTTCAATGCCAATAGAACATGGTTTTTGAACAATGAAAATGATCAAGACATCATGGAGAATGATTTTCTAACAAAGTATATGGTTATTTACATTAAAATAGAAATCGTTGATACTATTGATCCATATGCTATAATTGATAAAATTTGATCTTTATGAAAAATCACATGATACAACTTAATTAGTATTTGATTGCATCTGCATTCCGTTTTTTTTTTTTTTTTTTTTTTATATCAATTATAATGTTGCTTAATGAAAAGAGCATTCATTCAGCCCGATAATTTTTCAGGTTCGAGTCGCTACCACTGCGAGTGGTATATAAAAAAAAAATGTATTTTTAGAGTATACATTTTACACAGAATGTGCCCCTAACTAGGTTTATAACAATCGATAAAATTTCCTCGCATTTTATTCTAGCCCACCCTAATATTGAGTCCTGGTTAATCTCTGAGAGACTTAGTAGAGGTATTGAGTTATGGGGTAGATATCATTGTTGTTGTCCATGTAGAATTTGATATTGACAATTCCAACAAATTTAATAATAAAGAAAAAGAGTAATACTAAACATCCCAACTTATATTTCACAAAGTTAGTTTTAAAAAAGGTTTACAAATTATTAGGGTTCCTATTTTTTTTTTTTTAATATATTACAATTATCGGAGATTTGAACAGAAAAATAGACTCGAACCCGTAAATGTAAAGAGCAAAACACTGTATCAACCTATATAATATAGTATTTAGGGGAACCGAATCTTTAAACTTTTAAAGTGCGGATTAAATTTAGGGGGGATTTTGGAAGTATAGTACTTAAAAAGCTTTATAAAATCAAATGAATTCGTAAGACTGTAAGAGTGATGAGACAAAGTGGGGTCCACAAGAGAAGTTCATAGATATATCAGATACTCTGTCCTTCCTTTTACCTTTTTTCATTTCCATGTATTTTCCCGACTCGAGACTCTTAGCCTCACCAACAAAAAAATAATACCACTTCTTTAATTTTTCCGATTTCAAAGACTTCTCACTTCTCAGCCTAGCCTAGCCTAGCCTAGACGAGCCGAGCCAACTCAGCTCAGCTGAACTGAGCGACACACAAGATGGGGAATTGCTGCTCCGACAACGGCGGCGGTATGTCCGCCATCGGCGGCGCCCATGGTGCTGCCTCCGCCGGCTCTGCTAACGACGCCGTTGACTTGCTCCTCAAGTCCCGCGGATACAACGGCCTCTTCTCTCAGATCGAGGTTACCAATATTTTTTGTTGTTACTCTCTCGCATTTCAAAAATGTTCTCATTCTGATTTATCTGTCCAAATGATGCTTGTGTTGTGCAGTTATCATTTTCGGCGGCTGACTTGCGTGACCGAGATGTTCTCTCCAAGGTTTGTTTTATTTAATTTTTGAGCTTATACGGACTTCAATGGCTTTCTATCTGCTTTCCGAAGAGACTAGTGCTGCAGCTTGATATGTGAACAATTCGATCTAATTTTAATTAATATGTGAACAATTTGATCTAATTTTACTTTCTTAAGGCGTATACTGTTGAATCGAAATGGAGGATTCCGATATGTCTAGAGGATTGTACTTCTTTCTCGTGAGAGACACTAGCATATAAGATACTTGTGGCCTTGTGGGTGGAGGATCATGGATGCCGTGTACTAGAAAAGTTTATTTGCGCGGAAGCGTCTGAGAAATGTTTATTAAGGCGGTATTTAAGTGGAAATGAAGCATATGTCGTTACTGATATAGCTAGGTAACACTGTAAATTAATTGAATTTAAGAGGTTGGCTACTTTTTTTGGAGAGTCGTGAGCAATCTTCTCACAAATAAATACTAGTTGGAACTTGGTGCTTTAGAATTATGCTATGGCCATTGCTTTGTGAAGATATCTATAAGATAGTTAACATCAATTACATGGGCTGTTACCTGGGGGAAATTTTAAGTAATGTTAGTGGATTCCTTTAATTATTGTAGATTGAGAGCAGAAAGCTTTGGCAATGTGTTCATATATACAGCATTTTGACAAAATTGTGGAAAGGTCATCATTGCGAGTAACTGACATCTTTGACACATGATCTTTGTTGCTTCATTTTCAAGCTGAAACACATGGAGTGAGATCAGTGGTGAGAAAAGTTTTGTGGCTAAAAGTACAATGAGCTGTTAACTCAGGTTTATGTTTTCTAACTTTTAGATGTCTAACAAAGACCAAAAGAATTTGGTATTAGTGATTATAAATCAGAAGTGAAAAGTTATTTGTGGCCAACATTGTGCAAAGCTATACATTAAAAGAATTAGATAAATTTGATTATTTATCACCTGATACTTGCAAGGTTTTGCTTTTATGAAATTGATGTCTCATAAACAGATTGACTAGAAAGCAGTTAATTTCATTGGGAGCCAGGGAATAGAATTGTGGTTCACACAATAACATAGTTATTACAATTGTGAAAGTGGTCTTGAGCCTAACTCAACCCCAAAAGCTAGCTTGTAGGGTGAGGATTGCCCTCACACTTATATATTGATTATTGCACTTCCCCTCAATGCCCAAGCGATGTGGGACTATGATTCTCACCCTCCCTCACACGCAGCGTGCTCGGCAGCACCTGCACCCGTGACGGGCAGGGACACATAGAGCCCGACCCATCCCTGGGCTTGTCCAGCTCTGATACCATGTGAAAGTGGTCTTGGGCCTAACTCAACCCAAAAAGCTGGTTTGTAGGGTGAGGGTTGCCCTCGCACTTATATATTTCACTTCCCCTTAATGCCCAAGTGATGCGGGACATCCTTTAATTTAGTGGTTTTATTAAGTTCTAGTCACTAGGATTAGCAAGTGTTTTGCTTATTTATCAACTTCTTTTGTCATCATTACTTGAATCGATTTTTGTATGTATTTAGTTCCTAGTGGTAATTCTCTTTGCCTTCTTCATCTTTCTTCCTTTTCCTATTGTCCTCTTTTTTTTTTTTTTCTTTTTTCTTTTTTTTTTCTCTTTCTCTATCTTTCTTTTCTCTATCATCCTCACCAAACTATCATTTAAACACACACAACTGGGCTGACTTCATCAAATTAGCAATCTTGGCCACACGCTGATTCTAGATCAACTTTCAAACCCTTCATGTTTTGTAGTCCTTCCAGCGATCCACCATCTAGTTCTTTGCCACTACACAGCATCTAAATTTGAAAATTTCAAGCCTATTGCAAACTATTAACACCATATCAACCTAGACTGCACTAAGTGGAATAGTGTGTGTTAAAGTGGTCTTGGGCCTAAAAGCTAGCTCATAGGGTGAGGATTGCCCTCACACTTATCAATTTCACTTCTCCTTAGTGCCCAAGGGATGTGGGACTAGGATTCAAACCCTCCCTCTCGCGCAGCCTGCTCATTCGGCAGCACCTGCACCCATGATGGGCTTGGGACACACACAGCTGTACATGCAAAGGGATGGGTCGGGCACTGTGTGTCCCAGGCCCATCTCGGGTGCAGTTGCTGTCGAGTGAGCACGCTGCGTATGAGGGAGGGTGTGAATCATAGTCCCACATCCCTTGGGCACTAAGGGGAAGTGCAATTGATAAGTCCGAGGGCAACCCTCACCCAATGAGCTAGCTTTTGGGGTTGAGTTAGGCCCAAGACCACTTTCACTGTTTGTGTATTAAGGCATCACCATGACTGTTGGATTTGAAACGACTCTTGATTTATTGTTGGTTGAACAACCCCAAGATCTTCATTATTTTTGGATTGGTCCATATTTGTTTTTTCATTGCATGTTGTTTTAGAATCTCAACTCTATCTTGTGGTTGTACTTTCGAATTGACTATTTTGTATGCTGTTATTCTCTGTATTTTTAAGTCACGAAAATTGTAATTCTTTTTAGAAAGCTTGCATTTTAAGTTTTTAACTCATAAGTTGTCCTTGCTCCAGAGTGATCCCATGCTGGTGGTTTATACAAAAGCAAGAGATGGAGCAGTTGTAGAAGTTTTTCGTACTGAAGTAGTTCTTAATTCATTGAATCCTGCATGGATCGCAAAATATACAATTACGTATCAGTTCGAGATAGTGCAAACTTTGCTGTAAGTTATAATGCTTCTTGCTCTATTTTTAATTAACCACATGTGAATTTCATAGGTTACACTGTAATATGATTTATGAAATTGCAATTTATCCCAGGTTCCGAGTATTTGATGTTGACACGCAGTTTCACAATGTAGATGTAAAGGTACCTTTACTTTTAACAGCAGCATTTTATTTATTGTTTTCTATTGCTCTCAAGCAAGAAATCATTTTTAATGCAGTTTTAGCTTTGAATGATGGTAATTTATAATCTTTCAACTCATGCCTCTGTTAAGATTAATTTTAGAACTCATCATTTGCTCAGTAGTACCATTAGTTTTGTTTTTACTTGTCATAATAGGCCTCAGCATCTATTTTCAATTATTTTTTATTTGTTTAATAATTTTCTACTGCTAAATTAGAAGGTTCATTGTAGAGCAATAGAGTTGTTTCATGCTTTTGTAATCTTGTGGTGATTAAAGATGAGATCTTTGTACTATCTGCAAATCATATCCACTTAAGACTATTTTACATCTATGTTGCAGTACTGAATGTTCTTGCTCATTAATTCACCTTAGCACGTTTACATTCATAGGTTATCTGTAACATTTACAATAAAATGTAATATTGTACAGAATTTTATGCATTTTACTTCCATTGAATTGCATCCCACCGTGTCACTATATAACAGATGATTCAACTTATACAGATCCTCAAGCTGGATGAGCAGCAGTTTCTTGGTGAGGCAACTTGTATATTGTCTGAGGTATAGCATAGAGACCATATTTGTTAATCTTTTCCTCAGCTATGGAGTTGTTGGACATTAGAACTTCTATCTAATTCTGCTGAAATTCTATATTTCAATAGATATACTCATTGACATTCTCATTCTATCTGTGTAGATTGTCACCAAATCAAACAGGTCACTAACCTTAGATCTTGTACATAGAGAGGAATATATCCCGTCAACTCATTCGCAACACCGTGGGAAGCTTATTGTGCGTGCTGAAGAATGCATAAACTCCAAGACTACAACAGAGATGACATTAAGGTGTTCGGATTTGGAATATAAGGATCTATTTTCAAGAAATGTATGGCTGTGGATTTCTTATTATCTTTCTCATTATCAGATAGTATGGGGATATTATTTATGTTTGTGTGCACGCTTTAACTTATTTTGCAGGACCCCTTTTTGGTAATATCAAAAATTGTTGAGAGCGGGCCGCCTATCCCTGTGTGTAAAACAGAGGTCTTAAAGAACGAAGTCAAACCAATATGGAAGCCAGTGTTTTTAAATATTCAGCAAGTTGGAAGCAAGGTATTAGCAAGTCAAACTGGAAGGGGCTTAAATCTGCAAATTATTAGAAATCTGGCATCTTGCGGTTTCACATACTTACAGTTTTTGGTGTACTTGTGGCATGCTATTTCTTTTTCTTTCTATTTTCCTTATATATTTTTAAAAAATATAGTTTATAGTGCCTGTTTCGGTAGTGTTGGGGCTATGGGTACTTGTGATGCTGCCTGTCTAATAAATGCATTTTTTTTCCTATCAAATAATGTGCTGTTCCTTTTATTTGAATAGTAATCCAATTTATTCTTAAAATCAAAGTGTTGTAAGCATTGAATTGTTCTATTATTTGTTTTTTGGACATCAAGAAATATATAGACATTCAGTGCTTTAGACTGGCAATTATCTTAATATCATGTATAAATTTTGTTATAATGGATTTGAGGTAATTTATTGGCTTATTGCTAGCTTTCTCATTTTTGTTTCTCTAAATTACCTGCAGGACAGTCCACTAATAATAGAGTGCTTTAACTTCAATACTAATGGCAAGCATGACTTGATTGGGTAAATGTAGAATTTTTTTCTTTTTTTAGCTGGCTTTCTTTTCTCCAGATCTATATTCAATAGAATATCAATTTTGTTTGCTTGTTTTATCAGAAAGGTTCAAAAATCACTAGCAGACTTGGAAAAGCTTCATTCTAGTGAACAAGGAGAACATATGTTTTTACCAACTGCAATTGGGCATAATAACCAGAGCAAGGTCGTTGCTATTTAAATCTGGGTTGATTCCCATGAAGTTTTCTATCTTTTCCTTTTACTTAAAGTTTCTAACTTTATTGCAGGTATTAAAAAGCCAGCTTTTTGTGGACAATTTTTCTGAGAGTATTCAATATACTTTCCTGGATTACTTGGCTGGGGGTTTTGAACTGAATTTCATGGTGGCTATTGATTACACAGGTATGTATCTACACATTTAGTTAATGTTACACTGCAGTAGAATTCGTACTGTCCAGCAGTTCGCATTTATAGTCTCGACAAGTCAAGTTCTCAGCTATGCCATAAGTATATAACCACGTATTTCTGTCCCTTATTTTCAGCAATGTCCAGTATTTTCAAAATTTTCATACTAGGTACATTAAGTCATGAACATGCTTTTACTCATCTGAAACAATTCACTTTACTACATTCTCTTGGCCTTTCTATAAATTGATATGACTGTTCGAATTTAAATTATTCTGCACTCTGCAGAAGGAGGAAAAAAAAAAAAAAAACAAGTTTGTTGAAAACACCTCTGGTTTTGTGGTTTTTATAATACCATTGAAATTAGATTCATGCTAGAGTTCAACTGGTGTTAATTTTTAACTTAGAAGAGGCTTGGTTGTGTTTCCAAATTTGCAGCATCTTTTAACATAGGAGATATATGCATAACATCTCCCATCTCAGAGCTTTATCACATTTGTACTATATTTAGTAGTAACTTTAACTAATTCCTTTTTCAAGTCGCATTTTCCTTTTTCAAAATTATCTTTTTTGTTCTTTCTCTCATTTTTGTTTTTCCTTTTTTCCTTTTAAAGTTCTATTCTATCAAACAAAATTACAATGAATTATTTTAGACATGTCAAATATTTATACATTTTAGCTGCAGAACTATTTCATATGGACTAATTCTCATTCCTTGTCTATCAGCTTCAAATGGGAATCCCCGTCTCCCTGATTCATTGCATTATCTTGATCCCTCAGGAAGGCCAAATGCATATCAGAGAGTGAGTAATGGTTCGTTTATTTCTTACAAGTTTTATAGTGAAATGGATCCATGTGATCATCATTCATTTCCTTTTCAGGCAATCCTGGAGGTTGGTGAGGTATTGCAGTTTTATGATACAGATAAACGCTTTCCTGGATGGGGTTTTGGAGCACGACCAATTGACGGTCCAGTCTCTCATTGTTTTAACTTGAATGGAAGCAGTAATTACTGTGAGGTGGAAGGATTGTGAAACATTAAGCTTGGTTGTCATTATTTCTTACAACTCCATGCTTCAGTATTAATGTGACATAAATGAATTTTTCTCCAGGTTGAAGGAATCCAAGGAATTATGACGGCATATACTAGTGCCCTCCATAATGTATCTCTTGCTGGGCCAACTCTATTTGGACCTGTCATTAGCAACGCTGCACTAATTGCTGGCCAGTCTCTTGCCAGTCGTGCACAAAAATACTTTGTTTTGTTGATAATCACAGTAAGAATCTGAAATTTATGTAATACAAATGCAATTGAGGCTAACACACTTTATCAGCATAAATTCTGCCATTACCTTTTCTTTTGGCTATAGTAATTTTAATTTTTGATGTTGTTTCTGTTGAGTTCTTTATGCTGCTTTGCTCTGAAATTTGTTATTATTGTTATAGGACGGTGTGGTAACGGACCTCCAAGAAACAAAGGATGCCCTAGTAAAAGCATCGGACCTGCCATTGTCAATCCTCATTGTTGGAGTAGGAGGAGCTGACTTCAAAGAAATGGAGGTATCATATTCTTTCCTGCACCCGAACTGTGCAAGGAAATTTCTAGTAGTTTGATTACTGTAATTTTATTTATTAATTTAATACATATAGTTGGTATCCAAGTTGGATTTAACTAATTATCTCCACTTATTTGGTATATATTTGGTTTTGCAGATTTTAGATGCAGACAAGGGAGAGAGACTTGAAAGTTCAACTGGACGTGTTGCTTCACGTGATATAGTTCAGTTTGTTCCGTTAAAAGATATACACGGTGAGTCACTATATTATATTTGACTAATCAATACTCAAAACTTAGTTTAGCAAGTGTTTTCATTAGGGTGACAATGCCCTGTTCATTTGCAGGTGGAGAGGTTTCTGTTATTCAAGAACTTTTAGCAGAATTGCCCACTCAATTTTTAACCTACATGCGGACCAGAGAGATCCGACCAAGTACTTGATTTGTATAAAGAAATGTACATATGAAAATTGATTTTTCTATTATTTGTTTTCATGCCATGAGTGCTGCTGCGTTGCCCATCATTATGCCAGTTCTGCCAATGGTTTCAAGGTTCTTGATCTCTTCATCTTAGTCAAAAGGGAAAACTTGTATTAAATCATATAAAACCAGAGAAACTTGAGATTTATCGACCGGCAGAGAAAATGTTTCACCAAGCAGCAAAGGTTAGCTGCATAATTCTTTATCATGTTCGCAAGGACAAGACGAATAATTTGCGGCTGCTGCTGACTCGACATGTTTTATTTTTTCTGGGTCCGGAACCAACTTTAGAGGAATCAATGGGGGTGGGTCTATACAAAGGCGCAAGAAAGCAAACCTCGGCACAGGTAAACAAGAAAAGAAAAACAAAAAAAAAAAAAGGTGAGACGTATCAGTTATATGGAGTTGTCATTTCTTGAAACATTTGAAAACTTGTTTTCACTTCTATGCATTCGGATTGATGTTAGGTTTCTTCATGTGTTCACATAAGTGTTCGATCCAAAAAAAAAAGAAGAATTAAACGTTGTGATTTTGGTGCCTATTTGTAATTGTAAATGGATTCATATTATCCATTTTGTTCAATCAAAACTGTCCTTTTACAGCTAGATTGGGATTTCATTAATGATTTTGAAAAAGAAGTGAAGTGTGTGGGGTCAAAAGGTAAACGACGAAAGGGAAATTGAGCGCGTCCTCAGTTTGTTGAAGTCAAAAAGTTGGTATAAATTCGAAAACTTAACGTTAAGTTAAGACCGATTATTTGACCAAATTGGTAACACGTCATGCCAAATCCCTTCCCACTTCACTTGGCTTAAAAATTCAACGGGGAAATAGAATCGTAGAAAATACGCAAATTTATAAACTATAAAACTTGTCCTAAATGTCTTAAAAACACAAACCCAAATGTCACCATTGATATTATATTGCTTGTTTTAGAAATATATGACTATGAGATCTACTTTTTATTATTCTACTTCAAAAAGAAATACATAGAAGTTGCACCACACGAGTGATAAGTGATGACTAAGATACCCTCACCGTTTCTTTGACTGAAAAATTCATGGCTAAGATACCAAACTGAACGTATATTACCTTTTAGCACAAGTGGTTGTGCAGCTTCCTTCTACATCCATGGTCAGGGTGAGTAGATATCCGGGAGTTGGCAAACCATTAGTCATATACTTAGCATGAATTTGATTAAATTTTTGGACAATTTAGAATTACTCGCAAACATAATATATAATACATAGATGCATAATATAAGTCCACTATCAGGTTATGGAAAACTTGGGTCGGACGTTAATTCATTTTGATGGTAAGATTTACCTTTCCCTCACAATATGCCAAGGCTAAACCATTTGGAAAACCTGAGAGTCTGAGACCAGTCAAATCATTAATTGGCTGCAAGCTTGCCAGCAAGCTTTCACTCTCAGTAGTCAAGCCAATCATACCACATATAATCTTTTTCCTGACATTTTTAAAGCATGTGATTGGTTCTGAAAACCAATCACATGAACCAATCACATCTTAACCGTATATTCATTGTAATGTTTATGTGTCATAAGATTAGGCAAAGTCAGAAAAAAGATCAGATCAGTAGAGGATCCAAATTCATTAAGGAGTACACGATCCAATTAAGTTCTCAGTTGATGTTATTGTTAAGATATATCTTAAATGATTCAAAGTAAAACAGAATTGTGTACTCACGATCGATGTACCACGTACGGTCTAAAGAATATGTAATGTTCATCCATACATATATATATAAATTAATTTGAGATGGAATTAAATTTTTATCTAAGTATTTTGAACATTAATCAAATGACTTGAGCAAAAAAGAAAAAATAATAATAATAACCGAATGGCAAATTAACATCAAATAAACTTAATCATTGGCCTGTTTATAATAAGTATGGCAACCTTCTATATGTTTAAAATTGATGTAGACATTTTTTTTTGATAGAGATCGAATAATCCTGTGATTTTATTTAAGAAAAAAAAAAACTATTTACTAATTCGTTTTTGTTAAGAGATACAGAAAGAGGTAGAATTTAGAATATGAACTTCCTTTTCTTGGCACATACCACATTTGACTTCATATGCGAATGCGAATACGAATACAAATTGATCGAGTTCGTGCCCTACTTGAAGATAAATATCTAACCGACTAGAGTATTTTGTTTCATACAAATTTTATGAATATTGTAAGCCATTACTTAATCGATTTATTTATATATGGAAGGTCACCTTATAATTATATCGATTCATTTATCTTGCGATCTATCTATATGAACATGAAGAAGAGTAACTTTAGAAACTCCCCTAAAACTGCTGAAGTAATATTAGAGCATCTCCAATGCAATACTAAATCATTGTGCCAATGTTATAATTGAGTTGGAATCCTCTCCTTGGTCCTTGTTTTTCCTTAGTATTCTTTAAGTGTAATTCAAATATCAAGTTGCATGAGAGAGAAAAAAGTGAACCAATCTTGACCATGTATTTTGTATTTTGCTTAGGTGTCATTGGATTATGGAAAGTCAAGGAAAAACAAGTCTGATCTTGATCCGTTATAATTTAACACAAAGTAAAAAAAAAAAAAAAAAAAAAAAAACTTGCTCCAATACAGTGCCAAAAGCTGTGTCAAATTTGACACAAAATATAGCATATGTCAAATTATGTCAAATTTGGCACAGTAATAAATGCAGTCGTATTTGTTGACTTTTTAAATTTTAAATAATAAAAATTTAACAAATTTGGTAGGGAAAATTGAGATTAAAACAATTCTAAAAAAATATTCAATGCATTCATTGAATGAATTGATTGTATTTTTTGACTTTTATAATTTTAAATAATAAAAAAATGAAAAATAGAATATCAAATAGAATTTTACATTGGAGTACAATATTAAAATAATGTGTCAAATATAACATTTTATTGTTTTTTGTGCCAAATTTGGCATATACATTGGAGATGGTCTTACTCTTAGAGCATCTCCGATGCAAATATGTATTTGTAAAAAATTGAGTGCCACATAGGATAGGTAGTTAAAAAGTTAGAAAAACTCTCTCCAATACAATTATCTAACTTCAATATGGAGATGATGTGACAAAAAAAAAAAAAAAAAGTTAGATAATATGGAGTTGGGTTTCTAATTCTAGAAACTCTCATAAAAATGATGACTAGGATTTCTAACTCTTTCAACCAATAAGATTAAAGCTCATTTAATTGTAAAATAAAAGATGAGAGAGAGTGGAATAATTGTTTTATTATGATTGGTCATAAAATAGATACATATTTGACTTTAGATAATTGCATCAGAGATGTGAATATGCATTTTTCTAATTTTTTTTTTTTCAAAAGTGGGCCCATAATGAGTAGAAATGCTAATGTGACACTATTTAGAAACTCAAAAATGCATATTTATACCTCATTTAATTGTAAAATAAAAGATGAGAGAATGAGATAAATGTTGTAAGATGATTGTTCAAATATGGACACATTTGATTTTAGATAATTGCATTGTACACATTTCTTAATTTTTTTTGACAAAGTAGATTCATAATCAATATATATAATGATGGGTCATTAATTAGAAACCTAAAAATATATATTTACATTGGAGTTGCTCTATGAGAAAAGAGGCTGCAAAAAAGCAAATACTAAAATAAGAGAAAATTAATGAGTTTAAAAGCACTTATTGGGCCAAGACGGCAAGACGCAAAGTGCTTTCGAAATTCGAACTATAAATGCTTTGATGGATGGATGTTCACACTAAAACTAGGTTGTTGTGTACAAAAATTCCTATATAGCTACAGCAAAACCCTAGATATTTTCTGTATATTTCTCCTTGCACGGCCTCGTATTTAATTTCCTTTCTTCTTCCTTTGAAATTCTTGCTTTTCAACCATCATTGACATGCAATAAGCTAATTTGTTTCTGGTGAAAAGCTGTTTGTCTTGTTTGTTGCAATAAATTGTTTGCATGTTCAAAAGGGTACTGTAAGTAAAAGGTAATAAAGTGGATCCAAAAAAACATGGGAAGAGGGCCCTTCCATCCGATGAATCGAAGGAGAAAGAGGAAGAACAAATCTTCCCAGTGTACTCAGCTAGATCCCAACAAGATATGAACGCAATGGTTTCGGCTCTCTCTCAAGTCATCGGAAGCACCCCAAACAACCCTCTTCAACCTTATCAAAACCCTTTAACCATCTCACAATCCAACACAAGTACCCAACAAGCTGATCATGTTCAATCTCAAGGTATCATATATCATATCATATGCATAATTATTACTAATTTTTTTATTGTTACCATTAATTCATCTCCAATTAATATATATTCTCAAATTAACCACTTTAATTTAGATCTGCTTCTCCTTCTTGTAATAATGTTTTAGCATACATATATGATCAATCTTTACTGCTTTTACTAAATCTTATGAATGATTGTTGTATGATTGCTAGGGTTTCATGCTCATACTTTTTCTCCCCTTTTTTGCTTTTATTTTCTCTTTAATTATTTACTTTTTGTTGTATATGTTTTACTCTAAATTGTGAAGCTCATGCAAATTCCAAAATTATGTAGTTTTAACAGTTTATAAATATATTTATATCATTCCCCTCCTATGTAAGCCATCATCATGATCATTATCTCTTTCTCAGATGCCCTAAATAGCACCAACTAATAAAATTAATTAGGGTTTATTGTTAACTCGCCATTAATTATTCTCCGTTTAATTAACTTAGAAGTGTTATTTAATGCATCATGCATGGAATTAATCTATTTGATCATTTTGATTTTATGTATATAGTTTGAGTAATGCCAATTATATAGTTTAACAAAAGAAACTCAAACATGCATGCTAATTAATTTATATTGTGAAGCCACTGAGAGGAAGAGACACTATAGAGGAGTGAGGCAAAGACCGTGGGGAAAGTGGGCCGCGGAGATACGCGATCCGAAGAAGGCAGCTCGGGTATGGTTAGGCACTTTTGATACGGCGGAGGCAGCCGCTCTTGCTTACGACGAAGCAGCTCTAAGGTTCAAAGGAAGCAAAGCCAAACTTAACTTCCCGGAGAGAGTTCAAAGCACACCTGAATTTGGTTATCTCACAACTCGTCAACATTTGCTAGTCCAAAATCCGGCTGTTGCTCCTCCTCCTCCACCTCCACCTCCATCGCAAGAAACTTACCCAAATCTTTTTCAGTATCCAGAAGCTCTTGAACCAAGCGGACACGGTCAATTCAACCATGCTTACCCGGGCAATTTCTATGGTGGGGAGAGGTTTGTTTCTTTTTCATCGACTAATACTTCTTCGTCTTCTGAATCATCTCAACAGCAACAAGTACAACAACAACAAGTACAACAAGTACAACAACAACAAGTACAAGAAGAAGAAGAAGAGTTTTTAAGATTTTCGATGCAGTTTGGGAGTTCTTCATCAAGTTCTAATTCTCAAAGAGGGAGGAGAAAGTTCGATTCAAGTCATGGGAGAGAATAGTAGGGCATCCAATCTTGCTTGATAGGGTCAGAATCATACAAAAAATGAAGTGGGTTTAGCTTATATATGTTTTTCCTTTATTTTTTTTTTCTTTTCTTTCTGGCATTCTATAAATTCGGGTTTTGGAGAGGGGTAAGACTTAAACCCATAACACGGTGTAAGTGTGGAGAGTATATCATTGGACCAACCTTATCTCGTCTTCTTTACTAGTTTGTAAGATTAAGTTTTACTGGCATGAATTTTGTTTTCTAAGTTTTTGGAGACTGAGAGATGTTGGCTTAATGAAATTTCTTGTTATAAAAAAAATCTATGAAGAATGGTGCTGTTTAATATCATCCTTGAAAAATATATTCTTTATATTAATTTGTAAACTTCGAAAGAAAAATGATTTTAGAATAAAAGTTAATTTAATTTGTTAAAAAATAATTTAATTCGGTAGATATATATAGTTAGGATATATATTGGCTTAATGTAAGGTACGTACAAATATAACAGCATAAAATGGTATAAATTTTTACACTCGAAGATGAATGATAACACACAGTATGAGCAATAGGAGAAAATCTTTAATAGATCACCAATGTATTCTATAAGAAAAAAAAAATTAAAACTGTCCAAATGGTAATGGCTGATATGATAAAGAAAATGCATGTATTTTGAAGATGAATTTATATATAATAAAATTCTTATTGAATGGATGATATATATATATATGTGCTTGTCTCGTATATATAGAAGAAGTTTTTGAACGAAAGAGTATATATATGTTTTATTAATTTAATTTTATGCTTCAGGCCAGTGCAAGAAGATGTCTTGCTGTAGAGATCTCCGGCCAGCTTTATATATAGTTCAAAATTAAACACTTCGATCCATAATCGCATTACATTTATTAACCGCGATTTCATCTCTAACTGCAAGTAAAATATATATAAATTAAAGCTTTAATTCAAAACAAATATATAAATCTAGCAGTGTCTGCAGGGGGTGATATCATGTCTTGATCAATCAAATTTATAAAGAGTTTCTGATAAGAAAAAGGAAACGAACATGTGTAAAACAAGAAGAAGCGCTTTTGACTCATAAAAACTTAAGATATAAGCTTACCTTTAACATTCCTCGACGTTTGTATTGTATATTTGTATGCTGACTCTACCGGCAGACTCAAACTGAAGTCATATATATGTATATTTTGGTATACCCTAAACTCTAAACCCATCATATATATATATATATATCCTCTGTATATCGATCTGGAAGTTTCAACTGAGGCGACGACTTTATTGTATTGTATATGTAGACAGGTTTGAAAATAGTTAATGAATATTGTTGGCTGGTAGTGTGTATATATATATATATATATATAATATGGTCATTGAATTCGGCTCTGTAAGTTGACAAAACTACTTGATCGAGCTCAATTTGTGATAATAAGGCTGGTCTAGTCAACTTGTTCTGATCCAATTAGCATCTTGTCAACTCAGGAATCAAAACTTGACTAAACCACCTCCATTCCCTCAACTAATTCACATAACACATTTAATTATTATATATATATATATATATATTCTTCAAAGAATATATATACTGTATGTATTGTATTGTACTGTTACGAATCGAAATTTTATGCGAAAAAAGGTCGGAACTTGGAACTGTATTATATTTCGTCTCAAATTATTTTCACATTTGTGTTTTTGACTCAAAAGATGGAGATTTCAGGTTTTTAGTGGTGTACTGGTGATTCCGCGTGAACGAAATCATCAACTTTCTTCTAGTAAAACTGAAATCCATTACATGTGATTTTCACGTTCCACCTGTAACTGTGCAAGAAAATGAAATTTAACAACCTTTTTACAAATCCACTAGGACCACTTAAAAAAAAAAAAAAAAAAGGAATGTTGTACATTATTAATTTATTATCATGCTATCATATTTTTCTTATGGAAATGAAGGGACCCACTTAAATAAGGGAAATTTTACTAAAGTCCTTATTATTATTTTTCTTCATAAAATGTCATCTTTTTAAATGTCTTTATCATATTATTAACTTGAATCCCATATTTTTTTAAAATACATCACTTTAATCCATCTGTTAATCAATTGCTAATTTTGACTAATGGTGTCAGAGGTATTTTTGACTTGAAATATATCACTTTTAAATGTGCCACTTGTAAAAAAAAATCAAAATTGAATTGTTTTTAAAATGTAAAATAAATATTTAAAATATATATATAAATAAACTTGGAAGATCATATTGCACCACGTCTGGTGCGATTTCCTCCAAGCTTCGATTTTCATCTCCAATGGAGATTTTTTTACTTCATTTTTTTTTTACTTCATGGATCTCAAATCTCTTCCCTTCCTTGAATTCAAAATTTTTTTTTTCGCTCTACAGATTCAAAATCTCTTTCCCTTCTATGGTAACTAAATCACCAAATCAATTAACATTTTTTTTATGTATTATTTTATTTTACCTTGTTTGGTTGATGTTCTTAATTTTTATGATGAATTTGGGGATGGGATGAAGTTGGAAATGGAGAATTGGAGATTGAGTTGGAGATGTGGTTGTTGATGGTGTTAGAAATGGGCATGGAATTGGTGATTATGTGTGGACGGGTGGAGATCTCTGTTTTTTTGCTTATTTTGTTTCATTTTTTACTTTGTTTTCTATTTTTCTGTTATTATTTAATTGTAAAATGTATTTATAATTATATATAATTATAAAATATATAAAATAAAAATGTAAATTTAAAAAACTAAGAAAAAACATTTAAAAAAAAGGAAAAAAAGGAAAAAAAGTAAAAACGGAGGAGGAGCTAGGCGCTTTCTCCTCCGGTTTTCTAATATGTTTTTAATACTTTTTTTTTAAATTCAATTTAATATTTTTAATTAATTAATTTAATATTTATTTAATAGTTTTGGCAATAAGATTAGTTTAGTAGTACATTACTGTACTACAATTGTTTATTTATTTATTTATTAAGAATTGTTTTTGTTTAGTTAATAATACTTTTTATATTTTATTTTGGATTTACATACTTTGACTCAAAGTGTATTATGCACTTGTTAAAACTTCTCCATAATCCGTGGTCCACATTTTTCGTCCTGTTATATTTATTGTCAGTTTGAACCGATAATAGAAAAACTAATATATCTATATATATTGGTAAAAATATAAAAATCAGATAATGTTTGAGGATATTTTGGACAATACAAGTAAAGATTTAAGATGTAATATTGTTATAAGTTAAAGGACAAAATCATCATTTGCTTAATTAAATTATATAGGGGTAAAATTGTACTTTAATAAGTTTTGTTATAGTTGACCGTTAATAAATTAGTCAAAAGGATTAAAGTGATGAATTTTCAAAATATGAGGAACTGAAGTTATTAATATGGTAAAGACGTTTAAAAATGTGACATTTCGTGAAAATATAAGGACTTTACTGATATTACCTCATTAAACAATGATGGGTGTACGTAAACCCCAGAGACGTAACTCAGTTAGTAAATGGACGAGTTTGAGGACAAATGACTCTCAAATCAGCACTTGAATTTTATCAATGAAAAAAAGCTTTAAAAATAATATCTAATCAACTTGTCTAAATGGATGGATAGATAGATAGATAGATATTGTCATAAATAAATAAATAAATAAAACAAACCGAGGAACATTGAATAGTCTTAATAATTACGCTTTGACTAACTTCAAAATCCATTACATTTTTCCCTTTAAAAGAGACCGACTCAACTTGTACCTTAAGGAAGATCGACCAGCTAACGCGTGCATGCACTACCAATCCATTACACCGAACAGGCTCTCATTAGGATATTTTATTATTACTTTGAAAGACTAGGATCTTAGCCTCTTAGGTATCTTTTTGTAATAAACGCAAAAGTGAAATATTTATGTATTATTGTAAAATATCAGGTATGTTATTGCAATTAATCCTTATTATTATTACTTTGAAAGATTCTTTGTTATTATAAATTATAAATTTAAATACATTTAATTGATTGTTAATTTAAAAAATAAAGAAAAATAAATTATAGTAATTCATTATTAATAATATTGATATATCATCACAACTTTTTTTAAAGTAAATGATTGAAAATAGGAGAAATTACAATTTGGTTACTGAATTTTTAGGAAATGTCAATTGTTTTACTCGACATATGTGTATTAGTTCATTTGGTTATCAACTTTTAAAAAATATATCGAAATGATCTTTTCATTAGTCAATATTAACAAGAGTAAGGGCATTTATGTCTTTCCAATTAATAACTTTTTTTATTTTTAAAATATTGTAATATTATTTTAAACTATCATTTTATATATTTTAAGGTTCAACCCCCTTTTCTAATTTTTTTTTTATATTTATAATTTATTTTTAAAATATTGTATTCATTTTACAATATTTAAGGGTTCTTAAAAATATATTTTGGAATTTTGAATTATTTATATATATTTTTTTGAAACTTATTTATATATTTATTAATCCTTTTGATATTATGTAACTTTATTTTTCATTTTTCATTTTTACATTTAATAATATAAGGATAATTTTTTAATAATAAACTATTTATATGGGAATTAAAGTCTTTCAACCAATCTATTAACTTTGACCCTTTAATTTATAGTTAAAGTAACCATTTTGATATATTTATGAAAGGCAAAGAATAACAAAAAAAGGGTAAATACACTCGCTTTCCCTGAAGTTTGATATAAATACAGTTAGATATTAAGTATGTATTTATTTATTGAAACCTCCATTGCACTCAAAATTGTACTAATAAAAAGATCAAATTAACCTTAGTTATCAAAATTTAAAAATGAAGATAATCATTTTTATAATAAACAATTAAATTAATTTAATTGAAGATAATTCTTTAAATTAAAAATATTTTTAAAATGAAAAAAAAAAAAAAAACTATTTTTAAAGTTGTAAGTTATCTTCATTTTTTATTTTTTATTTTTACTATTTCTAAGGAAAATAAAAAAAATGGTTTTTTTTTTTTTATAAAAATTATCTTCATTTTTAAATTAAATTTTTTGTTTAACGGTTTTAAAATATAAGTATTTTATGAGATATTAAATTATTTCATTTTTAACAACTAACTTTTACAAATTGTAAGAAAATTAAATTTAAAATAAAGATAAATTAAACTTTTAAAAATAGTTTTTGAATTTTGAATTTTAAAATTATTATTTTTGACTTATATTCCATTGAAAGGATTATCTTCAATTAATTTAATTTAATTTTTTTTTTTTTTTATAAAATGATTATCTTTATTTTAAAAAATTTAATAACTAAGGGCAATTTGGTCCTTTTATTAATTCAATTTTAAGAGCATGGGAAGTATAAGTAGATAAATGCATACTTACTATCTAACTGTATTTATGTCAAACTTTGGGGAAGTTTAGTGTATTTACCCCTAAAAAAAAAATTAATAAGCATATATTGAATAAAAATGACATTTCTTGAAAATGTAGGGTATAAATCGTAAATCCTACTTAAAAATATCAAAGCTAATATTACACAAGGAGCGGAGGTACATGCAATCTAGCCTTCAGCCCAGGCTAGTTTTTTCAACAACAAAAAAATTTAATGATTTTGTTTTTATTTTTTATTTTTTTATTTTAAATAATATGTATAATATAAATGAAAAACAATTACAATATTAACATTGCTTGATAATTCATAAAAAAAATAGTCTACTTTGTAATTTAGTTTAATTAAGATAATTTCATTATATTCATTAGAGTTATATATTTAATATTTTATTAAGACCCAAACACATCATAGTTTCATTTTCTTCTTAATTCTATGTTCTTGCATAGATAAATGAAACATATTTTAAATTCCTTACTTCGTATACTTGTCCGAACAATTATTTAAGTTTATTTTGTTTGCTATTTTTTTTTTTTCCTTTAGGTTTGCTTTAAAAAGCTTTGTACTACCGTTATGTGTGGAAAAAAATTATTTAATTTAGTCCACCCAGACGATAAGTTCTGGCTTTACTCCTCAGGGACACTTTACCCCAACCAGGTTTCAAGTATGGAGCATGCTGATTAGACCTCACTCTGACCCGCTGCCATCACTATTCGCTACTTTTAGGTATTGGACTAAAAACATACAAACTAAATGAATAATTTTACCACAAAAACACGTTGAGTGGTGGATGTAGGATCCCACATCTAACTATGTCCATTATCTCTTTTTTTGTTTTTGACAAACTATGTCCGATATCTCGAACTTGAGAAGCTTGCCTTTAAATTTGATTAGACAAATAAATAATGGATTCTTTAAGTTGCTCTCGTGCATTATGTAAGTTTGCTTTACGGCATTGTCGGTTAAAAAAAACGTAAAAATCAAGTTAATTGAAATAAACCTAACTTTTCATAAAATTCTTGGCTTCCATGATTAAAATGAAATATAAAACTAGCCAATAACCAATGGCCCATTGCCTTGGTGGTTGGAGTACCCTATGGGAGGCTCTACCACCAAGGTTCAATCCTTGGTCTTGGTATGCATATATATATATATATTCATTATTTGTCCCACCTTGTGTGAGTACTCTCTCCCTTATTGTGGGAGCAGAGTTCCGAGCCGTGCTTTGAAGTCTAATCTCGATGGTCCAGACAGTTGTTGTATATATTAAAAAAAAAAAAAAAAAGCCAATAAAGAATATTATAAATTTTATAATTGGCATAATTTATACTCTATACTCTATAGAACCTTCCAAGCCATTCCCATCCGACAGTAATCATATTCGTCACTTTCAAAGACTTTTCCATGTGCCTGGATACATAATTTCTCTCCTCATTTGTTTTTTCTGATTTGAATTCAACACAACCTCACCTTCCCTTTAAATATATTAGTTTTTATTTTTATTTTTTATTTTATTTATATTTTTTATAAATATATATATATATATAATTCACTTTTAAATAAAAAGAGTATACCATCGACCAATATGACTTGGTGAGTACTCACTCAGAATGACAATGCTTCATATTCAAGTCATCGCTAGGCCTGCCACTATATGCTGTATTTTTTTTAAAAAAGAGTATATTTGACTAGAATAAATATAAACATTCTGAAAAGTTTAATTAAAATATATTTTAATTAATATTAAAATAAATAGAAAAAACATATTTAATTATTTAAAAGAGTTTTAAATTCTATTCGAAATACTTTATACTTTAGAATCTATTCATTAATCAATAATTTTAACGATGGAAATTGAGGTACCAAATTTTTTGAAAATTAAGTTAGGTGACCTCAGTTACAAATCAAGAAATAAATCACCTTAGGAATTAAATATATAGATAAATCATATATTTTACCAAAAATACATTCAATTAATAATTTCACATAGGGTAAATTGCACAAACTTACCCTATATTTTGACAATAAAGCAAAATATAATGGGAATGCCCTTAATTACAGACAAACCCCCTCCCTTTAAAAGTCAACGGTTTGACTTAGCTGATGACTTTTAAACTTAAAAGGTAAAATGGCCATTTTTTCCATCAAATAAAAATCAATATTCTAAACTAATCTCAAAACTTTTAATAAATACAAATCTACCTAAAGAAATATTATAAAAAGAACTAATAAATATATGTAATTAGAAAACAACCCCACCAAAAAAAAAAAAAAACTTCACCGGTTGACACCGTCGATGGGATTGGATCTCTTCCACGATATGAGGGGATCTCCTCTATCATGGAAGAGATTGAAATCTCCAGAGGAGATTGACATCTTCAGAGGAGATCGTCAATCTCTTTTGTGGGAGATCATTTGATCTCCTCCAAGGGAGATCATCAATCTCCAAAAAAGGAGATCATCGATTGTTGGTGGAGTTGTCCTTTTTTTTTTTCCCTTTAAATTTTCATAACAAGGGTTTTGTAGTCTTTTCAATGTTAACTGTTAAATCTAATGGTTTACCGTTAACTATAGGGGATGTAATTGTAATTAAAGGCATTCCTAGCATATTTTGGTTTATTACCAAAACACGGGGTATATTTGTGTAATTTACCCTTTCGCATATTATATAAATAGGGGTGTTATATAATTTGTTTATATATTCAATTCTTATAAGTTAGTAAACATGACTTAAATATGGTTATGTAATTATTTTCAATTGTTCTCTTGTTTCTTTCTAGTACCGGAATATGATTAGTAAACATGCTTTCAAAGTTATAAATAAAATTCAAGTATATATTTCTTTTACTTTAAATATCAAAATAAAAATTGGAATATGTGATTACCAACTATAAAATCCGATGAAATCTTTTATAATTATATAGTTATTATATAAAGGGGTAAATACACTCACCCTCTAAAGTTTGGCATAAATACAGCTAGAAATTAAGTATGTATTTATCTACTCAAATCTCCCATGCACTAAAAATTGTACTAATAAAAAGATCAAATTACCCTTAGTTATTAAAATTTATAAATGAAGATAATCATTTTATAATAAACAATTAAATTAAATTAATTGATGGTAATTCTTTAAATTTAAAAATAATTTTACATGAAAAAAAAAAAACTATTTTTAAAGTTTTCAGTTATCTTCATTTTTAAATTTAATTTGTTTTTTTTTTTACTGTTTCTACGGAAAAAAAAATGGTTTTTTCAATGGTTTTTATTTCTTAAAATTTATCTTCATTTTTAAATTAAAATTTTTGTTTGATGGTTTTAAAATATAAGTATTTATGAGATATTAAATTATTTTCATTTTTAATAACTAACTTTTACAAATTGTAAGAAAATTAAATTTAAAAATAAAGATATTTTAAACTTTTAAAAATAGTTTTTTTTTTTTTTAATAACTTATATTCCATTGCAAGAATTTTGATTAATTTAATTTAATTATTTTTTATAAAATGATTATCTTTATTTTAAAAAAAATTATAACTAAGGACAATTTGGTCTTTTAAATAGTTCAATTTTAAGAGCATGGGAGGTATAAGTAGATAAATACATAATTGCTCTCTAACTATATTTATGTCAAACTTCATGGGCAGGGACGGATCCAGGATTATGTTTTAGGGGGGGTGCCGTAAAATAATGAGTTAAATCGACATATATTTTAAAGGTTAATTAAAAAAAAATGCTGTTTATATTTTAAAACATTAATTTTTTCATTAATTATTTTAAATGAATAATAATATTTTGTTGAGATAAATTATCTTAATTTGTGCATTTATGAAAAATAAGATGATGAAATTTCATTGTTAAAAGTTATCCTAGTATTTTTCTAAAATCTAAAAACTATTTTAATTGTTAAAAATTATAAAAGTTTTCTCGATAAAATTTCTTAATAATTAAACATAAATATACGACTATGTTTACTTGACATGTTTTAATTATATAAATAAAAAAATAAAAAAACAAAATCTATATAAATAACTTATCAAAAGTATGACATTGTATTATAGTACTAGGGTGAGATAAGTAAGATTTGGAGAGAGAAAATATTTTAAGGATATAATAAAATTAGTTAAGATAGAATTGAGTAATTGTAATTTTGATAAGAAAAAATTACAATTGACATAACAAAATATATAGGTTGCGATTTGATTTATATTTGAGATATAAAGAAATAATAATAATATGTTTAGAATCAAATATATTTTCTATGTGATTAAGAGAAAATTATTAACACTTAATTTATAAAAGAATTAGAAAGTCTAAATATCAAATAAGGGTAAGAACATAAAATATGAAAGTTTAGTGGATTAATTTATAAAATTGTAAAACTTCAAGGAATATGAAACAAGGGTAAAAACATAAAAATCTAAAAACTTAGGGGATAAATATATAAGAATTCTTATCAGAGATGGGCAACATACATCCAGCATGCCGAACGTGTTTTATTAATTTTATAGATCAAGTCATGTATTCATTGGTAGTTTTTCATTGATTTACTAATTGCACATAGATTTTATTTTATAAATATCAGTATAAATGAAGTCAAGTATGATGTTTATGTTCAACTTTGCAAATATATTAACAAGACCAATACAATTGTACAACTTTATAAAAGTAATGAAATAAGAAATGATAAAAGAGGAAAAAAAAAATTAAAAAGAAAGAAAATAAAAGAAGAGAGTGATTACATATATATATATAAAAGAATAGTAAATTGAGAAATAAGAATAGTAAAAAAAAAAAAAAAAAAAAAATAGAGAGAAAGAAAAGGGGGGGGGGGGGGGGGGGGGGGGGGGGGGGGGATTTTAAGGACTGAAAAGTGAGAGTGAAAGTCACATTACTGATATCATGGTTTTAGGTAAAGTAAACAACTAAAAAAAAACGTTTAAAGGAAAAAATAAAAGAGAACAAAAATAAATTAAAGACAAACAATTAAATAAGGTGAGAAAACTAAATAAAATAATAATATTTTGGAAAGATAAGTATTAATTAGGTGAGAGAAAATACATGTATTAAATAAAGATAGAAAAAGAGAATAAATTTTATCCACTAAAAGAAGTAAGGTCCAATAGCGAAGAAGTTATGTCCAAAATTGTGTAAAAAAATAGTCATAGATCTGCCGATCTGTCCTATATATGGGGATATATGAAAAAGATTTAAGATATTGGGCATGTGGCAAGTGTTATGCGAGTGGTGAATCAAAGTAGTGTGGAAAAGAGAAATAAAAGTGAAAAAAGAAGTTGGGCTAAGATGGGCGCCTCCTTCTTGGCCTACTAAGTTGCATCATGAGGTCGGCTCTTACATGTCAAACTTTTCGGCTATTTATTTTTTTGGCGGCCCTTTGAACCTCTATTTTGCTATTCGCTGACTTACATTACAAGTTACATTGTTATATTCTGCCTCACATCATTCCCTATTGAAACTATTTGTTGACGTTAACAATTTCCATTCAAATCACACTTACTCTTATGTCGCATTACATCATCTGAAAGAAAAATGTACGGTATATCATCAAAATCCTCCGTACCCTCTATACATGTTATCTCAATTTCTGTTAAATTCCAAGCTATAAAGAAAAAAAACGAACTTAGGTTGGAAGTGGGGAGGTTCATGATTCATGAAAGATCTTGTATAGATAAGTAAAACACCCTTACAAAGCTTTAGACTCAAAAGGTTTATTTATTTTTGTAATATCAACAAGTATCCATTTGGATTCATATGAGGATTCAATTTAGTCAAAGAAAATGTCAGGTTTCCTACACATTACCTTGTACTAAGTGCCGGGTTTGTCTTCCATTGTAATGGAAAACACAAATAACAATTCTTCGGATGAGAAAAACTTATGTGGGAGGTGCATTGTCTCTGTCACGTGACATGGATATAGTGCACCATGAATTACATGGAATCCATGTCATGTTATTAGTAAGTAAGTCAGCCGCATACACCCATTCCACACAAGTTTTTCTATCGATCAACTCTGATTGATCACACTTCCTCTTATGATGTATTCCATATGCCAATAATTTATTGCATTGGTTTTTCATTACTGGAATTACAGAGAAGAGTGGCAATGAAGGATTTGAATTTTGGTGTACATTATAGTAACTAACTAATACGAAACATAATTTGGGTGATCACAAGAAGCTAACCATTTAATAGCAGAAAAAAAAATAGGAGATGGAAAAGCAAGATGGCCTGCACCAGTTATGCATCAGTAGTCCCCTGCGCTCTTTTCTGGTAAGCCGTTTCTAAGCATTCTTTAGCTCTGTGAACCTTTGATTGGATATAAAAGCTCCCTTGTTTGGCATTCCGCTCAAACAAGCTGTCGTATCTCTGCATTAAGGGATCATTGACATAATCTTAGTACACACGGTTGATATGAATGAACAACAGAAATGATATATGTTATGTGTAATTAACCTGCAAGATCTCTTCCCACGATGACTTCTCAGTGACACCAAGAATCTGTCTTGCTTCTGGTTCAGCCATAAGTTTGCTTCCTCTCCTAATATTTTGCACTGTTTCTTGAGCAACACCAGATTTAGAGGCATCTGCATTCAAGGATTAACATTGTAAAATCTAAAATTTTACACTGGACAACAGATCCAAAATTGAACAAAAGTAATTAAGATGCATTATATCAGAGACAGAAAAAACATACTTGCGAGTGCTTGACGGTATGCTTGAACAAAAGCCCTAGCCATCATACCAGAGCCCATCACAAGTAAGTTGGCAAGAATTCTCGCAGCCTGAACATACAAAATGTAAAGGTTAATTAATCTTCTTTCTTCCTTGTTTCCTTGTTTTGCTTCTATCCGGTGCAACCAAAACTAACTTTTTCATTTAACGTAATTTGTTGAACCACTTTTGGTAAAGACAATGTTGATGATTGTTGGCCTCTAGTTTTTATTGAATAACTACTTGTTACCCATTAATTTTATTTTTGGAAGTTTTATGTTGGACTAGCATCCAATGGTTTTTCCCTTCACGGTGAAGGCTTTTCCACATAAATCTAGTCTTAACTTCTTCTTTTTTTTGGGCTTGCAGTGATTTTATTTGCCTAATTATTTGATGATTATTACTTGGTTTTGGCTTTGCCTATTGAATTGCATAAAAAGAGAATAAAAATTATTTGTTCCACTGTTATTATTTTCTTTAATTTAGGGCTTTTTCCTAAAACCAATGTAAAAAAGACATGATTTAACTCGTGCAAAACACTGATCTTGTCCATAACATAACTTGCTTCTACCTTAATGCTTGAAAGTTTCTATTATCATACCTAAACATCTTTTTGTAAAATTTCACAAAAAATATTACTATCGCAAAAAACCTAAGGTGCCTACATAAAATATTAAAGAAAAACATACGAAAATGAAGACATGACACAAAGGGAGAAGCTCATCTGAAACAATATCTAAAGGCAAAAATTATTCATCCTAACCAAGAGTCTAGACTCTAGACCATATTCAATATTCATTCATTTACATATTTGTTAATATGCCGCCAATAATAGGTAGAGACGCAACTTTCTGTCTTGTCAATAGGTAAAACAGCCTTACCATAATGGAGTTTTTGCTAATACTAAGTAGTCCTTGATCAACGTTGACATTTGTAATTAATCATTTTCAAGCACCATCATAATAACCCAAAATGTGCAACTTGATGATCCTAGAAGATCTATGTCACCATTCATCAGCCAAAGCATCTGTTAGAACACTTCTGAAAAGGTGCACTTTAAGTGCATGCTGAGGAATCAACCTTAGTTCCAAAGTTGTTGAATATGAGAAGTCACAAGTCATGACCTAGCTTAATTTCCACTTATGAATTAATGAGTTACAATCAGTTCTCCATTAAAAGCCATAGCCAACAATGATCAACAAACTCCTCAGAAAATGTGGATTCAACAGATAATGTCAAACTAAAAAGTTTATGCCTCATTGGATGGAAATAATAATAGTTTAAATCAAGGGGAAAAAAAAAAAAAAAAAAAAAAGATATCGTCCCCAACATAAGTTGCCTCTAGCTTAAGTGCTTAGCGGTTGAGTCTTGGCAGTTCCTATTATCAAACCTAACCATTTTTTCTTAAGATTTCTCAAAAGGTAGCTAAGGTGTGTACATTAAAATATAACACAGTGTCAAAAATACCAAAATGAATATATGACAGGAAGAAGAAGCTCATTTGAAACAGAGTCAACAGGTGAAAAATCGGTCATCCTAACCAATTTTCTAGACCATATTCATTCATTTACTTGTTGGTTTAAATACCACCAATACTGGGTAGTCTCGACGCAACTATCAATATTCTATCTCCATCAATATGTAAAACAGCCCTATCATAATGAAGTCTTTGCTAACACTAATTTGTATAAAACACATAAGCAGCATAACACATCAAAACCTAAGTAGTCCCTTGTTAACATTGATATATGTCAATAATCATTTCCAAGCACCAACACAATAACCCAGAATATGCAACTTGGAGATCCTAAAAGATCTACATCACTGCCAATAATATTTTGTTAAAACACTTCCATGCAGTCCATGTTGGGAAATTAACTTTAGTTCCAAAGTGATTGAATAAGAGATGTCATTAACCTAGCTTAACAAAGATTCCACAAAAGTGACACAGCTTGGCAAATCACAAAAGAAGGATCCAGAAAGCTTCAAATAAGCCCAGCAGTGGACAAACAAGTGTTCACTAATGAGCTCAACTCATTTCAAAATTTAAATAAAATTTGTTAAGGCAGTAAAAAGAGACACCCTAATATAGGGTTTCGATGATTAATTCCAATTTACATGAACATGAGAATGCATGATAAGGAAGCGAAGTGAGGTATACAGTACACATACCATTACTAAAGATGAAGCAGCTCAAATCCAGAAACCAGAGGAGTCACTGGCCGCACTACAAATATTACATTAGAATATGAGAAACATACAATAGGACAACAAAAATGAACATATCAGTTCTTTGTAGGTGCAATTCTTTTCTTCTACTGTATATGCACAAAAATGCCACTAGTAAAAAAATAACTGAGAATATATTCTGAATTTCTGATAAAGACCAATTTAAAATTATAAATCTATAACCAAAGTACCCTGAACAATTAAATTCCATCATACATGTTGGGGAGGAAGGAGAGGTTCACAGGATATATTACTTTTACAATAATATCAATAAACAGTACGCTTGAAATCAATTACAATTGCTCTATAGAAAATCTTGAAAAATTTCATAAAACAAAAGAAAATCCAATTCCAAAAATCATAGATAAACAAGCTGGGTGAGGTACAATCCAAGTGCATAGAGCTGGTAAAAATGCAAAACCCCAACAGCTGATACTGCTCTCAATAATCAATATTTGAATGTTTGTAAGCAAAATCATTCAGAGTTTCTCTCTTAATATCTTCCATTAACCAACATTTTGCTCCATAAATAAAAATTATTTCTTGTTATATACATAATCCTACAAAAAATTTCTAGTTCCGAGATTTGCAAGAAAAAAAATATATCAAAACAGTGAATTTATACCAATGCAAATCTTTTAAAGACAAAAAATCATTTACTAACAGGGGTGACAAAAATTCATTAATTAATTAGTTTGTATTTGATAATTAATTAATTATGCACTGAAAAATATAGATGATATTGTATTTTGTGGCAATGTTGCCCTAGTTCTTTCTTCCCAAACAAATATTGAAGGATAATATATCCAATTTATGTAATGCGTTACCAATTACAACAGCTGAAAATTTGTATAAAATTTGTAGGTGCACATGCAAACAGATCCAAATGATGCATCCAAATCAAACTCCTGAATAGAGAAGGACTGGATGAGAGACAAATACATAATCAATCATAGGACATGCAATTGGTAGAGCCCGTTTTAGCTATTGTTAACGATAAAGAGCATTAGAAAAAAAAAAAAATTAAATTTACGAAACAAAATTTGTAATATGAAACATACAAATTACAAAGAATCGAAACAACTTCAACCCAGAAAGCAACCAATAAAAACATAGTTATATAAAATACAATACTCACAGTGAGAGAAGAAAATAAAAGTCGACGAAGACAATTACTTGGAGAGAAAGTATTGTACGGTTGTTTTACGATTTCAAAGAAAACATGCCATTTATTTAGGTTTTCAATCAAATCCTTACCCAGCAAACCATCATAAATTAATATTAAACACCTAAATTAGTTTAATACAAGTGACAATTTGCTTCTAAGAGAGAGAAAAATGGTAGAAATCAAGCATCTAAGAAGAAATTTAAAACTAACCTGTAAGCTTTGAAAGTATTGACTGAAAATAGGTACAAATTTTTCTCTTTCTTCTTCTTCTTCTTCTTCCCTCCTTCCTTGTCCGCTGTTTATGCTTCCACCGAATCCGTGGCTTTTGTTTTTTGTTTTCTTAATATATATATATATCTCGGGCTTGAGTTGTTTGGGTTGTTAATTTAACGGATAAAACAAATTAGGCCCGACTACTTTTTAAAACAAAAACAATTTAAGCCCAACTAATATTAGTATTTTTTTTTTTGGGTCCAAACCAAGCCCAAATTAGGGTTATTTTCGGAATTAAAAGAGATGTGTAAAGAAAATGACGATTTTTGTATTTTTATAATAGGTATCATGAGAAAATGGGTGGTGCGAGAGATTTTATAGGCGGCAATAGAGCCACTCTATTTGCACCCATTTAAAATGGTGTGTATATCTTATATTTATATAACGGCTCAAATCTTAACAATTGGAAAAATACATGGTCTAGATAGGTGGATAGATAAATACCATAAAAAAAAAAAATACTTATAAATCAAATTATTAATATTTTAATTAAAAGGTATTATAACCCCCTATTTTCTGTTCGGTTGGGTTGGCCGGTTTTGTACCCACCCCTAAAGATAAGTGTATGTGTTTTTGTTGGCTTCTCGTCCAACCACCAGGAGGAGGCTACTACCTTCTCCTAAGGTTGGAGGAGGCTGCATCCATAAAAATTAAGTTGTAGTGCCTACATCCTCTCAAATCTGAGAGGACCGATATGTATTATTTTTATTTTAAACTTTATTATAATTTATTCATTCATAATTATTTTTCAAAATGTGCTTATAAAATTTGTAATTTCCCATTTAGATCATAAAGTCCTTTTAAGTTGCCGCCAACCAAAATGAAAGCATACTCAGAAGCTCTAATAAAAACAAAGATAAAATTAATAAAAGAAATTACAGCAGTACTTATTTACCACTAACTTACAGCAGTACTTATTTACCACTAACAACTGAGAATCTGAGATTAACAATCAACTCATTAACTTTGTATCATGAAATGAAATGCAACAAATGAAAATTTGAAATAAATATTGTGTTATCTACAAAGACCACTACAGAGTGCAGCCATATCTTCCAGTGTAGAGAACCCACTCTCCATGATCCTCATCATCTTCATACCCTCCAGAGAGCACAACCGACCGTGCACCATGTTTTGACTGTCCAGCAATTCCTGCAACTTGTGGAAAGTGCACAACCCATTGCGACCCTCCCAGGTCTCTCTAACCAGCACACCCAGGACAGGTCCAAAATGATCTGAAGGAATGGTGACAAATATCTTGCCACTTGCAGCATTGGCCATTGGCCTTCCATTCCTCTTTGCCCGCACCGTTGTAAATGTTAGGTTTTGACTTGTATTCCTAAGCGAACTAAATGTGAACCAAACAAAAACTCAACTGATGTGAAGCTTCTTGGAGATGTGGGATACGTTTGGAAGTTGAATGGTGGTGTTTTAGGGAGATTGAAGATTGAAGATGGAAGAAGAACAGAAGAAACGAATCAACAGCTCAAACCTCTACCTGACCACTGTGGCTTTGGCAGCGGTAGGGCTGCCACAGCGGTCAGGCAGCGATCGTGGCTGTGAAGAAACGCTGTGGTTTTTCAGCAGCGGTCGTGGTGACAGCGGCCATATTTGTTTCAACGTATGGATCGCGGTTTTCTGAGCGATATAATTTAAGGTGACTTGTAACGGTTTAGGAAATGGGTGTACAACCGTGACTCGAATCGTAGTCAATCATAAGCATACGTGAAACGAGAAATCTTTAGCGGAAAAGGAAGTAGTTTGTTTTTGGAAGTTCTTGTGCTTGAAAGAAAAGGATTTACTCCCTACAAGAAGACTTGTCATAAAAGGAAATAGTATTTATGTGAAACAAGCAAGTCTTGTACGTTTAGGAGTAGGATTTCCTTTTATCTTAAACTCTCTGTAACTAGTATAAATAGTCCTAATATTTATGTTTAAGGCTGTGGAGTAAAAAGAACACCATGTAAACATCAGAGAGTGTGAGTGAGATCCGGGGAGACCCAAGGGAATATCCGAGGGATCCAAGGGAATATCGTTGAATCTAGTTAGAGATCCGTGGGTGATATTTAGGGGAGACCTAGGGGATATTGTGGGGTTCTTAGTGAGGATCTTATGAGTAGAGTTTGGGGTTAGGTGTGAAAGAGAATCCTGAAGTATATGGTTGTAACAATTTATCATATAGTGGAACTTTCTCTGTCATCCTGACGGCCCGTGGTTTTTTTACCCGTTTTGGGTTTTCCACGTATATCTTGTGTTGTGATTGTTTTATTCTCTCTCATCTATTTTTCTGCTTATTGACGTTATTATTTGCTATGAGTTATGTGTAGTGCTGGCAAAACGGGCCGGGCCCTGACGGGCGGCCCGGCCCGGCCCGTTTCGTTAGCGGGCCCGGGCCGGCCCGGCCCGCTAGCTTAACAGGCCAGGCCCAAGCCCGTTAAGCTAGTGGGCCAGGCCGGGCCCCATGTGTGGAGTTCGCGGGCCGGGCCCGGTCCGGCCCGCTAGGCCCGCGGACTCTAAAAAAAATTGCAAAATTGGATTCTGGCGGGCCTTAATGGGCCGGCCCATGGGCTTGGCCAACGGACGGCCCATGGGCCCGGCCCACGGGCCCGGCCCATGGGCCTGGCCCACGGGCGGCCTGTCAGGCCCGCCAGAATTCAAATTCAAATTTTTATTTTTTTCAAAATTTGAATTTGAGGGGTTGCTTTTGTAATTGGCCAGGTGGCCGTTAGTGACTGTTGGAGGGGTGGAAAAAAAATCCAAAACTTTAAAAATTTACACTTTTTTAAATCTTTTACAATTTTTTCCAATTATACCCTAACCTAACATTTTCCTATAAATACTCCCATCACTCTCACCTCATTCTCTACATTTTCTCTACTTCCCTACTCTCTTATTCTCTCTATTCTCTACAATCTCCAACATCTCTCACTCACTCTTTCAACAATTTTGTAATTTATTTTATTTATTTAATATATTATTTATATACTATATACTATACACTATACACTATAAACTATACATTATATATTATATATTTACATACCTCCCACTCTCTAGTCTCTACATATTCTAAGGCTCTTACTCAAAGGTATTGTCTTTTTTTTTTCTTTTTTCTTTTTTAATTAACTTTCATTTGTTATTTAATTATTAACTATTATTAATATGTTTATAACTAATGTTATTATTTGTTATGTTGTTAGGTATTCAATATTTCAATTGATTAATTAATTCCACACTCTCAAGTCTCAACTCTCAACTTTCAAGCCTCCAATTTAAGGTTAGTATGTCTACTTCTCTACTTTTGTTATTAATAACTTTTTATATAGTAATTATTATTATTTAGTGATTAGTATGTGTGTAGTTATTAGTTAATATTGTTGTTAGTAATATGTTAATTTTATGTTTTTTTATTGTGAGTTTAACAACAAAATAATAATTAAAAAAATTAATTCCTAATTTTTTTCAAAATTTTCGAAATTATTATTATATTACAAAGATTATGTTTTGTTTTATTTTATTTTTTTGGTAGAGTTTAAGAAGAAAATAATAATTTAGACAAATTAATTCCGAAATTTTTTAAATTTTTTTGAAATTAATAATATATTAGAATGATTATGTTAATGTTTTTTGTAGAGTTTAAGAAGAAAATAATAATATAAAAAAATTAATTCCGAAATTTTTTAATTTTTTTTTTAAATTAATAATATATTAGAATGATCATGTTAATGTTTTTTTGTAGAGTTTTAAGAAGAAAATAATAATTTTAAAAAATTAATTCCGAATTTTTTTAAAAGTTTTTGAAATTAATAATATATTAGAATGATTATGTTAATGTTTTTTTGTAGAGTTTTAAGAAGAAAATAATAATTTTAAAAAATTAATTCCGAATTTTTTTAAAAGTTTTTGAAAATAATAATATATTAGAATGATTATGTTAATGTTTTTTGTAGAGTTTTAAGAAGAAAATAATAATTTAGACAAATTAATTCCGAAATTTTTTAAATTTTTTTGAAATTAATAATATATTAGAATGATTATGTTAATGTTTTTTGTAGAGTTTTAAGAAGAAAATAATAATTTAGACAAATTAATTCCGAAATTTTTTAAATTTTTTTGAAATTAATAATATATTATAATGATTATGTTAATGTTTTTTGTAGAGTTTAAGAAGAAAATAATAATGTAAAAAAATTAATTCCGAAATTTTTTAATTTTTTTTTAAAATTAATAATATATTAGAATGATTATGTTAATGTTTTTTTGTATAGTTTTAAGAAGAAAATAATAATTTTAAAAAATTAATTCCAAATTTTTTTAAAAGTTTTTGAAATTAATAATATATTAGAATGATTATGTTATGTTTTTTTGACATCATAATCATGTCTCGAAACCAAAGATGCACACATAATGTTTGATATTATAATTCCAACTTTGAAAATTTTATTAATTTTCAAAGTTGGAATTATAATATCAAATATTATGTTTGCGCACATATAGTTGCATACTGAGTACTCTGTCCACAAAATTCTCAAAGTTACGAGTCATACTAATTAACGAATGTCCAGAGATTCTTCTATCTAGATGACAATCTGACAGAACACATGTTTTAACCTGTGTTTTGTCATTGAGATGGAAGAAATCTCTCGATGTTCGTTTACAATCTTAATTTCGATGATTAATTGATTATGATTATAAACTTGGTACCGACGAGTCACTTTGAGAATTTATTAATTTGATGGACAAAGTACTCAGTATTTGTCAATGCAAATTTTGATGAATATGTTTTTTTTTAGAAAAATTAATTCCAATTTTTTTTTTAATTGTTGAAATTAATAATATATTAGAATGATTATGTTTTTTTTTAAGAGTTTAACAACAAAACAATAATTAAAAAAAAATTACTATTTTAATTGTGTAAATGTATAATTTTTATTTTTATGTTTAATTTGTTATTTGTATATAAATGTATAATTGTATCTGTGACATTTAATCATTTATTTAATTATAATCTTAGGAAAATGAATCCTGGAGACTTGAACCTGAACCCCGGTGACTATTTACCGGAGGAGGAGATCAACCGATTATTCGATGAGTTCCATCCCGATCTCGATCCCCCTAGTAGTATGGGTGCAGGACCTTCTTCCTCGACACTGAATTCGAGTAAGAAGAGGAAGAAGAAATCGGAGGTGTGGGATTGCTTCAACACTGTAATGATAAAGAATATAGATGGTTCTGAAGTTGAGCGTGCCCAATGTAAGTATTGTCAATCTCTACTCACCAGTTCAGGTAAGGGAACTAGTCATCTCAAGAGACATAGAGACAAATGCATGGCTTCCCATGGGCAAGTCAATACAACTCGACAAACCCAACTACAACGGAACCCAGATGGTTCTGTGAGTACATGGCAGTATGACCCTGACCGGGTCAGAGAGCTAGCGGTGTTGTACTGTGCTGCAACTGACCAACCCATAGGTTTTCAAGATAACCCTCATTTTCAATATTTTATTAATAATGCTTTTAACCCCCAATATGTCCCTGTTTCTAGAAACACAGTTAGGAGTGATTTGATCCGTACTTTTCACAAACGTAGGACTGAATTGATTTATGAATTGCAAAATATTTCTTTTTCAATTGCATTAACGTCCGACATCTGGAGTGGACGATCAAAACAAGATTATTTATGTGTCACTGGACACTATGTAGACACCCAATGGATTTTACAAAAAAAGCTCCTTGGTTTTCGTGTCATGGATTATTCACACACTGCACAAAATATTTTTCAGGTTATTATGTCCATTATACAAGATTATGGCATTCAGAACCGCATCATGTCAATTACTTTGGATAATGCATCTGCTAACTCCAAAGCTATAGAATTTTTCGTTAATTCTAACATCCCTAATATCGCGGGAAAATTTTTCCATGCCCGTTGTGCATGTCACATTATAAACTTGATTGTAAAATCAGGTTTAAAGCAGTTGGAAAGTCAAATCGACAATATTAGGGGGGCTTTGGGTTGGATTATGGCATCTAACCAAAGAATTGCTGAGTTTGCCAGATTTTGTAGATCAAAGGATCTAATACCCCGTAAGTTCCAAACAGATATGCCGATAAGGTGGAACTCAACATATTCAATGTTGAAATCTGCTTTACCATATTCTTCAGAAATTACTAGTTTTTATAACCTGAACACCACCAATGACATCGGACGTGAAAAACTCACAGATGGTGATTGGTATGTGGCCACTGTTTTTGTTGAATTTTTACAAGTTTTTTATGATGCTACTGTAGAATTTTCCGGGGTTTATTACCCCACATCTCCTCTTGCACTTCATAAACTTTATGACATGGCTGATTTACTTAGACAATATAGTGACAATGTGATGTTAGCTTCCGCTGTTGCTGCTATGCAAAAAAAATATATAAAATATTGGGGGAAAATTCCTCTTTTGTATGCCTTTGGTATTGTTATAGATCCTAGGATCAAATTTAATGGTTTAGAATTTATTTCTAATACTTTGGGTGAGGCTCTAGGATTAAGTGAAACGGATGTTGCTGAACATCTTAGTACACTGAAATCCCAAATGTTCGAGGTTTTTTCTATTTATGAGAACAGGTACAGCGACGGAACAGCGGAACTGGCGCCTTCTCAGCAACAATCCCAACAACAATCGAAGCTCATGAAAATTTTTTTCAACAAGGCCACAAGGCCCACAACTTCTCACGCTTCAGGAAGTTCAAGTCCAAGTCAAAGTCAAGCTCAACGAAAACACGTGGAGCTGAACCGATATCTGAGTACAGAGTACTCCATCACGGATAACGATGACTTCACAACCAATGATCTTCTGAAATGGTGGCGCGGCAAGAGAAACAGCTTCCCTATTCTATCGAGATTAGCATGTGACGTCCTTGCTATCCCGATTTCAACAGTTTCATCTGAGCAGGTGTTCAGCACAGCCGGACGAATTCTAGAAGACAGAAGATGTTCATTGGCCCCTGATGCCGTCGAAGCATTAACATGCCTTAAGGATTGGCAAAATGCAAGATTGAGACGACAACATCAACTTGAAAATGAAGAACTCATGGATGACTTCTCCACTATGACCATTGAAGAGAGTTCTGGTAGCAACCAGCAGACGAGCTAATGTAATTGTAAATACTTAATTTTTTAATTTTTTTTTTTCCGATTGCACTCTTTTTCCCTTACCAAGTTTTTATCCCATTGGGTTTTTCTTGGTAAGGTTTTTAACGAGGCAATCATGATTTGTAATTTATACTTTTCAACACAAATTTAATATGAAATTACAAAAATATTATTCATCGAAAACTAATTAAGTGTTGTATAAAATGAAGAATGTTATATTTCATATTCAAATTATTACATTAATAATTACACAACATTATTAGTTTATTACAATGTATTAAAAAAATGTTTTTTTTAAAAAAAATTCGAAGCTTGTTGGGCTCAGCCCGTTAAGGCCCGTCAGGGCCCGGCCCGTTAAGGCCCGTCTGGGCCCGGCCCGTTAAGGCCCGTCAGGGGCCCGGCCTGTCCCATAACAGGCTTGGGCCCAGGCCGGGCTCACCATTTCACTTAATGGGCCGGGCCGGCCCGGCCCGTTTCGCTAACGGGCCCGGGCCGGCCCGGCCCGTTAAGCGAAACGGGCCTAACGGGCCCGGGCCTAACGGGCCGGGCCGGCCCGTTTTGCCAGCACTAGTTATGTGCATATATTAGGCACGGCGATTCCGCGTTCATCGGTTTATTATTGAGGATTATCCCCAACAGTAAAGGCATTGTCTGGGTGGTCATGATTATGAAAAAATTGCAACCCTTTGGAGACCCTCCAGTGACAATCAGTTTTGATGTCTTTGCCATTCGATTGGCAACCACGAGTATAGAATTGATTCGGGGCTGTTTAGCCATTTTGGCTGGTATAGAGCTGCGACATTTTTCAAAGGTAATCTTCCCCATCCCAATCCATTTCTCGAAGTATTTAAGGCAGAAATTATGTCCACATGCCTGAAAGTCAACACATAAATGGTACTTACTAATTTGCACCTTCCTTCAATGTAATATGTAGATCAGTCTTACCAATAACACGAATGTCAGTTAAGCCAAATCTATTAATCAAAAATTCAACTAACTTTAAATTGTTAACATGAGATACCCACTTCTCATGTTGACAAGACTTCTTGAGAATATAGGCTTTGAGACCATTTCAGATTTTCAGATTACATTGATAAAAATATACGGAAAGATGCAAAACTAGCATATAAATTCCATTACTAACATATTTAGTATATTTTTTTCTAATAGACCTACTGCAAGTATATATTTTATAAACATAGGTTTTTTAAAAGCCCAACCAAACAAACTCTTAGTCTTTTAAGAGTTCAATACAATAATATGGAATAAGAATTTAGTTTCTGGTTGTGATCTACTCCCTGACCGGAAAAGATCGTCGTCAATCACCCCGATCACTGAAGGAGACCGAAATCTCATTAGAAGGTGATGTATAAGTAGATTAATAGAACTGAAATGTTGCTATTGGATTTGAAGAATTGGTGCCAACTTTTTTTTGTTTAAATATTACACTATTACATAAATTCAAGGTTTTTTATTTTTTGGAGAAGGGAGTAACTTAAACCTGGAACCTCATGGTATAGGTATGAAGGGTTTACCACCGGACAACCTCATCTCAAGTAGAATCGGTGCTAACTTATTTAGTAGAAAAATGAGACATTTTCTAGCCATTGAGAAAATAAACAAAAACAAAGTGTACGGCATAAGAAATGTAATGGTGAAATTATAAGATAATTCAAAACTTACCTTAGACGTAGGTTTAGGGGAAGAAAGTGTAGTTTTGTTATTATCAGGATTATATGTAATTATCTTTTTGGTGTCTAGACTTTATAAAATACCAATGTAAATTCTATTCCTTGAAATAAAATAATTCTATATATTAAAATTCTGTTTCAGCATCTTAAAAAGACATTGTAAATGAACATTGCTATCTACTTCAAAAAGAAAACCCTTTTAACTGGTCTACAAAAGAAAGAGAAAACCTGTGTATAGACAAAACTAGCTGTTATGTACTGACCAAATCCCATTCCCATTTGACCATCACAAAGGCAACTCTACAAGTATCAAGTCCCTTCCAGTCTTCGAGACCACCCAGTACAGAGAGAACCAACCAAAACGGTCAGGCACTGTCCTGACCGTCTGATGGCACAAGGAGAGGACTGGATGGTGAGTCTGCACCGTCAGCCTGCGTCTCCTTATTGCCACCTTTAACAATTCCTGCTGGGGCTTCGGAGTCTAAATCTGAAGCATTGGATGCCTCCATTGCAAACAGGTCCTCCACTCCGTCATTAGTCTTGGACAAGCAAACCTCATCGTCAACTTTGATCCTCTTGTGTGTCGTTTCGGGTTTGCATTCCATTGGAGGATTCTGTGAACAATCATTCAATCCTGCTTCTTCAGAATGTTCACTGCTGCTTTTACTAGTTCCAGGAACAGAATCGGGAATTTCATCCAGTCCATCTGTTTCTTCACTCGATTCCTCATTAAGCTCCTCGTTCTCTTCGGTCTTCTGTTTTAGGGACTCAATCACCTCCATTAACTCCCTGTTGACCTGTAATGAATTTCCACATACTATATGAGCTACAATTACTGAAATTACATATTACTACTTCTCCAGGTTTCTGAGAAGATGAAAGAATAGAAAAGCTAAGGCTGAAAGTCATCCATTGGAAAGTGTTTCTACTAAACAAAGTTAATAAACTCTAGTTTATTATCTTGATATATCATCTTAGCAATCAACTGAAAATTTAAGCACTATATCCATTAATTGAAAAGTAACAGTAAATGAACACATCTCATACTTGAGGATCCTTGAGCAAATCAGAAATGTCATTTGTGCAATAAGGGCATTTCATGATGTTTTTCTGGGACCGAAGCCTCCGCCCACCTCCACCTCTTTCTCTCACAAAACTCTTACCAGAAAATGCTTCTTCCAAACATGACTTGCAAAAGTTGTGAGCACAAGGTGTCGTTACTGGGTTAGTCATTACTTGCTTACAGATGAGGCAACTAAACTCTGCACATGAAAAATTTCCAAAGTGGATATAAGCATGTCGTTGCTAGCAGTAATTAATGCCTGACCTGTATTATGATTTACAATTCACATTATACTAATGAATTCACAAATCTAACAGGCTAATCCGTTCTTATGGAAGCAAGTCAAAGTCCACGAAAAGAAGAACATTAATAAAATCCACTTCTAATATAAGATTCCTATTTCACTTCTATTAAAATTCATATTCATAAGGGCCAATTTGAGACTGTTTGACTTATTGGACAGAGGAGCTAAAAAGGCAAACCTTTCAAGAGCTTATCTCTTACAGTCATACTCTGTGTCATGGCCCCCCTTGATCTCTTCTTGCCATCAGATCTTCCATTATGCACTAATAGGTTGCTGGGAGGTGGAGGTTTGATCCACTTCCACAAGCCATCTGCCTCCTGAACAAAATTACAGAATAGTTAAGTACAACACAAATGATGAAGCTTAATACACATAAACTGAATCTTACAAGAAGAGACTTCACAATAATGGAAACCAAACAGAGAATTGTTTAATGACATATCCAAATTCATGTTAACCTTTATACATTAGCAATCTAATTCACTCACATTGAAATCCCATGATGGACCTTCCTTTCTCTTTGTGACGTCAACAGCATTCTCTAGTTCCGGAATTACTGGCAATGGTCTAGGCCGGTCCCCAAGCTCATCACTGTAGTTTAGATGGGTAAGATTCAGAGAAGAAACAATTATATCAAAGAAAATTAACTCTATGACCAAATGAAAACCTTGTCCATGGAGCAGGATCATTGTCGCATCTAACAAATAGATATCGACAAACCTTGAATCCCTAGTGCAAGAAAATGTTGTCAGTAAATTTATTTTGCAAAAGCACTACAAAATGGGAAGTTTCAATGTGATAGATTGCAAGTATTTACCTGGATTCCAACTTTTCTCCAACATTCTTCAATCCTATAAATTCCATCGTATCGCAACCCCTTCTCCGGGGCATATGAAGATCTCTTCTCCTTATGAGATCTACCCATCATAAAATTGGAAAATCTTGATTAAATGTTAACATACAAGAAAGATTGAACACAAAAAAGGTCTTTGACACCAAGTTGAATTATAAAATAATAGAAAAGTGAAGGAAAAGGATAGTGAAGATATGTGTAGGGAAGAAAATTGAGAAAAAAAGCACGGATAGACTCAAATTGACATAAAATAGTTTTTTTTTTTTTTTTTTTTTTTTAAATATTACAATAATTCGAGGTTTTTAGGGAGGTGTAGGACTCGAACCCACAACCTCATGGTATAGGTGTGAGGGGCATACCACTAAGCCAACTTCATCTTGTCAATAGACATAAAGTAATTAAAAGGGATACTTGGTACACTCATGATCCTAGTGAGTGCGCCAATCGCCACTTCCCAAATGAACACGCGTGCATTTGGGTGGCATTTTTGTAATTTAACAAAAAGGAATAGGCTTTTATAATGGCGGTTTTCTAATAAATACAAAAGCAATGGACACATGCCGCACCGTCACTCGCATCTGATACAGTAGTGTCCTTAGCAAATTCAAAAATAGTTAAGGCGATACAGTAGTGTAGCCCAATAGACTCAAAACCACAACAGTATAACACCATAAAAGAATGGAAATTCCCAAAATCCCATCTGAACTTTGTTTTTTTTTTTTTTTTTTTTTTTGAGCAACCCTCTAATTTTGAATTTAGATTCAAGTGAGTTTTTGGTAAACAATTAGTAAGTTTTCTAACTAAATTTTGAAACTTCATGGTTTTTTTGTTATATAATACAGGGTTTAATTTAAATTCAAAACCGGAGGATTGTTTTTAAAAAAAATGTCAATTCTTAGGCGGGGTTTTGCAATTCTCCCTATTTGTAAATAAACAATAATCAAGAACTCTAACGAACACCATCAAGATTAGCATGATTCCCACAACTACTATTTTACCACACAACCCACCCCACCCCACTCCATTCCACATCTACAAAGTCAAATTTAAAGGTCGGAGTGAGAAGGGTTATCTTTGGACCTCTTGCTTCAATAAAGAGATCTAACAAACTAGTTTATTCCTTTAACATGGATACGAGGAGACAATTCAAGAATTCATTATATAAGAACTAGATTTATAATCGTAGTGGAAACTGTTTGGACAAGTCAAATTGACATGATCTTATTTGGAAACACTGAATAACCCTAATATATCATCTACCAAATTCATAAATGGAAACCAATACATTTCATACTTGGACCTTCCTTGCTTGAGAAATGAGACAACAATGATATTATTTTTAATTTGGACAACAATTCGGGCTACTACCACAATGTTAAGAAAACTAGAAACCCAAATGATGCATGTCCATGTATTGTAAGTTTGATGACAACTTCTTTAATTTTTTACTCAAAATATTTTCTTCAATGTTTTTTACTTTTTGTTGTAGACTTCAACTTGACCATTCTCAAGTTCAAACTACCAGCAACCCAATTATCAATAACAAAAGCCAATGCATGTCAAGTTTTACCTCATGCTCCATGAAAGAAAACACCATCAGAATTTAAAAGCATCCAGCTTATATCTTGGCCAAGCTTGTTCTCTTTACATACTTTATTGTATAACATCAATATTCCAACAAAACTCATCTAAACCACAATTAACAAATTCCCTACCAAAATCACTTTTATAAACTCAAAACAGCAAAATCAATTCTGACTTGGTTTGTTCATAGACTAGACTCTGATCATTCATCCATGCATTACAGGCCAAAGTTTACGCCCATTTATCAGAACACTCATATACTGTGTAACATACAAAACAAACTTTTTTGTCAGCACGTAGGCATATTTCTACGTAGAAACATGAGTTAACATGACAACCAGCATAAGATGTAGACTTTAATCATATATTAAAATGACCAATTAAGTGAAGATTACAATTGTCCAGAAGTTGTATTTGGTTTCTTGATGTAGAATAGAAGGATCACTTAATTATTTAACAATCCAGGCATAGGTTTCATTTTAATGCCAATTCCCTCCTTGAGAAATTTCCTTTTATTTCTTTCACTATTGAAAATAGGACTTCCAACCTAAAAGGAATGTTTGCAATAAATATGCAAAAGCAAAGTTATATTCAATCTTATTTATTATAGTATAGCAAAAACTAGATTTGTATCTCCTGTCTATTGCTATAAGATCCCAGTAAAACACACCATGAAGGACATTATGTATCTACACACCTGGAGCCAGGAGGGTCCTATTGAGAGATCCAATTTTAAAAGTAAATTTAAGCTTGCATGACAATAATCATGAATGATATTTTCAAAAGAGTATGGCAGACAATGTGAGTAAACTTAGTTACCATCTACATTTGTTGCATGGTTTCAGAAGTAAATTGTGAATTTGTGATCTTTATTGATCCATATTCACAAACCTTGTGATTGTAAATAAAAATGAATTTTATCAAATACAGAAAAAAAAATATCTTTCAAATGGATACTTACCTAACAACTCGAACAGGATAACCTTTCTTGCAACTGACACGTAGAGCCTCGTTCAATTTCTCAAATTTCTGGTCGAATGACTGATTCTTATTTGTACGCTTATTCCCAGTTAAGTCTCGGCCACCACTGCATTGATGTTAAGCATACAAGTCATTGTTGACAGAATGGTAGAACAAATGTTATAAACTACTAACTTCTATGGCGAATCCCATGAATACAGGACAATAAACAAGATAACAAGCAAATGCAAAATACGCAAAACACCAATATTATTATAAGAAAGGATACATGATAGTATACGGTCATTGCATTAAACAGATGAGAAATTAATAATGGGCACCTAACAGGCACAGCAAGCCCATCTCAGAAACAGTGCGGTAGAAGATCGAATCTAAATACAAGGAAATATCACTTCACTTTGTAAGTTCCTATTTAGATCAAAAAATGTCTGTCTTTAATTTGGAGCCAACCAAAATGGAAGCATACTCACAGCAATACTTAATTACCACTAACAACTGAGATTAACTATCAACTCATTATCTTTGTAACATGGAATTAAATGCAACAAAGGAAAATATGAAATAAATATCGTGTTATCTACTAAGACCAGTACAGAGTGCTACCTTCCAGTGTAGAGAAACCACTCTCCATGATCCTCATCATCTTCATACCCTCCAGAGAGCACAACTGACTGTGCACCATGTTTTGACTGTCCAGCAATTCCTGCAACTGGTGGAAAGTGCACAGCCCATTGCCGGCATTCCAACCGGCCCTCCCAGGTCTCTCCAACCAGCACACCCTGATTCCTCTCTGGATCATTTTCAGCCAGGATAGGTCCGAAATTATCCGAAGGCACAGTGATAAATATCTTGCCACTTGCAGCATTGGCTTTTCCACTCTTCTTTGCCCGCTCCGTGGTAAAGGCCTTGTCTGGGCGGTCCTGGTTATGAACAAAATGGCAATCCTTTGAAGGCCCTCGGGTGACAATCGATTTCGATGTCTTTGCTATTCGAATGGTAACCACAAGTGTAGAGTTGATTCGGGGCTGTTTAGCCATTTTGGCTGGTATTGAGCTGCGACATTTTGCACAAGTAATCTTCCCCATCCCAATCCATTTCTCGAAGCATTTCAGGCAGAAATTGTGTCCACACGGTGTCTGAAACAGCACATACATGGAACTTATTAATTTTCACCTTCCTTGAATGTCATATGTAGATCTGTCTGGCCAATCACACGACTATCAGTTAAGCCAAACATGTCAATCAAAAATTCAATCAACTTTAAATTTTCAACAAGAGATACCCACTTTGTCCAATTCCAATGGACAAGCCAATTACTTTATTCATGAATAGCCCAGTATTGTTTGCTGCTTAAAATATAAATCATTGCAGTTGTATTAATGGAAAGACTAGAATCATATACCATTGTCAGTTGTCAGGACAACACAGTGTAGAATATTAATGTGCACCATTTATGCCACACATCAATCAGGATAGACCTTTTCATTACCGAAATTCATCCGTTATAAATGTCCACGAGCTTTTAAGGTACATATAAAACACGCCAAATTTCCATAACAAGGTGGAGGAAGTTCGTTAATTTGTCATGCGTGAAACCAGTTATTCAATAACCATAATTCCAAAACTAATAGAAAGCACTGAACAATAAAATTTAATTTCTAAACCCACCCACTAGTGAATCCATCACAGGTCTATCTTGTTTTCTACTATAGTTAACTGATTAAATGGGATTCATTAAATTGAAAGACAAGACTTCTTAATAAAATAGGCTTTGAGACCATTTTTGGAAAGAAATTGATCTAAAAAGCTTAAGTTTATACGGAGTGGTGCAAAACTAGCATATCAATTCCAGCACTAACATATTAAGCTATGTAGCATAGTATAACAAGTTGATGGAAAGGGAAATTTGAGCCAAAAATAAAAAAGAATTGATAGCTCTATCAGATCTAAACTGCTAAACTAGAGGAGTAAATATAGAAGGCACATTGATAACAGCAGAGTACAAAATGCAATATTGACCTGCAATTCTATTAAATTAAGGAGATAACTAAATAAATCGATGAACATCAAATAACAATAGGACTTGAATAATCTGATTATCTGAAAGCCAAGGATCCTATTAATTAATTGTAATAGTCATCCAAAGATTAAACCCAGCCATGGATCCTATGAATTAATAGTATAAAAATAAAATAATAAATAATAAATAATAATTCTCACCCACAAACTTCATTTGAAGCAGCTACTAACGGACATTGTTTTGAGAATATAATCAACTATGAGAATGAAAACAATCAAATGAAAAGAAAACATTCGTCATGCGTCTTCTGTAACTTTACTCAACCAAAAAGAAGAAAAAAGCACAGACAAGACAATACACATTAACAGTATTTTAAAGAGTAAATCAATTAATAAATTATCGTATTAACAAAAAACTCAATGTCGGGGATTAGAAAATCGAAGAACTCAAATTAAAAAAGCTTGTCAACATCAAAGACCACTCAAATAGCCACCAAGGTACGAATACAAAACAAGTTTCATATATCATCATCACGAGAAAAGTATAAAAGTTAAAATAAATAAATAAATAAAACAGAAACTCACAGTCACAGGCCTTTCAGGTAACTGCATACAGAACGAACAGTTCAAGCTCTCGCCAAAAATCTCCAACACGTCATTTTCACTCTCATCAACCACCTTCTCTTTCCCTTTCTTACTCTCCGTCGCATCACCGCCGTCCGATCCAGCTTTCCCGCTCATCAGCTCCTGCCTTAGCCTCGCTTTCTCGCTCGCCGTCAGCGACGAGTCGGCCTCGATCGCGAGGATCTCGGCGACTATTCCGCCAGTCGACGCGTCGTTTCCGGCGGGGATAGCGGAGGAGGAGAGGTCGTTTCCGGTGCAGTCGGGACAGTCCCATTGGAGAGTGGAAGCGAGGGAATCCGGAGGAGAGGCGAGGCAGGTCACGTGCCAGGGCGTGGCGCACGTTTTGCAGTGGAGTTTCTCTTCGTCGCGAGGCGTTTCTCTGCACTGCATGCACATTCCGTCTCCGTCGCACGGAAGCTGGCTAACGTGCGCCATTTTTGCTGATGTAAGCGTAGGATAAAAGAAAAAAAGAGCGAAAAAGGAGCGGTTACGAGATTTGGTGCTTGTTTGTCTGTGAAGAAATTGCGTCTATGATGATGACTGATGTCTGAGGAGTGTAGAGAAGCATTTTATATAGCCAGCAACAGACGGCGGGTTTTCAAAAACTACTCGACCGGGTTTGAAATTTTTGAAACTCTGCTCTGATCTAGTGCGGTTAGAGTCAGAGGATATCATGTACGTGGCTTTCTTTGAGTGGATATGGTACTGGGAAGTCAAATCAGAGTGACGTCGTTGACGGGTTGTAATGGCGGGGAGTCACGTGTCTGATAATTTCCTTGTTAGTTTTTCCTTTTATGAGGAAAAAGGTTCATACATGGTGGATAAAACAAGGACTGTGCGTCAAAAGACAAAATTGTCCTCAACTCAATTTCGTTAAAGTTTTCTTGTTTTGGACAAGCAAATCCATTTTTTTAAAAAAATTTAAATGTGGAAAAAAGATTAGATAATGAAATGAAGCCTATACTTTTTATTTTATTTTTTAAAGTTAAATTCTAGATTTTTATACTATATATTTAACAGAGAAAAAAAAAATCCATATTCTAAAATCATGTGAAATTTATATGTAGAAAAAAGTTTAAAAATATTCGTAACTTTGACTTTTTATAATTTAAGTTCTTTGTATACTAATTATTGTTACCTTTTTTAAAATGTTGTATCTATTAAATAATATAATTGATAAGATTTACATTTTGCGATGTGAATTGTTTATAATATAATTTGATTGATAAGAATTAACTTTTACAAATCATTACATAAGGTATTTACATCGAATGTTAATGCTAGAATCTAACTAGTAGATAGCACGAATTGAATTTTATAAATTGCTAAATAAGATGTTTATGCTGGAATATTCATTTAAAAAATGTCTCACTTAGTGCTTGCAACTCATATGAGTTGTGCTAGTCATAATTATAAAATACATAAACACAACGAAAATAATTGAAGCAGTAATTATTCAACAATTAAACCAATATATTAAATGACCATTAGTCAACAATACATCTTTTTTAAAGAGTTATTGAACAACATTCAAGTGAAAAAAATCACAAATATAACACTATGAGTAGTAGATGATGATGGTAAAATCACTTTTATTTTAATTAATTTTGTATATATTAAAACTTGGTATAAAATAAATTATTTTTAATGAAAATTGGATTGCTATTCAAATGACCCGTAACAATTATATTAACATAACCATGATATACACGAGTGATATTGGAAGTTTATTAGAACAATATGTATCATTAAAAGCTCAATTTTTTTTTTTATTTTTTAAATACAAATCTACTGATGACTAGTCATGGGGTAGTATAGTAATAAGCACTAGTGGTCATAGTGAACGTCTATATTGGTCATTGTCAATTTTTCACTCGAAAATTTATTATATTACCTAATAAGTTGGATTTGGTTCATAATTAAATGAAAACAGGTAAATCTAAGAGAATCCAGAGGAGATCGAGGGCAGTTAATGATGGTCAGCTGGATTAGATTGTTAATATTTTAAAATTTTCGGTGGATATGACTATACGAGTCACGTGACTCATGTGGGTAAACTATAGTTATAATTGCTTAAATAAAAAATAAAAAATAAAAAACCCGTGAATAAAAAATTTACATTTATGGGTCGATCTAAAACAATTTAAATTTATGACTTAACATCTCAATCGTTTATGTGCTCTTAATCCAATGATTAAGATTTAAATATATTTATAATTCTTGAATTAAGAGCAATGGTTGAGATATTGAAATTAAAATCAATAATACTAAACATTTCATGAGGTGTCACTTGTTGAGTGGATACACATTAATTGATACTTATCTTTCTTACCTATATATTCACTCACCAATTAATGTTCATCCATTCACCAAGTGATACCTTAACTACCACACGTATTGGGATAAAAATTATGAGATTATAGGTGAGATATGTATCATTAATGAATTAAAATTTTAAGTCATAGTTTTAGCCTAACCCTTTATTTATTTATTCAAAATAATATGTATTAATGTTAACTTGCACCTTAAGTACACTCAACTCGTTAATTACAGCCAACTCATTGATTCGATCCAAACTCATTCGCAAAAAAGGGTTGTAGGTCTAATTTAATTGGATCGGATTATTAATGGGTTAGGTCAAATTTGAGTTTATCCCTTAAAACCCATTAATTAAAAAGCATATTTTGCTTTTAGGCATTTATTCCCTTATAATTTTAAAAGGATAATTCGATCAATTTTATATAATTATAAATTTATAATATACTTAATAAGTACTTGTATATATTAATTAGAGTTTTCATATATATATATATATATATTTTATAATTTTTTTATAATTAATGAATTATTATTATTAATAATAATAAAAGATCATGAGTTAAATGGATTGTTTTGGGATTACCTATTAACATAATGAATGAGGATGGGTTTTTATTTTCAAACCGAATTAACAGGCGGGTTTGATTTGAATAAAATCAGAATAAATCCATTTACAATTCGATAAGTATTCGATTTAACTAATTACATATCTAATTGATGTATTAAAATAAATTAATATATATATATTTACATTTTAATGGATGATATAAGGACACATGTTAACGATGATTGATTGTTTATTATTATTAACCTATCCGGTGATGAACCTCGATGTGAATTGATGTACTGAGTTTCTGACAGTCTGGATTCATTATTGTGTGCTTTCTAAGAAAATTGGTTGTTTACTTCGTTTTAAAACAAGGGGCGTCAGAGGTTTTAGAATTATGCCTCGTTTGTTCTTGCTGTTGGTAAGTTAAAATCCATAATAATCTTAGTATAGAAAAATTGTTTGATATTTGGATCAGTTTAGTATTGCTTTTAACAAGTTAAAATCAGTTTATTTTATAATTTTAATATAAAATAATGTTTGGTAAAACTTTCAAAAGCGATTAATTCATAATATAGTAAATTTTGACAGCAATTTTGAGAAGTAGGTGGGGGTTACTTTTTGAAAGTGATTATAATTAATCTATTTTTATATTTAATTAATATTAAAAATATCATTATTATCCTTATAAAATCAAATTAAAATCATTTATATACTTTATTTCATCTTAAAATTAAAGATTCTAATTAAATATTGATTTGATTTATAAAACCTTAAAAAATATTATTATTAATCTTTTGGATTTTTTTTTTCTTATTTAAATATTCCACTTAAATATTTGAAAAGAATTAAAAAAAAAAAAAAGATATTTTAAATAGTAATGCTAAACATCACAACTTTTCAATTACAAAATATATGTCAGTTGAAGTGTCAATCAGTGACCGAATACACATTAATAATGATTTATCTTACTCTTTTTTTTTTTTTTTTTTTTGATAATATCTATTAATCCAGAATCATGTATTATTTTTTTTTTTTTTAAGCTTTCCCTATTGATAAGATTCGAGTCGCTGATCTGAGAGTCATTTATTCAAACCTTAAACTCATTCATCCACTAACTGAGCTCTGCCATTGTTGGCATGATTTATTTTATTTACTCATGTATCAACTCACCAATTGACATATCAACTACCACATTGAAAGGTTGTGATATTTAGCGATTGACATCACAACTACCCCATTGAAAAGTTATGATATTTACAGATTTACCAATTGACATATATGGTATTATGGGGAAATATTTACTTGTTCATTTGACTAAAAAGAAAGCAATTCTTTCACACGGCCTTTTCTCAAAATGTAGCACAATTTTAGGAAAAGGAAGGGGCCTATGAAATCATTGTTTGTGAATTAAAAGAAAAAAACAAAAAAAACAAATCATTGTTTGTGGGTCCTAAGTAACCAAGACAGAAGTACAGAACATTCGAGCTCCTTGGGTCAAAATCACGATCTGTTGATAACTTGATATAATACAAAGGTGACAAAAAATTCGAGTTTGAATTGGACTTTATATTAGACTTAGGTCACTGTTAGGTCAAAGTATTAATAAGTCCCATTTATCTAAGGGTCAGGATCAGGTTGAAGTTATTTTAATCCTCTAACATGTTCGACAAGGTTCGAATGTTCAACTTTACTTTCTTAAATTTATTTTGGACGGATATTTTATCATATCGTAGTTGATTATTTTTATTTATTGAATGTGTGTTTTTTTTTTTTTTTTAAAGTACAAAGCAACAAAACAACACCCATCACAAAGAGAAGCAACACAGCCCGGAAACAACCTCCTCACATGAGGAAAAGGCCACAGAAACTAGAATACATGCCACTAAGTTCTTAGCTCTAGAAATGACAAGATAGTTGATAACTCCGACCTCTACAAATAAGGTTCTAATATCGTCAATGATCGGACAAACATCACTGTTAAGAAATTTGTGTAATTAAATTAAATTAGTATTAGTGATTTTTTTTTTTCTTTCAAGTATTACAAGAACTATTACAATAGGATTGTCGGGATCAAACAATACATGTGCGGTCCGGATATTTACTCCTACAACTATTCCCATAAACCGGAAGGAAATCTCTTCATACGTACTTGTAAAATGCGCATAGTAGGATTTGAACCCATAAGTATTCGTGATTTAAAAATATTATATAGTTATATTGACAAAATTATGAATTAAAAGGTTAATCGAATCGTAACAGATAACTTGTTAATTTAAGAGTAAATAACACCCAACCTCTCCGAGGTTTGCTATTTTACACGCGGAATCAACTTTATAAACAACTGACACTTAACTCCCCCGCTGTTAGTCAATGGCTGTCTAATTTAATAGTTGACCATGAAATTTAAATATTCATGTATTTTTTTTCTTCCATGTAAATATTCATTTGGAGGTTGATTTGGTGGATGAATTTGGGTGTATTGTGGAGGTTTGGGTTTTTTTAAGGTTGAGGGCCACCTGCTATGGTGGCCTCATTGACATCCAGCCTCTCCCTATGTGAGGCGGTGATGGCTACGAACACCTCCCCTATTTATGGTGTTAATTTGCGGAGGAGGCGTTTGACTCCTTCACTAGGTTCTATGGAGGGAGCACTCCCCCTCCATTGGAGGACAACTGTCACGGGCTTAGAATTGCGCAGCGGAAATCTCGTGCGGCACTTAGGCAACTTTGTGGGCAAGGCTTCTAAGTAAGCCTAAAAGTGTTGCTTGTCACTCTCAAGGGCACAAGAGAGACTAGAGAAAGGTGTTGGAAGAGCTTGGTTGGAAATGTAAAGGAACTTGTATTGCTAATAGGAAAGTTTTACAAGGCTTGAGTACAATTTGCTTGGATTGGCTTGGATGCCTTACAAATGAGAGGAGTTACCTATTTATAGTTGTCCACCTCCTCAATGGACGGTTGGGATCAATTCGATCCAATGGTGAAGGTTTGGCCTCCAGAATGTTCTATACATTCCTAGAATTCTCTACATGTATTTACATGCCTCTAGAATTCTATACACATATCTACATCATTCTAGATCATTCTACATGCACCTAGATATGTACAATAACAACCTAGAATGGCTGAGTTGCTAGAGACTAGAACTATCTTGTTGCTAGAGACTTCTAGAACCATCTTGTTGCTAGACTTATCCGGAGATCTCTAGAATGTTCTGTCAACTAGAGACTTCCAAGAGACTTCCATTAGTGTGTGGAAATCTCTAGAGCCTTTCGGGAGCTTGGCCTTGTTGTGCACATGTTGGCTTTGTAGTGCTCTTTGACCAGAATTTGAATTTTGGATTTCGCGGGCCTTGACATCCTCCCTCACCTGATTTCGCAACGTCCTCATCGCTTGGGCACCCTGTATGCTTGAGTCTGCCACGGGTTGGCTCCTTCGGACTAGTGGACCTTGTCTTGGGAAACCTCTCGTGAAGGATTATCTTTGTACCAAGAGTCGGACGCATGTGGTGTTGAGTCGACTCATTCGGCTTGATGCAAGTGGGCCTACGTTGTGGCAACGATAGCTTGACATTAGTTGCATCTCCCCCCGTCATCTTCGATCGTCGCTTCCCACGGCTTGCACGACTCCTTTTCTTTGGAACGCCTTCGATTGGCTTGATATCCTTCGAAGAGGTGGGAGAACTTGGTGTCTCCATAAGCTGAATGGCGGATAGAGTCTTGAATTCCACTGTGGTCAAGCTTTCTGCAGGTATGTTATGCTCTTTGCCCCCATCGGATATGCTGAGTATGTTGGCAGCGGGTAAGGGGAAAGCATTTTCCTGGTGGAAGAACGTCATGCCTAGGATCACATAGTAGTCATCTAGGTGGATAACCGAGAAGTCGAGTTTGCCACTCCATGTTCCTAGGTAGACGGTGACGCCCTTCACTGTGCCATGGATTGGTTTGGCTGGTGTAGTGGCTGGTGTAGTGGCCGCTTTAATGGCACCTCCCCTCGTTGGTGACCCGAAGGCCAAGTCGTTTGGCTTTGTCCACCGAGATAAAGTTGTGTGTTGCCCAAGTGTTTAGCAATGCACGCACCAGCTTGCCTTTGATTATGGCGCTTACGAACATGAGGCCTTTATTGGCAAGCGTTGGAGGCATGGTGTGGTGACCATTGAGCGCACAAATTTGTTGGATAGATCTCATGCTTGCTTGGGACTCGGAGGCCTTCGTCTCATCAAGCTGGGTGACTATGGTAGTGAGTGTCTTCCGCTTTTGGCAATCACATACCGAATGTGGTCCATCGCAAATGAAGCATGGACTTTTTGGCTTGATCACTTCCGTCTTGACTCCATTGGACTTATCAGGCAGATTGTCGCCGTTATCAGATTTCGGACGCCGCTCCTCCTTGCGATCATTGCCCATTGGCTCGTCCTCCCCACTTTTCTCATGGCCATCTTTACGTTCTTTGAGCTAGGTATAGTTAGCCAATGACTCTGCTGCAGCGATGGCTGCATCGAGGTCTTGCACATTCCGTCTCTCCAACTCCACTCTCGCCCAATCTTTGAGGCCGTCCATGAAAAAGAAGAGAGAGTCTTTGTCGGACGTATCATCGATCTCTAGCATCAAGGTAGTGAACTCCTTGACGTAGTCACGGATGGGTCTCGACTGTTTAAGGCGACGGAGGCAACCGCGAGCCTCCTTCTCAGCGTTGGTTGGCTAGAATTGCTCCTTGAGTTCTCGCTTGAAGTCATCTCATGTGCGGATGGGATTGATGGAGTCACCATGTTTGCGTCGCCACCATGTGCGGATGGGAGAAAGGTAGGAGCATTGGTGATCTAGGTCGCGTCGTCAATGACTCCCTTGGCTTCGAAGTACTGTTCTAGGCCGAAGAGAAAGTTCTCCACTTCCATGGTTTTTCGGTTGCTGCTGTAAGTGGATGGCTTAGGGACCTGGATGGTGTTGGTGCTTGTGGTGACACTAAAGCTGACGGATGGGCTATTCCGGTGCGAAGCCCATTCGGTGCGAATTTCCTCTACTTCTGCACGGATTGCTCGCAACTTTTGCTCTACAAAGGTGCGAAGGTTACGGAGCTCCAGGGTGAGGAAACATGTATCCTCTTTGACACCCTTTTGGAACTCTCGGATGGTGGCCTTGGTCGCTTGGGTGATTTCTCCATAATCCGTCTCTAGGTCGTCGAAACGCTTGACCGTATCACTCAAGGCGGCTTGTATGCCGGAGAGGGTGTCCTCCAAGCCAAACATCTGAGCTTCCAAGGCATCCTTGGACGAACCCTTGGACTTGCTTCGCTTGGTGTGGGAGGGTTGCTCACCACGACCTCGCGCTTGCTCCTCGGCTCTAGCAGCAACTTCGCTGTCGGACGCCATAGCTTCGCGAACTAGTTGTGATTGCTTTGACAAGGCTCTGATACCAACTGTCACGGGCTTAGAATTGCGCAACGGAAATCCCGTGCGGCACTTAGGCAACTTTGTGGGCAAGGCTGCTAAGTAAGCCTAAAAGTGTTGCTTGTCACTCTCAAGGGCACAAGAGAGACTAAAGAAAGGTGTTGGAAGAGCTTGGTTGAAAATGTAAAGGAACTTGTATTGCTAATAGGAATGCTTTACAAGGCTTGAGTACAATTTGCTTGGATTGGCTTGGATGCCTTACAAATGAGAGGACTTACCTATTTATAGTTGTCCACCTCCTCAATGGACGGTTGAGATCAATTCGATCCAATGGTGGAGGTTTGGCCTCCAGAATGTTTTATACATTCCTAGAATTCTCTACATGTATTTACATGCCTCTAGAATTCTATACACATATCTACATCATTCTAGATCATTCTACATGCACCTAGATATGTACAAGAACAACCTAGAATGGTTGAGTTGCTAGAGACTTCCAGAACCATCTTGTTGCTAGACTTCTCCGGAGATCTCTAGAATGTTCCGCTAACTAGAGACTTCCATTAGTGTGTGGAAATCTCTAGAGCCTTTCGGGAGCTTGGCCTTATTGTGCACATGTTGGCTTTGTAGTGCTCCTTGGCCGGAATTTGAATTTTGGATTTCGCGGGCCGTGACATCGCTTGCAATGACGACTCTGGCCATAAGAGAGGGCCACATGCTATGATGGCCTCCTTGTATATATATATATATTAATAAATTAAATAGTTTAAATAATTTATTTAGGGGAATTTTATTATTTTTCTCTTACTATCAATAGGGGTATTTTTATATTTTTAATGATCAAACTAAGTCAACCGTTAATTTTAACGGTAGTAGGAACTTTTGTAAAAGTTGATTTTGTGTGTCAAAGACCAAATCTTAGGGAGGTTTGGTGCAATTTGCTCTTAATTCAATAAGTCAGTATTTGAATTTTAATTTGTGACATGATAAGCTTAATGAATTATGTTTAGATTGACTGAAAAATAAATGGATTGAGTTCAGATTTATACAAATACGATATGGCCATCCCTAATCAAAATCACAACACAACCATAACTGGGACTCCACAAATAAAGCTAATCGAGCACAAGCCCAGAACAGAGTCCTACAAAGGGAGAAAAAAGCCCACACAGAGGTGGGATTACAATCAAAACAGAAAACTAAACAAACTGGAAACATAAAAAACGAGCTGAAACCGATCCGGAGGGGAGACCAGGTCGCTGGAGAAGACCCACTAGGACGCCTCCGACCAAGCAGAGACGTCGGAGATGCCTGATATAAACCCCAAACCACCATACCAATCAAACCTCCACCCGTTTCGAATCCCGTTGCCGCAAAGCATAAAACCAACCAAGCCAAACACCAAGATCAGTGAAGGAGGACGCCAAAGCTGCCGGCAGTGTCCCGCCGGAGAGGACGGGGTCGGACGAGCATCAAGACCACCGATCGACTACTCACGCCGAATCACACCAGATCTGGCCAGAACCAAGAGGATCGGCCGATCTAACAGCTGCCTTCGTCGCCTGGACAAAACGTCCCGCCCGATGACGCGAGAGAGACTTCCAGTCGACGGACAGGGCCGTCGTAGCAGCCGCCGGTATCCCCCATCTGACCGGGAAAGCCTAGCATGGGAAGAAGAAGATCCATCGCTGCCGGTTCCCGCTGCCACATCAAGAAATCGATGACGGAAAGACAGAGAGGCTGTGTTGGAGGGTGTGGAGAAGAAGAAGAGAAACAGAGAGAGAGAGAGAGAGAGAGAGAGAGAGAGAGAGAAATATCTTCCCCTCACCTCTCGAGCATACAATGTAAATAGAGTGGCCACACTCTATCCGATTTAACTAACAAACCAAATTAATTTTTTTTAAGATATAATATGTTTAATGTAAACGAATTATTTCACTATTTATTTATTTATTTATTTTACAAGGTTTCACTTTTTCAACGTTTCAAAGAATGGTTTCACGTTTTTTACATATTCAATCATAGTTTCATTAATTTTTTTTAAGATATAATATGTTTAATGTAAACTAATTATTTCACTATTTATTTATTTTACAAGGTTTCACTTTTTCAATGTTTCCAAGAATGGTTTCACGTTTTTTACATATTCAATCATAGTTTCACGAAAAATGTGAAATGTTGGTAAGTTAGGGTTTTAATTCTTTTTTTCTTCTTCTCTCCAAATCCGGCGGCATTGTTGCCGTGGCATCGTGCCTAGGCCAACACCGCCCAAGCGTTGCGACGCTAGGAGCACCGCTACCCAGGTGCGGTGTCGCTTGGGCAGCGGGTGATGCCTAGTGTGATACACGGCATCTCGCGCGATGCCTAGGTGTCACATGATGCCCAGGAGTCTTGCGATGCCTATGCGACGCCGTGCCTGGGCAACGGTGGTCCTAGCAACTCATTCAATGGTCGGCACACAACCAGGCGACATCATCTCCAGCAAGGCACCACCGATGTGAGATGAGAGAGAGATGATAGAGAAGATGTGAGAGAGAAAAGATGGGAGGGATGGTTTGAGGATTGTTTTTATATAGGGGTATTACAATATATACGTAAAAACAAGGTTATAAACCATTAAAATTTCATACATGATTAAAAACAATTATCTAATGTTTCTAATGGCTAGAAATGAATTTTTCCCATATTTTTATAAAGAAAATGTAAAGACAATTTTGCAGCTGAAATTGAAATAAAGTATACATGTTGGATAAATAAAGTAAAGACTGTACAAGTGAGTGATTTAAGCATCCAATTTTAATTAGGCACCCTGAAGGCAAGTGGGGTTTAATTTACTATACTTAATAGGATACATGTATATGCAAGAGTACTGCTATTTTTAATGTATTCATGCTTTATGTTTATAAATAAGTGTGATAAGTGATAACATTAAAAATTATGTGTATAACCAATCATGTGTTGGTGTGAGTGATTCGGCGCTCTCATCCCTTAAGCAAGGTCGTGGGTTCAACTCCTCCTGTGAACGGAGCTACACATATTGGGAGTACTTTACCCCTTAGTGGGCCAACCCGGTGTGAGTCCGGATTAGTTAGGGTGTGGTCTGGGTTGATTGCACCGTATGATGGATCCACCCCATCCGGAAACCGGATGGTGTAAACCAAAAAAAAAAAAAAAAATTATGTGTATTAAAGCACTATTATATATTGAATAATGCTTGGGTATTGACGGTCAGTATCCAAAATAATGACTCCACCAATGGAAGTGTAGCACATGAACTTTTTTTTTGTTTTTTTTTCTTTTCTTCTTTTTACATTTATCTCACAAATTGGGTCACGTTCTACACTCCCATTAATGGGGTCAGTATTTTGAGTACCAACCGGTCAGTACCCAAATTATTCTTATTTATCAATCTAGAATACAGTTGATTTTTGCACAATTCAAGTTCCAATTATGCTATCCAATCAAGTAGCTATTGCAATTTCCAAAGAAAACAGAACATCGTAGCAGTACGCAGCACAATAAGAAATGAGGAATAATAAAAGTTTCTAATTAAAGAAGTCCCAAGTTTTTTGGAAATACCAGCAAAGTCTGCAACTTGAAGCATGAATTCAGGGAGTGATGCGCTTGCGCGAAACAAAACGCTGAATTGCCGCTGAAGGCGAGGATCCCAAGGGAATCCGAGTGGCCTGTGGACCCTGCAACCCACGCGTGCGATTCCAAGTGCCTGCCTTGTGACTGTTGAGCGACCTCGACTTGCTTTGCTTGGTATTCGGCTCTAGGCTCATAAGTTGTGGAGGTCCCATTGGGCTCTCTGGTGCTTGGTACTTTCTCTTCTTCAACAGCTCCCACAATAGCTTGTCATCATTTTCTTGACCCTCTTCCATGCCTAGAAACTTCACAGAGATAGAACAACAATAAAATGATTATTCATAGACAGTACACAAGTAAAATATAACCAATTGGACTTACGACTCATCTAAATGTGCGCGTTTAAAAACAATTAGAAGGCTTCTTTCCCTTTAGGGTGGGAAAAATTTGATTGGTATGAGCGTCTATCCACTCACAACATATCACATGATATATATATATATATATATATTTTTTTTTTTTTCTTCTTTTCATCCAACTAAATTATATTTATTTTCGCAAGATATATTGTGTTTGTGGGTGCATTTTATATTCAATCATGTCGGCCTTTGATAAATGGTGATGCAAAAGTGTGCAACTGGAAATAGTGTACCTTATATGGAACACAAAATTCTCTAGGCTCTATTTTGTTTCTAGATAGGAACTCAAGGAGTTCATTCAATCTCCTAACTCTCTCATGCGTTTCATTTAACTTGCTCAACGCTTCAACCTTCCCCTCCTCTGCTACTCTGATCCTCTTCTTCGCTTCCTCCAACTCAAGCCTTCCATTTCTTAGTTCCATCTCCATCTCCTCAACAGTCGCCAACAAGCGCATACATGTTCCGAATTTCATATCAGCCTTGAGGCCTTTGACATATTCCACCATCGGATTACACATATGAGCAGCCAGAGACTGCATTAGCTCCTCCACGCCACTCTCCACGGAACCAAAGACTATACCCATGTAATCAAATAAGCCTTGAAGGAGCTTCAACATAGTGAGAGTCAGAGAGGCATCATTGTTATTTCGATGCTGAAGGTTGGATAAATGATAGACGGATTTGCGAAATAATCTCTGGAGGGAGACATGATGGTCGGCAAGAGACTGGAGAATATTGTCCTTGCGTGAATTAACTTGGATCTCTATCTGTCTAAGGAGTTGAATAAGCTGTATAACTTGTGTGTGTTGCTTCTCTACGAGTTCTCTCCCTGCTATGGTGGCTTTTGTAACATTGTTTTCCACCTGTGTGAGTTGTAAAATTAATTGACCGAAAAACAAGAGGATTCAGCGACAATTCTACAAACACCTTTGATGCAAGCAATACCCAAATTCATGATTAATTAATAATTCAGATTGAAAAGCTATTGTTGCGGCGATTGAAGAAATCAGTTTCAGTTTCACTTTTTTCATCATATTAAAGTAAATTTGGTACCAACAACAGAACATCAACAATTCCATGATAACTTACAACAGGAATACAAAGGTATCGAATTCTATTTTTCAAATTCAATCTATACCGTCCAATTAAAGATTTATTATCGCAGATCAAATAAAACAAGATGTCATTTTATTTAACAAAATTAACTGGTTTTTTTCTGTTACCTCCAAATTGTTATGGTCTTCTCGTTGAACAGAAACAGGTGATACAGTCGGCGATTCAAATACTACACCGTTTCTCCGCCCTTCCTGCCGCTAAATTAACCAAAATTAGAAAGCAATCATTGTTGCTAATTAATTTACAAATATATCCACACAAAAAAATTCAGAAATATAAATTTGATTACATGATCAGGAGAATCTGCTTTGTCGACGCGGATGGTGGTGAATCGTCCCTGTTCGGCCATTTCGACAGTTTTAAGACCGACTAGTTTAATCAATGGAAGCGCCAGAGAAGCGAACACCTCCTCGGCCTTTGAAAACAAAATAACAAGTTCATTTGAACAAAACCACAAAATTGGATTGATTCAAGAAGGAGAGTTGTAACTTGTATATAAAAAATTAAAAACCGAGAAATAATGGTAACTACTTGAAGCAAACCGGTTTTGATCTGTGATTCTAGCTGTTGAAAGGCGATCTTCATTTGATCGTGGCGAGCGATGAGTGTTGTGAGCTTGGAGCGAAGCCGATCGGGTGCTAATTGAGAAGGAGAGAAGCGCGATCTCTGGCGAGTCAACATATTTGGCGGCAACTTCATGGAAGAAGACTGTAATGTCTGAGCCGTTTGAATTTTTTGTATTTTATGAATCGATGTTGGTGGAAGCAATATGGAGGGAAATATAGACTATTCAATTATTCACTTCCCTTCCCCACCTTTTTTACAGTTTTATGATTATTGATTATTATTTCATATATAAGTGGATCAAAATGAGACAATGTTTTTTATAAGCTGAGGTTGGTCCAGTGTAAATACCTCCGATTTTAAAATAACATCAAAATTGAAATTTCAATTGCTATACAAAACAACACATCAAAATTGATCTTTGTCACTGTCTAAAACTTACAAGGAATCATTAATGCTAGTTTCACCTTAAAGTAGCACAATCTTGCAAGATGGGAGAAAGAACATCAATAACACTGGACTTGAAGGAGAAATACAAAACAGTGGATCACTCATCATCACTTTCATCACTTTCAGATACCCTGGATCTGGATGCCGCATAAGACCTGAGAATACGCCGGTACTTCTCAGGACTGTCATACCATGTTGGGGTATTGATGATAGCCTTTTCCAGCCACATGCTATCATACACCTCCTTCTCATTTAACTTCTTCCAGAACTTACCCCACGCGTTCATTGCACTCGTTAAACGAACACTCTTGCTTCCTTTAAAGAGATACTTTATGTAATCCTTTGCTAGCCGAATCAGCTCCTCGCCAGTAAGGATGTATATGTACTGCATATGATATCATCGAGAGAGAAATGTCAATGTAGATCATCATTTCTCAGGAAACCAGTTAGATTGGAGCATAAAAAGGAGGAGATATGATGTATTATTATACATGTATGATGCTTGTTAGCTTAAGATAAGACAACAAAGATATGATTCTAATGTATCATGATATGCTGGAAACCATGAATATTAAACCCAGAGTTCTGATCTAGTTTTAGTTGATAATATCAAGAGATCTGGTAATTTCTGGAAGACAAATCATTTTTTAGTACCATTCTGGCATTCCAGGAATCAGCATTTTTCCAACAAAATACAACCCTCCACTTTCTATCCGTACCTAGGCAGCATTCTCAACTCTTTATTTTTCCTTTTTTTTTATCATTCATTTTTTCTTCCATTTTAAGCATCAAAACAAGCATAACATCAGTTATTAGCAATATATATTACATAGTTGGCTTTGCATACGTGCACCATTTCCATAAATCTGTAAAATATTATTTAAAAGAATAATTTTTTATTTTTTTTGACAGAGACGGGTATTCTTAAGACCTTGTTAATTGAAAAGAGTAAATTTGGTTAGAAGAAGCGGTTCGACACAGCCAGAAAAGAAAAAGTGACAAAAAGGAAACGGATTATTTTACCAGAAATATAAAGCCAATGGTTGCAAGTACCACTTGCACTGTTTCATCCATTACACCAGAAAGACCTTCATCCCCTGATTCTCCAGAACCATCCCCGCCACCTCCACCGCCATCACGTGGTGGACTTTCGCCACCACTTCCATCAAAATATTCTTTCTTTTCCATCTGCTGCCGTAATACATCCTCTATTGCCTGTCCCTTGTTAAAATTTTCCATAGCTTTACCAAAAGCTTTCCATGGAGCTCCCTGATGACAAGTAAGCAGTAAACTGAAATGTAACATTTTCAACAAACAATACACAGAAGTGACTTATCTACAACAGGATAAGTATGGAAAACTCATTATCCTAGTTCTCAGCTTATATACAGCAGGGTCTAAAAGTCCTTACTGTTTTCTTACAGAACAAAATATTAGCTTATATGTCCTTTGTGAACATAGCTATATAAAAAAAGTAATAAAACAAGTTGCAAAGATGCTATAACTCAAACGGGTAAACAGTTATAAAACGGCAAAACTAGATTTCCTTGGACAGGTGAAGTCTCAGCATAAAAATATCTTTACTTACAAAACCAACTAGTTATCAGAACGCATTTCATGGTTAAGACTTCTAATTTTTTGGCAGCTTTAAAATTGCTACGGAAGTTGATAGAATCAGAACTTAAACAGACTAATCGTCGCAAATTCCAGCTTTCAATCCAGTTATAAAAAGCCAGGTTTTAACACACATTTCAATCAAATCTTTAAGGATTGTGTAAAGGAAATGGCGGCGAAAATCCCAATGTTTCAGCGGTGGACAAAGCAGTTAGAGATGTAATGCTATGGAGCAGAAAATTTGCTGAGACCATTACACCAACAATCTTAAACAAGTATATCATGAAAAATATAAGATAAAATAAACAATGCTATCAAAACAGAATGTAAAACAATATATAGCAAATCATATCGTTTTGAAATTCTACCCAAACAAATACATTACAAGTAATAATTGATCACCTAAAAAAAGCATTCAAAAGCAGAGCAAAATGAAGGGAAAAAAAAACACAAAAAACAAATTTGTTACCTCATTTTGGGGCTTGTCTTCGCCACCACCGAGTAAGCAAACAGGGGAGCGCTGTATCTGGCACTTCAAGTGAGGCGAGAGTAGCTTGTACGTCGTCGCATTTAGTTTCAGTGAAGTCCGAAACGGCGTACTGGTTATGCGTTTTCTTAGAGGTCTGTTTGGAAGATTGCTGCATAGACCACCAGCCTGAATGCAACTCATTCTTCACCAATCCTTAATCGCACATCTGGAAAAACCATAAACAATGACAATTTTAGAATTGCAATAACTTGCGTATTTGATAAAAAAAAAATAATAATAATAATGGGAATTTTGGGTTTACATGTTTTATATGTAAATCCTCGATTATTTCTCCCGAAATGCTGAAGGATAACCCTAGAAATGTGTTCAGACTTCAGAGTGACTGAGAAACTCAGAACCTGATCTTAATAAAACAAAGATTAAAACGACGTCGTTCGATGAAAACTCATAAAAGAGTTTTTATTTTATTTTATTTTATTTATTTATTTATTTTATATTTTATAATTCTTAGGGGCAGGGATGACAAAATTATCCACGGATACAGATATCCGAAAACATCCTCTCCATTTAAAATGAGGATGGATACTATTATTTCTAGGGGTGTGCGGCGGATCGGATCCAATGGATTTGCCATGATCCAAGATCCAATCCGATCCGATTGGATCGAAGAAATTACAATCCGATCCAATCCAATTTTATAGCGGGATCCGATCCGATCCGATCCAATTAATATTTGATCCGATCAGATCCGATCCGATCCAATATGATCCGATAGATCAAATTAATATAAAGTCATTCGTAATATATAAAAGTTATAATCTGAAATAAATAAAATCAAATAAATTATTTAAACATTGCTAATTAACTCAAATAAAATTAACATTAAAAAAATACATGACATAACTTGTAAACTTTATATAATTCAAAAAGTTTATAAACATTATTCATCAGCTTCAAATGTAAACTTAATAAACTGTGATGTTTATGAAGAAGAATAGAAGAAAAGAAGATGGTGAATTGTTGGCTATAAAGAAATTGAGAAAGAAAACCCAAAATAGTAACATTAAAAATTGTATTTTTGTTAGGTCTTTACATTAGAGAGTAGTGGATAAAATAAATTGCCCAATATAAAAATAAGGCCTAATATTTTAGGCGGATTGGCGGATTCCGCGGATTTCCAAATGGAAATCCAAGATCCAATCCAATCCAATCCAATGGATTTTAAAATTTACGATCCAATCCGATCCAATCCAATGGATTGGATCTGATCCAATGGATCGTATTGGATTGGATTGGATCCTGCACACCCCTAATTATTTCAATGATGGAGCGGAGAAGGATGTCATTCTAATATTTATTTTATTTTCGGGATATGGATAGATATCTTCTATGGATATCCATGCCCATCCATATCCATTATAGATTTTAATATTTTAAAAATATAAAAATTTATTATGTAATTATTAATTCTAATTATATAAGTTATTATTAATTTTTATATTTGAGCTTTATTTGATGTATTTGTTTCTCTTTAAATAAGATAAAATGTATTGTTATATATGTTAGTTACATTTTTCTCTTGTAAACTATAAAAATTTAAAGTGTTTTCATCGGATACGGATATAAATAGAGCAGGGATGGATATCTCTATCTTAATTAGCGGATTATCCGAATCCGCCTAGCTCACTTAGAAATGAGGATGGATACGGGGATGGAGATATATATCTCAAATGGATACGGGGATGAATGTTGGGGTATCCATACCCAATCTAATCCATTGCCATCCATACTTAAGGGTGTATTCAATTTGGATTTTGAAAGATTTTAAAATTTTTTTTTTAGGGATAATTACCATGGTGGCCATTAATTTGGGTCACCACTATCAAAATGACCATTTTTGACGAACACTGTTACACTAATAATCATTTTATCAAATTCCATCCAATGAGTGGTATTTTGGGAAATAAGAGGATGACATTAATTTATTTTAGATGTTTTTTGGACATCAATTTTTTTTTTTTTAAATGAATAATTATATTTACTGTGTATATATAATTATATTTTTTAGAATTTTCAACTTATATTTGTAAAAAACTTTCATAGAATTTCATTCACTTTCTCCATACAATAAACAAGCTCCCAAAAGTTGGGCCTAGTTGTGCAAACATCTCTATATAACAAGTGTGTTGAGTGTTTCTATTTCTCTTTTCTGCTCGTAAGTTTATACAAGAGTTTTATCTTTTATGATTTCGGATATTGAAGCCATTTTGTGAGCAAGACATGCAAAATTGATGCTTTGATACACATTGTGTGAATAGAGAGACCAAATCTTACAAAATAGATGCAAATCACAGCAGCCTGGACAAATATTATGAGATTTTTGCACTGATTTACTGACAATTATCAAAAATGAGGATGTTAAGGGATTCATTTTCCAAAAGATAAAAATCACATTAATCTCAACAAATGCTAATATTCTAAAATCTAAACATTAGAAAGTGAGAAGAAAAAAAAAAGAGCTATTGTGTTATGTATCATGGTTTCAATTACATTGGCAATCATACAATGGAAGTTACTCTACAGCTTAAGCAGGAACAAATTGGAGAACTGGGAAAAGCAGTGAGTGACTTACGCGAATATAAAGCGTAACCATGATAATTTCACACTATCGAACCTTGATACAAATTGTTAACAGTGATTTCTCAACGGTCAACAAGTCAATAGTTTGGTTTAACAAAAATTTGTAAATACGAATGAAATAAAGAACATGACAATTGTAAATGATGACAAAAACGAAATACGTGGTAAAACTCCGGTGATCGGAGAAACATCCATGGGTTGTTACCCCGCTTATTGTTTTTTGTAGAGGTATTTATACACGATACAACTAGGGTTTGATATCGTGGCGTACAAGTAGGGGATTACTGAATTGGTTTAAGAATTCCTTTCCTATTCGATATCATTGCATGTTTAATGCCATTGAATCCGAAATTGTTTTGGACTCTGATTATCTAAAGTATAGAAGAGGATCTGTTTGTTTCCTTGTTGAACTCTAGGTGACCGTATTGTAGCTGACCTTGTGATTGCTTGTCATCGTTTGTTTACCTTGTAGGCGGTGGACATGGCTTTTATATTTTTTCACGTTTGTGCCGGGTAGGGCTGAACAGGTTTCACTATCCTGCTCGGCTTGCTAGGCTTTGTTCGGTGTTGGTGCCAAGTGGTTTGTTTGTGTGAGGTGCCAACGTGTCTCCTAGTTGACTGATCTTTTGACTTTCTACTCACGTGGCTACATTGGTCTACACTTTTTTGATGATGTGTCTTCTTTGACGAATTTTACATATAACACAAATAATACAAATGATGGAAATATTACAACTAAAAGCCATACAAACATTAGAAATTTAACAGAGTTTTCCAGATATGATACAAATCAAATCTAATAGCTACTAGCGTCCACCACAATGCAACAGTTATTCTAAATAAACACAGTCCAATTAACAACTCAAAAATAGAATTTATTGCTAATTCAAAATAGTTGGCAAATCATTGTTAACAACAATTCAAACATTAACACTATTCCAAAAGTTTAATTAAATAAAACATTATTAGAACCAAAAAGAATAAAACTATTCCTAAAGTTTCAAAACCAAGTTGATCATCTATTCATCTCTAAAAGAATCACATATTCCACCAATTCATAAAATATCCACTCATAATGCTCTTCAAGTGTCATTTTCGAGAACTCAATCTTTTTTGCTCTAATATTAAGCAACTTAAGCATCGAGCATAATTATCCAATTTTGGAATCTCCTTGATAAGATCCCAAAAACTATGCTCTCTTTTGGCAATTGAATTAATAGTATGATTGAGCTTGTCAATATTGTGAGTGAGCTTGGCTATAGCATCTAGTTCAGTATTATTGGTCTCAAATGCTCGATTTTTAATCATACTCAGTTCTATTCCATTTTCTAGTTGATGTGGGAATCTCTGAACTCATGGACTGAGAGGGTAATAGTGATCAAGAGAAACATCAAAATCAAAACCCATCAAAGAAAAAAAAAACGAAAACGTAAATACAATTTTTTTATTCATCAAATTAATCAAGGCTCAAAACCCTAAATACTAACCCAAATTAATCACAAATTTATGAGGGAGAGAAATTACCAAGAAAGCAACGTTGGCTTCGTCCTTGGCTCCCTGCTGCAACGTTGCCTTTAGAAAAGTGATGAATGTTCATACGTTTTTTTTTTCTCAAGAGAAGGTCTTCAAAAGTCTTTTGGGAGAATGTGGGAAAAATTGGGAAAAATTGTGAAGTTTGATATTTATACGTCCGGCATAAAAGTCTACAAAATTCATGATAGTTGAATTCCATAAAAGTTATTGACAATTTGAATACCACTGGACTTTTATAGACTTTTAAAAAGTATTGATTGAATACCCTAGGACTTTTATAGACTTTTTGAAAGTCTATAAAAGATTGTATTAAATACCTCATGACTTTTAAAGAGTCATTAAAAGTCTAGATTGAATACACCTAAACTTTTTAATTCTATAAAAACATATCTGATTCCGTCAAATCCGAATCCGGCCAGGATGGAACGTTGTTAAAGTCTGAACATTGTCAATGGCTGATTTCAAACTTTTTAAGGAAAACATTTTTGGTCTGAATCCAATCCGTTGGAAGTCTTATCCGGTCATAAATTCAAATAAAAATTAAATACATGTTGTTTTATTAAAGAAATAAAGTTATATATATGTTGATTTAAAAAACTAGGTATGCTAAATACTCTAAGGTAAAGTAAGTTTTTTATTGACCAGTTAAGATTTGGGTAAGCATTTTGCTTTGGTGATACAATTTTGGAGTTTTACATGAACTTGGAAAATTACTGATTTGAACTGAGAAATGCTCACATCGAGCTAATCTCACGACTCGAAAAAAGATTCATCGTGTATTTCTCTCAACTATCCTTACTTTTACAATTAATTCTCTTTGTTTGTTTGTTTTTTTTTTTTTTTCCAACTTGTCCTTTGTTTGATTTACTTTTTTCTATTTATAATGTTTGTACAAATTGGTATTTTGTTTGATTTACCTTTATCTATTTATAATGTTTGTACAAATTGGTATTGACATGTGTGATTTTGTTTTTGAGACACATGTGATCATATAGGAGCCACGTGTTCATCACGTGCAACTTGGTCTTGATGACTCATTAACTCTCTTGAAGCTCAGCTTGACATTTTTCTGGTCAGCGTGACACCTGTCATTGTGTTGATCTTAGCTCGTGACACGTGTTTCATCAGTTCAGGTAAGAGTGTAAGACCTTTACTTATCTGACATTTTCTTTCTCATATAATATTTATTTGTCAAACGACAATTATTGTTAGCTTAGGTCATACTTTTGCATATCTAACCTCTTCTTTCTCATCTCTTATTTATTTGCCAAGTGGTATTTATTATGAACTTTTACATACCCGACCTTTTATTTCCTATATCTTATTTATTTGCCAAGTAATATTTATTGTTGGCTATGGTCGGACTTTTGTGTATCTGGCCTTTTCTTATGATATTTATTGTCGGCTGTGGTCGGACTTTGGCATAAAAGTCTACAAAATTCATGATATGTTGAATTCCATAAAAGTTATTGACAATTTGAATACCACTGGACTTTTATAGACTTTTAAAAAGTATTGATTGAATACCTTAGGACTTTTATAGACTTTTTGAAAGTCTATAAAAGATTGTATTAAATACCTCATGACTTTTAAAGAGTCATTAAAAGTCTAGATTGAATACACCTAAACTTTTTAATTCTATAAAAACATATATGATTCCGTCAAATCCGAATCCGACCAAGATGGAACGTTGTTAAAGTCTGAACATTGTCAATGGCTGATTTCAAACTTTTTAAGGAAAACATTTTTGGTCCGAATCCAATATGTTGGAAGTCTTATCCAGTCATAGATTCAAAAAAAAATTAAATACATGTTGTTTTGTTAAAAAAATAAAGTTATATATATGTTGATTTAAAAAACTAGGTATGCTAAATGCACTCTAAGGTAAAGTAAGTTTTTTATTGACCAGTTAAGATTTGGGTAAGCATTTTGCTTTGGTGATACAATTTTAGAGTTTTACATGAACTTGGAAAATTACTGATTTGAACTGAGAAATGCTCACATCGAGCTGATCTCACGACTCGAAAAAAGATTCATCGTGTATTTCTCTCAACTATCCTTACTTTTACAACTAATTCTCTTCGTGTTTTTTTTTTTACTTGTCCTTTGTTTGATTTACTTTTTTCTATTTATAATGTTTGTAGAAATTGGTATTTTGTTTGATTTACTTTTATCTATTTATAATGTTTGTACAAATTGGTATTGACATGTGTGATTTTGTTTTTCAGACACATGTGATCATATAGGAGTCACGTGCTCATCACATGCAACTTGGTCTTGATGACTCATTAACTCTCTTGAAACTCAGCTTGACATTTTTCTGGTCAGCGTGACACCTGTCATTGTGTTGATCTTAGCTCGTGACACGTGTTTCATCAGTTCAGGTAAGAGTGTAAGACCTTTACTTATCTGACATTTTCTTTCTCATATATTAATTATTTGTCAAACGACAATTATTGTCAGCTTAGGTTATACTTTTGCATATCTAACCTCTTCTTTCTCATCTCTTATTTATTTGCCAAGTGGTATTTATTATGAACTTTTACATACCCGACCTTTTATTTCCTATATCTTATTTATTTGCCAAGTGATATTTATTGTTGACTATGGTCGGACTTTTGCGTATCTGACCTTTTCTTATGATATGTGTTTAAGTCAGTTTAGCTTTTAGCCAACTTTATTTTATAAGATGTGTAACATACATATCATTTCATCGAATTGACTTTTATTCAACCTGAGCTATATGAGGTGTAACATTCATATCCTTTCAATCTTTTTCACAAATTAAAACACTAATCGAACTTACCTCGAATATTTATGCACAACAATATATATATATATATTGTTGTGTAAAAGTCAATGTGATGAAATGATATATATGTTACAAATCTTAACACTAATCGAACTTACCTCGAATATTTATGCACAACAATATATATATATATATATACCTACACCAAAACTTAAATCTCACTCTAATGTAAAAACACATTTGGGTAGACCGTGGAAAAAGTATATCCGGACGATCATCATGCAATCCTACATGGATGATTTCATCGATCCTGAAGGTTGGATAAAATTCAATGACATGTTTGATGTAACCACCTTGTATGATATTGACTTTTGGAATTTTGTGTCTGGATCTTACACTTGTGGTAGAGTAAAATGGTCTATATATCATAACTTGAACAACCCCAATGAAGTTAAAGATTTCACTGTTGAGAAATTCATCAACAATAATGAGTGGCTTCTGAAATTCTATGTACCTTATTTTCGTGGCTTAGTTCGATAGTGTTTTTTTTTAAAAAAAAAAAACCAGTTTAATTGCGTTAAGAAATAATAAAATTAGTTATTTATGTATCTCTTTATAATAAATAAAAGAATGTTAATTATTATTTAATCATATCATTTACTTTTTAACATCTACATTTAGAATGAGAACATTTATAAGTTTAGTAATATAAAAGTATGTATTAAAATTTAAAAATGGTTAATTCAATATAAAAACTTGTTTGGCCTTTTGGGCTAATTTCCAATTTTGCCTCTTTAACTCTTAACACCTGTTGTTATCGGTAGTGGATGTTTGTATAGCTTTGAGCAAAAGCTCTATATGCTTACAATCATAGTATCATACTAAATGTCAAGTATGTTTGTAAAAAAAATATAACTTTATTTATGAGATTTTATTGTAATCATTTTCAAAAAAATAAAAATAAAAAAAATTCAATTTTCTTTTTTCTTTTTTAGTTTTTTTTTCCTAAACAAAAGTTCAAACTTTGATGATGATCGTGTTTATTGGATGCAAAATTGGACTTTCATCTCATTAAACTAAAGTCAAGGGTAAAATCGTCTGTGCTGCCAATAATAGTTTGGATTAGAATTAATTTTAGGGTTGAAATCGTTTTTTGGGCTCATGAACCTGTTTGATCCAAAACTTTCTCATTGGTTGTCCCATAGTCCCACCAACTTCATTTTTCGTTTTCAAACTAGAAATATTAAAAACGGGCTGACCCAAATATTTAAGTCCAATTCCTTAGACTATTATCTTATGCTCAATTCTAGAATTATGGTTTTTAGGGCTTTAAAGACCATATATGGGCCATATTAGGCACAATCAAATTTTGTTTGAATTGTATTGGACATTATACATAAGCATCAAGTGAATTGATTGATTTAGGTATTATAATTAAATAGAAACAATATCACATATTCTTTCAAGAGGGTAATGTATTTAAGAAATCTAGCATATCTAAAGTAAAATCAAATAAAGTTTTAATCTCTCGGTTGAACATATTGATGTTGTATCTCGGTTGAACATATTGATGTTGGTATCAGTACAATCAATGGCACCATTAAAACAAAAACTGATGTCACATTTGTATGAAAATAATTTCCCTTTTCGAAATCAGGAATTCCAAAAGTTTTCACATTACGGTTGCAAAATTCGAATGCATCAATGCTAACACTTAATTTTTTTTTTTTGAAATCTGAATCGGTGATATTATCTTTCGCTTTAATGAATAGCGACTTTAACCCAATAGATTCTTCATATAATAGATCTATATTTCTCCTTCAAGTCCTGTGTTATAGATGTTCATTCTCCCATCTTGTAAGATTGTGCTGTTTTAAGGTGAAACTAGTAATAAGATTCCTTGTACTTTTTAAACAGTGACAGAGATCAATGTTTGTTTTGTCCATCATTGTAATATTGTAAGAATCTAAAAATGTTATAATAATTACAATTCACAAAATGAAAGGAAGAAAAACATAATTAAGAAACATTTAATGAAACTTACAGAGATTTTCATCACAATTCTCATTATCTTGGTTCAATGTATGCATTTCATAATTATCATCTGAAATTTGACAAGAAATGATATTTAGCTGGAGTAAAAATGTGTAAATTGAGAATATACAATGCAAATTAATTCTTTACTTATCTAAGTTAATTAGCTAATTCAATTTTTCATGCTTAAACTTTCTACATTAGTCAAATTGCATTTTCTTCTTACCAAGGGCTAGCTCAATACTACTTGTTAGTTTTCCTAATTTTTGTTGTATTTCTTCCTGCCATTTGTTTGTAAAATATTAGGATCCAAAAACAATGATGATGATGAATGCATCTTAGTATATGGATCATCTTTCTTTTGGGGTATAACAGTTTGCTGCTTATAAACTTCTGACAATTTTTTTGGATAATTTCTTTATGTAAATTGTGTATGCTTCATTTGAAGATGCTACAACACAAGCTAATTTAGTGGCATAGTGACGCATATGACTAAGTCTTAAAGCCTCAAATTTTTATTTCCGTTATTCTTTACAAAATCTTCTAAATCCATTATTATGAACTTATTAGCCTATTGTCTCCATCTTGGTAGAATAAAATGATTCGGTATTGTATCAATATCTAAGCGTACTTTCAAAAAGTGTCCGTAAAATATTCCAAGAAATTCAAAGTTTTGGTATTCACACATACCCTTACAGGTTTGCAAATTAAATTTCACCACAAATTCTTCAGGTTCGCTATATTTTGTCTTCACTGAAAATGAATGATATTCATTGTCACTTTCTATTTCTTAAAATTTGTATTTACAAGCTTAATCTCACTCATCCTTGAATTAATTAAAAACTTTTCTAGTATAAAATTGTGCTTCACATTTCAAACGTAGTTCCTCATCATTAACAATGTGATACTTGTATTCAAACTCAAAATCTTCATTACTGTCTCTTTCCATGATATTATTTAATGTTAGCTCATATTTAAAAACAAACTCCTTAAGATTTGTCTTAGATGTAACAAATCCATTGAAAAATGAATTAATTCCTTCACTACACCCAGTGGTATTCATTCCAGCAAAAAATATGGTACGTTGATTATTCAACCATTGATTATTTTCCAATCCATTTTTCATTTCTTTTATCTTGTATGTTGACATAATATATTTTTTCATCCTAACCTTGAAATTTGACTTCTTGAAGTACACATGTGACAACATCTCAACAAAGTTTTTATTAATGTGCCATAGACATAAAAGATGGTGAGTGTTAGGAAATACCTTGGTAATAAGTCATGTCTCAAACAACCACATAAATGTTGCATATGTTTCATCTTGTAAAAGTGCACATCCAAATTGAATTGATTGTAAGTGGTGGTTCACTCCTAAAAACTGTGCAAATGACATAATATTTGTTCTTCCTATAAGTTGTATCAAAGCTGACTATAACTCCAAAGCAATGATATGCCATACGTGATCGAGAATCCACCCAAAAGAAATTTGTTGCCCTCTCATCTTCATCACATTGAATTGTATAAAAAAATTGAGAGTTCTTAGCTTGATTTTTTTCTAAAGTAAGAATTAATTGAGCATCCCCATCAACTGGTAGTCTGTGTCAAACATTCCTTAAAGGTTTATAACAATCTTGTCTATCAAATCCAATGTCTGGCCCACCCAAAATCAAACAAACCTTTCCAATTTGCAAATTCTCTTCCTGAAAAGTTTCAATCAATCTTTTAGCTGCTTTAGGCATATATTTGTTGGACTTCATCTTCATTTTTCTTGTCGAATATGCTATTTTGTGATTATGAGTTTCTTTAAAAACTGAAACTTTACATTTGTCCAACCATTTGTCACGTACAATCCGTATACTTATAGTGGTAAAAAAAACCAGCATACGGTCCAACTGTCGAGCCCATTAACAGAGGGACCAAAATATGACCAAAAATGGCTACCAGATGGTTAGGCATCAATTAAGAGACCCAAATAGAAAGAGCCCCACATTAAAACAAGCTCACATTGCCAAGTAATTAAGCCCAGCCCATTCAAAGAAGTGGGTCAATTCGAACGTGGTCAAAAGGAGATTTGAATCTCCTTTACTGACCTTAAATGTCATAGAGACGTTGCACGACTCTCAATGTCAAATAGAGGCAATCGTTGCTTTAATTGTTAGATTCACGTGAATAAAAACGGTCAATTAAGGGCCCAAGATTCACGCCCACACAAGGATGGGCAAATCATTGAAGGATCAAGGCCTTCACTATAAATATTAGACATCATTTCAGTGAAAGTGGTCCTGCTTTTCCATAACTCTTACACTAAAGCACTCTTTTCTTCACTTAGCAATCTTCGCTAATCATTTATTGCTCTCTCCACGACACATTAAGCATCGAGCAACCATAGTTTTCAGCCCAGTCGAACCCCGCCACTAGAGACCATGGTTAACTTGGCATCACTTATATACTTGCTAGCTAACACCTACGAGATAGGCCATTTGACATCCAATGTCGATATGCACATATCATCCATTCTATTCAACAAGACACGTCGAACTCATGTTTTGCTATCTCTTACTTATATTTTTGCTCGACTTTATCTCCTACAATATACTAACTTGAGCGCCGGAGAGTCCCCCATTGGGACCACCCCCATCTGAGGCTCAACGATCGCCTCTTTCTTGTCTATTTTGTAGGTTGCCAGTGCCCAATAATGATCTATTTTTCTTTTTGGAACTTGATTTGGAGAGATAAGTACGGGATTCCGTTTTTGACGTTTTTTCTAATAGATATTGCGCATTGGGTTTGGACCTATGCTTGTATCTTGATATGTGTGGAATAGGCTAAGCTTGTTGAGTAAGGTCGCTTTGGCGAGTTGACCTTGACTTGTCGATCTCATGCCTTGCACTTTGGCAAATAGGTCTCAAAACCTTTAATTATTTAAATTCATGGTGCTGCCACGTGTTGTGTGTTGACCATCTGATGACGTGCTCTAATTTTGACTTTTGGATGTTGTGGACTATTATGTTCAGTGTTTTTTGCTACTTATTTTGACGTGTCAAGTTGAGTAAAATCCATCCAACACAACCAATGAAAATAAGAAGATTAATCGATTTGAGTATGGTGAGTAGTCAAAAGCCCCCATTAATAAAAGCAACAAGTATGACAAGATAAGATTGGTTAAGTGGTATGCACCTCACAAGTCACATTTATACCATTAGGTTGTAGGTTCAAGTCATGTCTCCTTCTCAAACCACGAATTATTATATTTTTTTATGAAAAAAAAAAACATACATTAATGTAAAAAATCAAATCAAGTGTTTAAAATATATTGACATTGAATAAATTTGAGGTGAACCAACAATTTAAAAAAGATCGTTTTTGACCAGGTTATGACAAATAAAAACACAACCTTACCAAAATACTCTTCATTACAACTTGGAAGGGAGAATGCAAGGTTTTTTTTTTTTTTTTATTTATTTTTTATTTTTTTTTAATAAATTTTTTATATTTTTTTTTTAATTTTTAATTTTTAATTTTATTTATCACATGTAAGATATGCATAGAGTGGATCACATAACATGTAGGTGAGTCAAGAATGGATCATCTTTTTTTTTTTTTTCCTGGGTACATGAAAGATTGCCCCACAATTTAGGGGCATTTAAGACCTATCTTGGATATAAATGATTTTTGAAAACCGTGTTTGGTTGTAAATGAATTTTTTTTAAAAAAAATGTGTCTAAGGGCATCTCCAACTGGAGCGCCAATCTCAATTTCGCAACAAGAATCTTCTCCAACTGAGCGCCATTCTCATCGCCAGAGTACAACTGAAGAAATTTTGTCGCCGGATTTGGTGATGGTGGAAGTTCAGCGCTACTTTACTGACCTGCTTGCTTTTTTTATTTTTCAATCCCTTCATTTTCATGTAATCACGTAATGACCATTATTTTGCTGCAGAGTTGTGATTGAATCCCTTTTTTAAAGTTTTGTTTAATCACAGTTTTACCCCTATTAAATCAAATGTATTCCAATTGTATCCTTTTAATTATCTAATGCTTTTGGTTAAATTATATATTTTTTATTTTAATTATTATTTATATTAATATTTATAATAAACTAACATTAAGTATATAATACAAAAATTACTAAATGATAATTATAAACACTAAATTGGATTAAAAAAAAAAAAATTGAAGCAACACACTACATTAATAAAAACATTAAAACAAGAAGGAAAAATAAAAAAGGGAATATTTAGAGAATATTCTTATCGTAATATTATTTTAATTAAGGGATGAAATGTTAATTGTTGTGAAATAATAAATAAAAAAAAAGAATATTTAGGGAATATTCTTTTTAGAGTAGGATTTGGAGTTACTGGTTGGAGTCTTGGAGATGGAAGTCATTTTAGAGCAAAGTTACAACAAATTGAAGTTTCTGGTTGGAGATGGTCTAAATGTGATAAAAGTGCCGGGATGGCGGGAAGGTCGTCATTTTCTAGATTTTGCACAATAAATTTCTTACTTCTCAATGCCGAAAGCAAATTTTGAACAATATCAAAGAATCAAATCTCCTCAAGTGATTTGGACAAATGAAAGCGTCTAAGTTGGGTTGTCCACAATTCAAAAATTCTAGAGGAGGTGAATATGTGTATTTTTTGTTTCAAGTTTTACCAACTAAAACAAATTAAAATTGAGAAGCTCAAAACAAATTCAGAAACAGTACTTTTCAAGCTTCCACGTCAATCAATTGCTCCCTGCATTTAATCTCCACATTTATCCCCATATCTTATTAATTGATCTTCACATCTTATCAATTGAACTCATCATAGTTCTATCAAAAAAAAAAAAAAAAAACTCATCATAGTTTAAAGGACTTGATCAATTTATCTTTAGAGTTACGTCACATCTAATGCTTGTGCTATGGTTATCACCTTCCTCCAATGCTTCAAGCCTCAAGACATCTTCCTTGTGGATGTTTTGCTTCAGCTGATGAAAATCCTTGGCTGACCTTACTACTCCTTTGATAAAACCCCTATCACTTTTTTGCTGCAGCTGTCATTATTAATTAATTATTTTTTTCAGTGTATAATTTTTGCATTATGGATGTTTGTATGTGAGGGAATATCAAGATCTCGATCTTTCCCTCTTAGAACCACAAGAACAAAGCCTAAACAAATCTAATGTTGAATCCTACGAATGATATGATTAGATAAATTGAAATTGCTGCACTTATGCATGTCTTTCAACTAGGAAGGAATGAATTTCTCTAAGAGCAGTTGATCACAAAACCGAACAAAACAAAGAAGAAAAAAGTGTAAGATTTTTATAAAATTGTGAGCAGCATATGACATACTTTCGAGTTTATGACAACCGAATTGATTAGAATGTTTAAATGAGAGAGTTGACCAGATAAAACCTTTTACTGATGTGATCATTATTTTTTGGGCTACATTATTTATGTAGAATATAATATGGGCTATAATATATATGTGTGTGTATGGTAATAGTCATATTAGGATTATTATTCCTTTTGGGGTTAGCCGTTCCATTAGGATTGAGAATTCCTTTCTGAGTTGGGATTCTAGTAAGTAATGTTACAGAATGTGGAAACAACATTCTTTTTAATTATGTGGACTTTTAAGAGTAACATTATTTTAATAAGTTAAGTTTAAATGACACTAATAGACAAAAATACCCGCATCTCCTTATTTTATTACGTTTTTGTTATTTTTAGGGCTTTTTTTTTCCCAAAAACCTGGAGGTCCTCCATCAATAGAGATGGAACAGACCTCCAATGGAAATGGATGAAGAAGATGAACAAAAAAAAAATAGAAAAATTTTCATTTTTGTCTAATAAGTCTCGGGAAAAAAACTTGAGACTTGTTTTTGTGAGTGTGATTTAAGAGTATTTTTATCAGATCCATACTTTAGATACTATTAAAATTTAAGTTATTAAGTTAATAATAGTCTTAAAACTCACTCTTTAAAGAGTACGTGCTATTAAATTTTCAAACCCATTACAGAATCGTCTCCCATTAGGCAATCTGAGCAAGAGTGAGGAGAGAGTAAAATGCTTCCTATTAATCTTTTGTCTTTCTTGTTCTTTTTCAGATTATCATATCATCATGGATTCTGAAAATTCAAGTGTGTTTTCATGTCTATGTATTTAATACATGATAAATTCTTATTGCATATTTTGCATATTGCTTAAAGAAAGCGCCACTCTAAACCTTTCTTGATTTTTCTCTCTTTACTAGCACGATATAGGAAAATCCTTTTGAATTCCCTTGAAATGAACCACACAAAAGTCTTCTATTTATAAGATCCAATTTTTTTTTTTATTCAAAAAATGAAATAATCGCTCGTTTGATAATTGAAGAATTATCATGAAATAAAATTGAGTAACTGTCCAAATTTGGTTCCCAAATCTCGTGCCCAAATTATGTGGCAACACCATAGATCATTCATTTAAATTGTATTAGATTTACATGATTTAAATGAATGGTCTACATTGTTACTACATCATTTGAGCACCAGATTTGGATAATGTAGTATTACTCAATAAAATAAAATTAATAAATTATGGGATAATTTAAAATGAAATTATAAGTTCCTAATCAACTAAATACATTGCAATCCTTCTTAAGATAAACTCTATTCAAAGCTGAAATGATCATCCGACCCTTTCCAGTAAATCAGTAATTTCAAAATTCTGAAAGTTACTCAACTAAAATTAATTTAAAGAATTTCAATGATATATATGAGATGTTAGTCATGGAGGATATATATAGATATAATGAAACTAATTTGTATGAGAAAAGTATCAAGTCTGACAGTTTAGATTCAAATCGTCACACCATAGTTATGGTAATGATATATCAAAGAAAAAAACAAACAAAATATGATCAATGGCGAAGTGATCGAGGGGCTCAAAGTCACAGGGATCATGGCCCAATTTCTTATAAATAATAATAATAATAATAATAATAATTACAAAATTTTGAATTTTTTCTTATTGATCTCCTTAGAACATCTTCAATTAATGTTGTGCCAAATTCTTGTGCCAATGCTAAAATTTAGCACGGAATACAAAAAACATCCTCCAATGCAATGCCAAATGATGTGTCAAATTTGGCATATGCTATATTGTGTGTTAAATTTGACACAGAATATAGCATATGTCGAATTTGGCACAGCAATAAATACTTATTTTTTAATTACAAAAATACAATTATATATAGGACAATGCTTGTTAGTACCCAAGGTGCTGACCACACCACTCATTGCTTGCCATGTAACCCAAAGCAAGGAGAAAAATGGAAAAAGCAAAAGAGTTTTGCCACATGGCAACACCCCATTGGGTGGTTTTGACCAGTCAGTACCCAAGTAATTTCCTTATATATATTTTTAAAATGAAATAATAAATGCATTAATGGAACTTTACATTGGAGTATAAAAAGAAATAATGAATGTATTAATGGTAAGTGTTTACTTTTATAATTTTAATTAATAAAATAATAAAAATAACATTTTAAATAGAATTATGCATTTGAGCACAATGCTAAATTGATGTGCTAAATATAACATTTTACACTTTTTTATATAAAATTTGACATTGACATTAACATATACATTGAAGATGGTCTTTAACTTCATTTTTGAAATTCACATAACAAAAGAGAAAATAAAATAAAATAAAATAAAATAAAATAAAATAATCATTATCACTTACATGCTCTCTTCTCTTCTTCTTCTTCTCCTTCTCTTTATTTTTCTTCTTTTGTGAACGGATCTAGGTTTGTTCCACCATTTACTCTCTTCTTCTTCTTATTATTATTTGTTTACAGATTTGGGTTTTTCTGTTTTGAAAGAATCTGGGTTTGTGAAGAGAGATATTGTTTGATTGATGATATATGTTGGGTTTTGAATTGGTGAATCGAGGTTTATGAAGAGTGAAGATGAGTTTGTGAAGATTGATGATCTATGCTAGTAAAAAATTAAGAGGGTTGTTTATGTAATAAAGAAGATGAGAAAGAACTGGGATAAGAAAAGTAGATGAGATTATCTATCCTGTCAGCGACTAAGCGAGCCAAACATGGAAAATGGTTTAAAAATAAATCTAATCTCATCTTATCCCATCTAATCCCATCAAACAAACAGACCCTAAATATTTTCTATTTTGTTTCAAGGTAGCGCGTGGCCCTTTCATCTTAATAATTTACTTTTATTCTGCCTTTGACAGTATATATAATCTGTTTTTTATTTTTTATTTTTATAAACTTAGTAAAAAACATTTAAAAATATAATATTTCTAAAAACATTTTAGACATAGCATGGGCAGTCAATTTTACTACTCAAATGCCTCATGGTTTCTAAAAACATTTCAATCAAATGCCTCATGGTTTTGGAGTAGTGGACTGTGGACACAAGCTCAAGCTTTTTTCCCAACAAAAGAAGGAAGTAGAAGAGTGAGTGTACCGTGTACGTAGGCATCGAACTTTTAACAGGCGCGGAAAATAAAATGTCCAGTGAGAGAGAACAACAAAACTGTGTTAAGTGTCATGTCATCAAAACAAGAATAGTTTGAAACCAAAAATTATATATATTTAATAATAATAACAATAATAACAAAGAACAGTAAACAAGAGGAGAATTGAAGAAGATGAAAAGGACAAGCAAGGTAAAAGGATAAAAACTGTTTGTAAATGACTGGATCATTTTGTTATCATCCGGCAGAGACATGACGTGTCGTCATTCTATTGGAGGATGGATGTACCAACCGGTTGACCAAGGGTTTTATTATTTCTGAAAAGAAGATAAATATATCGCTCTCTCGATCTCACACAGCTTTACCAAAAAAAAAAAAAAAAGAAAGAAAGAAAGAAATTCAAAACCTCACAACATTGAACATTGAAGTGAACTGTGTTGTCGTGGAATAAAAAACGTGTATAAGGACACGTTGAATGGGCGACACGTAGCAAAACATAATGTCGATCAGTCCATGCATGATGCATCGTCGGTTGGGGTGACAGGTGTGAAATAGGAACAGAAGCAGCAGATCGTGGCACTATAATCTAAGAATAAAGTTTCAAAGTACAAGAAACAGTCTTTTTTTTCAGAGGAGAAAGAGAGAGAGAGGTTCGGCAACTGACTCAGCTGAAACACCTTATGGTTTTCTGTACTTGCCTGCCATTTTTGCATTGCCAAGGAATACTATTTCTTTATTATTAACCTAGCCATTCATGCAAAATTACCAATTACCCCCGGTTAATGACAAACTCTCTTAACGAAGCTCTGACGGCTTTCAGCTTTCTACTTCTTGTGTTGGCCAAGCCTCTCTCTTCAATTCTTTTGGCTGTATTTAGATTTTAGTTGTGCTGATTTAACACTTCAGTTTCATCCGTGTTTTACCTATTATACCCCACAATACAAACATTTTATAGCCTAGGACGACTGTGTGAAGATGGGGGTGTTTTCGTCCCTAGATTGTAGGCGAATGTTTATTTGGTTAACGAAAACAGACCAATTTCAAACATCAACATCTAGTTAGGATTTCAGAGCTATAGTTAAGGAGATCGTATCTGGCGCCCGCAGGTGCACTACACTTACAATGGACCAAATCACAATACTAATCCAGTGGACGATAAATATGAATCAAACCTCAAAATGGTGTCGGCAAAGTAATACTTTAATTAAACAATAGTGCTAGGAATATTCAAATGACAAATTTGTATTCAACTTCTGATGTCAGTGAGATAAAAATAATTATTTTCTAAAAGAGACATAGTTTTTTTTTTTTTTTGAAGGTAACAAAGATTACAAGCAGGCAAGGCATTCCGCCGAAACTAAAGAACCAACACAGGGAGGGAAATCCTCCAGCCAAAACATGTCATCAACACAGGAGAGACCGTTTTTGGCTAAGACATGGGCTATATGATTAGCCGTTCTAGGAGAGTAATTTATCGAAATACAATTAACTTGTAATAACAGATTTCGAATATCCAAAATGATCAACCCAATCTCAGAATTCAGAATCTGGCCACTATTAATCCAGCCAACCACCACTTCGGCATCTGAGTCAATCATACAAGCAAACAGACCTTTGTCCACAGCCAACTGCAGCCCTCGTCTAATAGCTTCAGCTTCCGCCACTTGAGGAGAGAAAGAAGCAGTAATTTTCTGGGAGCTAGAAGCCATAACTTGGCCTTCACAGTTCCGAATAATAATACCGAAACCCACCAAACAGCTAGCCACATTAATTGCCGCATCACAGTTGATTTTATACACTCCTGGGTCAGGAGGAATCCAAATGGGACTTCTAACAACAAAAATAACAGGCGATAAAATCACAGGAGTGCAGGCAGTTTTATAATCAGCAACATAAGCACTAGCCCATTCAACAACATCAGTCTCTAAGGAAGAAGAGGGATCATGAACCACCACATTTCGCATCGCCCAAATTTTCCAAAGACAAACACAAAAAAGACCAAGCTCTTCCTCTGATAAACAAGAGTGACAGTGAAGCATGAAATCAAAAAAATTGATTTTACCTTTATGAGAGATCGGCAGAATTTTGCACCAATAAGCACGGACAGCTTGAAGATTTTTGCAGCTCCAGAGGCAGTGAATAATTGATTCCGACTGGCTCCTACACAAAGGACAAAATCTGTTGACAGGCATTTTACGCTTTTCCAGGACTTCATTAGAAGGAAGAAAATTGTTGCAAGCTTTCCATATAAAGAATTTAATCTTAGAAGGGAGAGGGAGCTTCCAAAGGGATTTCCACCATGAAACAAAAATACAAGAAAGAGAACTTGTAGAGGAAGGACCAATAGCAGACTGAGAATCAATTCCCAACCGATAGCCACTTTTGGAAGAGTAGGATCCTTTCTGCTCATAGTGTCATTGGAGAGTGTCTTGAACCTTACTGTGACTAATGGGGATGCTAAGAATGGCAGAAGTATCATCTTCACAAAAGACACTTTTAATCAAGTCAATATTCCAACCCCCAGAAACTGAGAAAAGCTGATCCACAGTTGCATTATCACCCAAAGTTGGAGGAGAAAATGGCAAGAAAGTAATTGGTCTCGGAATCCAGCGATCTTTGTAAATACGGATCGTTTTCCCATCACCTACTCTCCATCTAGTACCTGCCACAATAATATCTTTCCCCCACATCAGACTTGCTTCACAGGGCGTAAAAAAAAGGAACTTTTCTCTGTCATTTCTTCTAGGATTTGGGATAAGATTAAGGGTTGGAGAGATATATTCCTATCTACGGGGGGAAAAGAAATTCTTATCAAAGCTGTAATTCAATCTATTCCGATTTATACTATGAACCTTTTTCAGCTTCCTAAAGGTATTTTCCAGGAAATCTACCGGCTGTGTGCTCGGTTTTGGTGGGGGAGTAATGATTCAAAAAGAAAAATTCATTGGAGTACTTGGGCTAGGCTCTGTGTTAGTAAGGAAAAAGGGGGCTTGGGTTTCAGAAATTTGGAAATTCATAACAAATCTCTTTTAGCTAACCAGTGTTGGAGATTAATGGCTAATCCTACTTCTCTGGCTGCTCGTATTCTTAAAGCTAGTTATTTCCCTGATGTTGATTTTATTAATGCAGATTGTAAGGTAAAAGAGACATAGTTAAATTGGAGAATAAGTTTACATGATTTAATTAAAAGGTATAAATTCATCATCATCTTTATCATTTTTAGGGAGGTTTTTTTTATTTTTTTTTTATTTTTTTTTATTTTTTTTTTTAGGGGTCGTTTGTTTTTTTTTTGCACTTAAAACTTAACGAGTCTGAATAAAAATTATTAAGTTGTTTTTTTTTTTTAAGTGGTCAAACAACTTAAAATAAAAAGTAAGAAATTATGACTTTTAACTTAATTTCAAATCACTGAATTGCATTTAATATATTTTATTCGAAGATTATCCTGCCAAAGATAATATATTTACAATTTTATCATAAATTTATATTATACAAATTTATTTCTTTTAACCTATTACTTATGAGTTATGATAAACAAATCACATTATCATTTTCAACATCATCGTTGAACCTTCAATTCAATTTTTTTTTTTTTAAAAAAAAAAAAATCAAAATCATTATTTATCCCATTTATTTTTTAATTTAAAAAAAATTGTTTATCATATCTTAGTCATGAATAATATATTGTAATGATTACATAAAAATGGTTTATATTAAATTATTTTTATTTAGTTGTTTGTATCATATAAAATGAAAATACATAATAATTAATAATAATAATTTTAATGTTAAATTAATTGTTTTTAAACCATTTTTTATTTAAAAAACAAGCAAGTTGACACTCTATTAAAAGATGATAAAAATAAAAAATAAACATGTCATTCAGATTCAAGTTTCAATCACTATTCAGTTTTCAGTAGAATTATAACTATTCAATCTTCAGATAAAAAAACAAGCGACCCCTAATTTTACATGTGTATATTTACAATTTTTACGCACTTCTTGTAATTTTATAGGTATTTGTTTTGTAATATTTCAAAGTTTTTATTTTTTTGGATGATATGATCATGGTCAACTATGTTTTAAGCATCATACATAAAGGTATTATAATTTTTTTGAACAAGATTTAACAAAATCACTTATGACAACTGTTTAGCGGGACTAATTTGATATAAATTAAAATAAAATGAACTATTTTAATAGTAAATGAAACAATAAGGACTGAATTACCTAATTTTGTAAACTTTTGGATTAAATTGATAATTTTTTAAATGAAAAGGATAATTTTGATATTTTTCTTAATTAAAAAGTTTAGGTTATTTTTATTTTTATTTTTGTAGAAAAGAAAAAGTTTAGATTACTAATATGCCTGATTAGTTTTGTGTTTGTTCTGTTATAAAAAAAAATAAAAAAATAAAAGGGAAATTATCATTCTCCTGTAGTTTGTCATATTCTTCATTTTCCCCTTTCTAGTTTTAAAATTCTTCATTTTCCCCCCTCCCATACCTATTTTTAAATGTTGAGATTGTTTGTATTTGTGCATGGGAGGGGAGAAAATGAAGAATTTTGAAACTAGAGGGGAGAAAATGGAGAATATGGCAAACTACAGGGGAGAGAATGATAATTTCCCAAAATAAAAAAATAAAAGCTTTGTTATTTTGGTGATGTGTCAAAATTGGAGTGGACGAGAAAAATGGTAAGGAGAATGTGTACGAAGAATGTAAGGGAACTAGGGAGGTAACCAAAGACGCTCACTTTGACTAGTTAGGTTCCAACTGTCAAGTTCCAAACTAACAGAAGAGGAACCACATTTTTCTTGGCTTAGTTTCCCAATAAAAACCATAAAAATCTGTTATTTTAAGGGCAGTTTTGCCAACACATAACACAGTTGCCTTTATTGCAAACCTACATCTACCTCTCTGCTGCCCAATTCCAGAACATCAAAAATTTCACTGCTCACGAGTGCTCAGAGTCTCAGAGAAAAGAAAAGGAGAGAGATAACATGGACCCTGAAGCGTTCACGGCAAGCCTGTTCAAGTGGGACCCACGAACGGTAGTGCCACCTCCGGCCCGGCTGTTGGAAGGGGTGGTGACACCGTCAGCACCTCTGGTTGGTTCGGCCGCTTACTCGATGGTGCGTCCGAGAGATTTAGGTGGGTTGGAGGAGCTATTCCAGGCTTATGGGATCAGGTACTACACGGCTGCCAAAATAGCGGAGCTTGGTTTCACAGTAAACACGCTTTTGGACATGAAAGACGAGGAACTAGATGATATGATGAACAGCTTGTCTCAGATATTCAGATGGGAGCTTCTTGTCGGAGAGAGATATGGTATCAAAGCTGCTGTGAGAGCTGAGAGGAGAAGGCTAGAAGATGAAGATTCTAGAAGGCGTAACTTGTTGTCTGGTGACACTACCAACGCTCTCGATGCTTTGTCCCAAGAAGGTAATTCATTTGTTCTTTCTCTTTAATTCTTTTTTATAAGCTTAGAAAAGTAAAGAATCTACAGGAAACATAGATTTTAATTTTTATATACAAGATTCTTAAGTTATTTGGGTAATATCTCTGAAGATTTTATCACTTCGGTGTAAAGATTGTGTTTTTAGTGCAAAACTCTGTTCACGTGTAGGTTGACTGCTTGAGCAGAGCTTCTACTTCTACATATACATATCATATAATTATAAACCATCTTATGAAAATAAATTAGTGTATAACGAGGATATATACAATATCACGTGGGATTTCAATATATATATATAGCATGTGTAACGTTTATTAAATTTTAATCATTTGGGTATGTGGGGATCTGATTTTTTTAATTTTCATTATGAATAGGGTTATCACAAGAGCAGGTGCAGCAAGAGAAGGAGGCGGCAGGGAGCGGCGGAGGAGGGACGTGGGAGGCGGTGCCAGGAGCAGCGGCGGAGAATAAGAAACAGCGGAGGAGGAAGGGGCAGAGGAAGGTGGTGGATGTCAACAACATGGATGATGAGAACGAAGACGACGAAAACGGCGGCAGCGAGAGACAGCGAGAGCACCCCTTCATCGTGACCGAGCCTGGTGAGGTGGCACGTGGTAAAAAGAACGGCCTTGACTACCTCTTCCATCTCTACGAGCAATGCCGTGATTTCCTGATTCAAGTCCAGAACATTGCCAAGGAGCGCGGCGAGAAATGCCCCACCAAGGTAAGATTAATTTCATCTTGACCGTCCATTCTCATCACTCAACTCCATTTGCACTAGCGCACTTGCTAGTACAATAACTCGTGACTCGTGAGTGATGACTCAGCACAAAGGTGGCGGTTTGGTCCCCCAGTAAGATACTTGATTGACAAGCTGGTCCAAAGAAAACGTGACAAGTCATGTACGGGGCAGGTGGGGCCTTTCAATATGAGGGCCGAAAAATCGAAAAACGTAGATGGGGTGCTTGAATAATTTTAACGAGTCCGTACAGTGAGTGGTGACGTGGCCTGATCCTGTTGATTGCATTTGTATCTGTCAGGGTTAGGCTCATTGTCCAGCGGAAACAAATGTGCATCCATACAAGACAGAATCCAAAACACCTCTTTGAGCCAACTCATGAATAAAGTTTGTTGACCATTTGAAGCCTGCCTTGATTGTGGTCACCATGAATGCAGTTTATTATACAATTTAACTAATAAATTTGGTTTTTCGAAAACAAAAATATATATGTATATCTCTTGTTGTAGTAGACTTACAAGTGCAGATGGGAATATAATAATTTCAGGTGACAAATCAAGTATTTAGGTATGCAAAGAAGGCAGGAGCGAGCTACATTAACAAGCCAAAGATGAGACACTACGTGCACTGCTATGCGTTGCACTGCCTGGATGAGGAAGCATCAAATGCGTTGAGGAAAGCTTTCAAGGAGAGAGGAGAGAACGTAGGGGCGTGGAGACAGGCGTGTTATAAGCCTCTTGTATCCATCGCTGCACGCCAGGGTTGGGACATTGATGCCATTTTTAACACACATCCTCGACTTGCCATTTGGTACGTACCCACCAAGCTTCGCCAACTCTGCCATGCTGAGCGTAACGCAGCCACCGCTTCTAGCTCTGCTTCAGGTGGCGGCGGTGATCATCAACTGCCCTTCTAAAGCTTATTAAGTCTGTCGTATCGAATTTGCCTGTTGAGATGGAGGGTTAGTTAACCTAGCTAATATTATGTTACATTCGTTAATGTATGATGCATGAGATCACTTGGACTTGGAGCAACTAATTACGTACTGTCTGTCTGTCTGTCACATTAATTAGCGTTTCACTTTAAAATGTTTGACATTCGATCTTTACTGCTTTTCGTTCAATTCATTATTTATGTAAAAAATAAATTACGGGCTCACTTCATGTCTTCATTACGTTTTCTAATCAGAATATATAGCAGTGAACAGGAAACTAAAGCAATGGCATGAGAATCGATCAATGAATTGCGCCTATTGATCTCTGGTATTAATTAATCCTGTGGAAATTAAGATTTAATTGCTGTTGATTTGGTTAATATTCAACTTAATTATTGGTTATATATATATATATATATATTTATTGAGAAAATGAGGAAATAGGACCTATCTTATCCCGATCCCCCATTTCTAAATCAGGATAAAAATCATCCCCATCCCCATCCCCATCCCTATCCCCATCCTCATCCTCGATTATGAAGGATTTTGTTTTTCTTAAATGGAGATGGAGATTTGGGAAATTGGGGCCCATGAGAGAAATTGACATCCCGCGATGTACATGTGGTAGAATTGTTGGTCATTCATCAAATTAATTTCTGATGGATTTGATGAGTTAGCTGGTGCATTTGTTATACCAAATAACAATGTTGTAAGTATAGATGATAATGGGTTGGGTTGGGTTTGGGCTAGTTTTGCCAAATCCACATATGCACCCACATTCCATTTTTGGATATCCACGCCGTTGAGAAACAAATGAGAAGACAGAGAGTAAGACAAATGATCACACCAAAATGGGTGCCTGCAATAGTACGGGGCAGTGGTGTATTACAATGATAAATAAGATTCATCCCCACAAAGAAAGATTAATGAATGTTGAAATTGATTAACCTAATTACTATTTAGACAGTCAAAATTTAATTACGATGATTATACTACTCAAAGTGATCAAAGCTAAAATTAAATTAATTAACAAAACACAATTAGCAACAAGCAAACACACAAACAAGATGTTGTAACTTATATGAGATGAATGACTAAGGCTTTCGAATCCACCTACCCAATTACCAACAATTTGTAGACACACCATTAAAAATAAATTATGCAAGTGGTAATGTAGACCCGCGTATCCTTAATTAATCTCTAACCCTTTTCGAGTGATAAAGACAATATTCATATGCACCAACAACCTATTTCTCAATGGTTATCCGAACTACACATAAATTCATTTAGCATCATGGCACATGGCTATCACTCAAGTGATACTCGCAATAGGACGAGGTCGGAGAGTAGCACAATAGTAAGTAAAGTTCGTTCCCATAGGGATCGAGTGATTGATTACCGAAATTGACTAGCCTATTTGCTATTCAAACAATCAAAAAGGTTGGTATTCCAATTAAGCAAATTAAACTAAACTAAAATAAAGCTAAATGCTATTGCGAAAGAGAAATAACACGAAAATAAACACAAGTGTAATAATGGAGGGAAATATGCTAGGATTTGACTACACCCCACCCTATGTCGATTTCCGTTCTAGGCTCAATTATTCACCCAAAACATACTCATGTAATTCATAGGTTCATGCACCCAAATATTAACCTACAATCTTGGTCAAGTAGAATAGATCGCACCCAAAATCATACCCAAGCCTATCTCTCGATTACTCGAAATATATGAATGAGTTCATTAAGAACCTTGGCATACTAAGGAATCCTATACGCTAGCCTAAGTATGTCTACTTTTCTAGACATGCATAGAGGGCATTTTATCGAGCACGTGGTGTGCGTCTCCGGTCAGTACATAACACACCACAAAAAATTCATTCAAAAGGAGATCAATCAATTGAAAGCTTTAAGCACACAAAAATACCCATACAAACCACACTTGCACAAAATGAATAAACAAAGGTCAATACATATAAATATTCATGGGTGGGGTTCATCAAATCCTAACAATGAAAGTTTAGCTCATATTACAACTAATAGCCATACAACAAATAATCTCAAATAAATACATGGCTATAACAAAGGATAAAAGAGAAAAAGTTCGAGAAAACTATATGGAGAGCTTCCACTTCTTCCTTTTGCTCCTCTCCTTTTTCAAGCTCCTTCAATTTCCTTTCTCCCAAGAATAAGAAAAGATCATAGATTGGTGTCAAGTGTCTCTTGGATTGTGTAGGAATTTAGGAAAGATGGAGTCTTGGTGAGTAGGAGATTTCCCTTTCTTTGGAGAGTATTTTCGTTTCTTTTTGTGTCTCCTCCATCTTTCTGAAAAGATGAAGAGATGTATATATATGGGTCCAAAATAGGGCAAGAATTTCGTAAAAAATGACAAAAAGACGAACTGCAGCGGTCTGGGCTTTTCGCGGTTGACGGAACCGGCAACTGAATCGCGGCAAGTTTGAAAGGTTTCTGTCGTGAGGGTGCCACGGTTGGATGACCGCGGCACTTCAACCGTGGCAAATTACTGTCGCGAGGATGCCGCTTGCATGCCGCAGTGGGGAAAATGGAGGTGGCAACCATGGAAGCTTGGAAGGTTTGAAGGAGATGGAAAAGTGCGCATGGAGGTGTGAAAAGGGTGCCAAACAGACCAGGGGGGCCCACGCCGTCGATATGGGTGGATGGCCGCTGAAAAACACACTGGAAAAAGGCTGGACGAGGCCGGGTCAGAAGTCGGGTCACGACCGGGTCGGGTCGACCCGCGTGGGTCTGCAACCGGGTCGCTGGGTGTAGAAGACGACGTGACGTCATCGTGACGTCATACTGATGTGAGTAGCCCCTAAACGACGTCGTTTCGATGCTGACGTGGCGATGACGCTGTGTTTTGCACAGCGAATTACAGAATGTACTCCTCAACTCTTCTCTAATCACAGAATCTTCAATATTTTCTTCACATTTTCACTTTGACCCCTGATTCTCCAAAATTACACCAATGCCCTCGAACTCCATAAATACCTGAAACACTTATTTTATCATATTAAATACCCGGTTTTACCCGAGAAACGAACTCAAAATGATATAGAAATAGGGCTACACTTTGTGTATAAATGAAGCAATCAACACACAAATGAAATCCTACAAGCTAACATCGTATATTTCTATCTTACTAGACTTTTATCATGCATTTCATTGAGTACGTTGTGTGCTTCTCCTTTCGATACATCACACAACAACCAAAAATCATTCAAATGATGGCCAATCATTCAAAATCATGGCGAACATGAAAAAACACATACAAAACACAAGCAATGATAATAAAGTGACGGTTTTTATTGGAGATTCATGGTAAAGGTTTTATCTTGGCCTTAGGCCTTAGCCAAGATGATTTTAGTTCATGTTACAAATAATGGCTTCACAAAATATGAGTTTAGTACAAGCCATATCAAATACAAGTAATAAATAAAGAAAGAAAGGTAAAGAGAAAACTATATGTGAAGATCTCCTCCTCTCTTGGTTTGTTGGTGTGCTTAGCTTGCTTCCTCTCTCGATGCTCCCCTTTATGCTCCAAAGTTTGGTTTTGATGGTAGGTAATGATGAGAAAAGTGGATATTTGGTGTTTGGTGGAGTGGATTTGAAGTTTGGATGATGGATTTAAGGTTGGATGTGGTGATTTGGTGTTGGAAGAGTGTAAAGATGTGTTCTTGGAAGTTTTGGAGTTGGAGGGTCGTCCAAGAAGGGTTGGAAATGAAGGGAAAGTTGGGTATTTATAATGTGTGGATTTAGGGCACAGAACCCTATAAAAAGCTAAGCTGGAGCACCTATGTGCTAGTGTTGTACTACTCGAAGGGTGCATGTCGTGCGACAACTCACTGGAAGAGTTGAGCTAATGATGCGCTACTAGAAGGATGCAAACACTTCTTTTTTAGTTTTCAGCTTTTTAGCATCACGCACCGTTACGAAAACTATCATAATTCTCTCTACAAAACCTGGAATTGTACTGTAAAAATCACTAGAAAGTAGATATCCGGGGCTTTCCGAATATATATGGAAAGAAACCTAGTTCCATCCGAAGAGGGAGATATGGCCCTCGAAAGTTAGGTGTTTTGCACGAGCCTTTACAATTTCATCACTTTTAACCTCCAAATCTCTTCAATTAAGCTCTTACACCTCATTTATGGATTATTGCCTACCAAAAGCTCACAAAACACATTAGATAACAATAATGCCCGAGAAACGAGCGAAAACAATAGAAAATGAGGGCTACACCATGTGTAGAAATGGATACTATCAACAAACCAGCTAAGAAATAGAGAATCAACTTCTTCACTAATTGTGTTTCCAGTAGCTAAGTGATTGTCAGCTATAAATTTTAATTTTAAAAAATTTACTCACAAAGGTAGTATTCTTCTTGTTAGTCTAGACTCCAAAGTTACATTCTTAATTGAAGAGTTTGTGATACCAAGGAGATTTATGAAATTTCCAAGGCCCCCCCCAAAAAATAGAAGCAGGTATTAAGGATGAATACTGATATGGTGATGTATCTAGACCGTCCTTGTAAATTTCAAGAGTCATCTTTAAACCTAGTCTATTTTGTTTGTTATGTCAATTATTATTTTTAATTTCTAGGTTCATTATTAATTATTATACATATACCTATGGTCGGAGGGATGTAAGTTTCAAGAGTAATATTTGAACCTAATCTATTTTGGTAGTTGTGTCAATTGTTATTTTCTAGGTTCATTATTTATTATTATGCATGTACCTATGGCCGGAGGGATGTTCTATGAAAAGTTTTGGAAATACATTCAAAGTCTCAAAAATATCTAAAAATTCTTGAAAATTACCTAAAAAGTCTCGAAAATACCTGAAAAGTCTCAAAAATTTCCAAGACTTATTAGACAAAAAAAAAAATCCATTTTTTTTTCATCTTCTTCTTCATTGACCTCCAATGGAGGTCAATTTCGACCTCCAATGGAGGTTTGTTCAACCTCTAATGGATGCTAATGAAGAAGATGAAAAAAAAAAATAAAAAAAATCAAAAAATGAAATTTAAATAGAAAAAATATATGTAAAGTAAGGACATTTTTGGAAGTTCACTTACTTTGGTGCCTTTAAAACTTAAGTTATTAAAATGGTACCACTCGTGCAACACCAAATCAAAAGAGTGCCAAAACCCCCTATTCCCACCGTCCCTGATATTATACTTCTTTTTATATAACAATGATATTTACAAGAAAGAATATTTTGCTTCCTATGGGGTAAAAGTTTGGAATCACCTTACCAACTAGTATTCCAACATGTGAAGGTGGATAAAAACTTGGGTGCATCCGATGCACCATACTGGATTCTGATGGTGGTGCATTGGATCCACTCATTGAATAACACGTGTCACTTTATTTTTTTTCCTCCACCTTATTTCCTCTCTCTCCTTCTTCACTATCCATCAAACTCTCTCCCATTTTTTCTCACACTCAGTTTGCATCCGTCACCGGCGATCCTTCTCCGGTGCCATTTGACTTCGGCAATAGTTGGATCTGAAAGATTGGACGACGCTGAGTTCATTGGCTTGATCGGTTTCGTCGAATTCACGGCAAATCGGCACATATCAGATGACGAAGGTTCGATGACGGTTCGAGTTTTGATTCGTTTCTCTCTCCACACAGCCCAAATCCGAAAACGAACACTTGTGTTACGACGGTAGGAACCCGACAAACGTTTCCCTAGTGGTTTTGTCGGTCGACTCACCAGTGATGATGTCGGTAGCTGTTGTTTTGTTGAACTTTGAACGACGGTTTGACCACTAAGATGATTTCGTTTGGCGATGACCATTTTGAGAGATCGAAAGGTCGTCACATTTCGCACCTTCCGGTATGGGAGGTGTCAACTCACTTGCTCCGGTGGTCGGAGATCGGTGATCAGCGGCGGTCTAAAAATGAAAGAGAGTGGCGTCTGATAGATGGAGAAGGAGAGAAAAAATGAGTTGGAAAAAATAAAATTTGGAGCGATATGTGTCACTCATTGAATGGATTCGATGCACCACCATCAGATTCCAGTGTGGTGCATCGGATGCACCCAAGTTTTTCTCATGAAGGTGATGTAGAACTTTATTCCTACTCACACCTGGCAGATCATGGCTGTCACGAGGTTTGTATGCACACACATTCTTTAATGACGTTCGCTCGTGAACTCGTGAAATTATACAGAAATGCGGACGGGTTTTCACCTGCTCGTTTTGCCTATATTCATACTCACTGTGACTATGATCTCATGAAATTATACAGAAGTGCTGAAAAATTGATGAGATGAGATTGATTCAATGGTAAATTTTTCACACCTACACCACGAGGTTGTGGGTTCGAGTCCCTCCCTCTTTAAAAAATACCATAAATTTATGTAATAGTGTAACACTTAAAAAAAATTGCTGAAAACTACTAATAATTAAATAAAATCTATCGAGTCATTAATATTATATATGTACATCATAACAAATCGAACCAAAAATTAAATAATCTTCAAGTTCAACGTATATAATAAGTTAATAACAACATAAAATACAAAGAAACCTTCAAGTTCCAACATAAAATAAAATAAAATTTATATATACTTCCACACACTTCACATAATAAAAATACAAAACAGACAAATTAAAATTCAATGAACTCCCAAAATTATTCGGATTTAGATCCTCTGATATGATCTTTTTTCTGACATTTTTAAAGCATATGATTGATTATTGATAAAATGGTTATGGAAACCAATCACATCTTAACCACACATTCATTGTAATGTTTATGTGTTATGAAATTAGATGAGGTCTAGGAAAAGATCATATGAGTAGAAGATCCAAATTCAAATTATACATGACGCAAATAAACAACCGCAACAAATTTATCATTGAACTTTCCGATGCATTTAAAAACACTAGGTTTGGTTACATGTGCAAGGCACGTGTTTTAATTTATATACATAATTATAATATTCGTATTATAATATTTTATTAGAAATTAATTTTGATATAATATAAAAAAATGTTAAAAATTTATATACAACTAATTATGAGATCACAAATTATAATAAATAAAAAAACATAATTAAATCATACAAAAATAACTCCTATGATGCATCAACTTATGGAGGCAATAACATTATTTACAATATTTTATTTTTTTAAGGAAAAAATAAAAATAAAGCCTTATATCTAATTGCAAAGGACATAAATACATACATGCTTCTCGTTAAAATGAGCATCCTCATGATCACGGAACCTTTAGTGCATTGTTGCAACCATGAAATCTTTTGGTTCTCTTTGTAGAAGATACAAAAAAAATTTAAATAACATCATTTATGCAATGTCAAGAACATTAAATTAATTAAAACCAAAAGATTAAAAAGAGCTGATTATCAATATTTCAATTTTTTAGAAAGCAGGATTCTATTGCAAACAGGATCAATACAAGCTAATATTTGAGTCTCCAGTAACAAAAGTATTCAATTGCATGCAATTTTATCAAAGTTGTTCATTGTATTAAAATAAGATGGTGCTGATAAGAAAAGTTCCTTATATATATGCACATTGGATTCTATTGCAAAAATAACCAAATTATGAAATTAAGAACCTATAAGTACTGGATTTTCTAGTCGTCCAAAAACTTGGAAACAATGGAAACAAATTATGTTGTAAAGTTACACAAATTATATTATCTTTCTGATTGAATGGAGTATACACAATAACCACCAAAAGATCTACCTTCATCGACATCAACAATGAGGAACAGAACATCAGAATAAGAAGAAGCAAGCCCTTCAAAAACAGGGTTCATAGCCACAAAAGGCATGCACCATGAAGCAGTAAAGTGCACTAACAATCTATAACAACAACACATCCCACAAAAACAAAAACAAAAACATCAACTTTCATATCAAAACTCAAAAACACAAAAACCCCACTTGGATTCTTATAAATTCACAAGCTTGTTACTTGATGTATTGTATGAGAAGTTAAAGGATTGATTTTGATCATGAAAATGGAAAATGGAGGAAGAGAGGACTTGCTATAAAATCTCACAATCAGAGTTGTAGTACAAATTTACTATCAATTCAGATGAACAACTCAAATGAAAAGGAAAATAAATTCACAGTGTGAGATTGAATTAAAAAGTAATAAGAAAACAATAAAAAAGATTAAAAGAGAGAGAGAGAGATCTAAGCTACAAAGAGAGATAAACTCCACTATGTTTAGTTTAATCTAAACTAAACCTACTTCAGTGTTTCAATCAAAATCATTCAAATACAATCACAATATTACAGCCGTATTATAAAACTAATAAGATTTCAGTCATAATTTCTCATAATTAATTGATAAGTTTTGAGAAATCAAAACAAATACAAAAATGAATTAAACCCTAAATTGAAGAGAAAATAATGAAAGGAAAAAAAAGAAGTAGAAAATTATAAACGTACCATTTCTGAAGGAATTGAAGAGGAAAGAAGTCATGTGTCTCTTTTGATTCTTTAGTGTTTGATTTGTTGAATGATGTGATCTTCTTCGGTGTTTAACAAATACCCAAATAATTAAATCTAACTAAAATTTTAGCATAATTAACAGCAAAAATAAAGAACCAACCTTTTCCTGGATGAATCATGCAGAGAAATTCATTGGGAAGAAGAGGAGAGAATGAGGAAAAAATGTTTCAATGTTTATCTCTCGTTTTGTCTAGAGGTGGGAAGGACCCAGAAGGAAAAGAATGGGATGTTTATAAAAAAGAGATATCTAGTCCATCGCTTGGACTCTAATTAGTTTTATTTTTATTTTTTTTATTTTTTTATAATATATTTTTTCTTTCTTTCACTTATATATTCACTACAAGAAATTTAGTCTTTCCAGACAAAATTTTAGGAGACAAAGCAAGATTTGTCTGGAAAGGTTACCTTTCCAGACGAAATGAGTTTCGTCTAGAAAGATACCATTTCGTCGGGAAAGGTAACCTTTCCCCACAAAACTCAAAATTCATCAGGAAAGGGTACAAAATTTTTCCCAACCTTTCCCCACAAACGAGTTTCGTCGGGAAAGGCTTTCCCGACAAAACTCAAAATTCGTCGGGAAAGGATAAAAAAAATTTCCCAACCTTTCCACACAAACGAGTTTCGTCAGGAAAGGTAACCTTTCCCCACAAAACTCAAAATTCATCGGGAAAGGGTCAAAAAAAATTCCCAACCTTTCCCCACAAACGAGTTTCGTTGAGAAAGGTAACATTTCCCCACAAAACTCCAAATTCGTCGGGAAAGGGTCAAAAAAATTTCCCAACCTTTCCCCATAAACGAGTTTCGTCGGGAAAGGTAACCTTTCCCCACAAAACTCAAAATTCATTGGGAAAAGGGTACAAAATTTTTCCCAACCTTTCCCCACAAACGAGTTTCATCGGGAAAGGTAACCTTTCCCCTCAAAACTCAAAATTCGTAGGGAAAAGTTAACAAAATTTTTTCCTAACAAACATTGTATTTGAAGGGAAAAAGTTAATTAAAATTTAAAAAATATATATATACTACAATTAATTAATTAATTAAAAAATATATATGCTAAAAAATATTAAAAGTTAATTAATTAAAATTAATTTTTTTGGATAAATCCACCACCACCAAACTAATCAGTAGTGGACACTCGGTACATAAAACTTTGATTAAATAAAATATAATCTATATTGAAATGGGGATGGGGGGAGGTCCTCCATCCTCATTTCCCCATTTTCGCTAAAACATATATAAATATAATTATATATAAATAATTATATTAATATGTTATATAGTTATATATATATATTAATATATGGAATGATTGTTTTTTATTGTTAATTTATAATTTATAATTTTTAGTCAAATGGGGAAATGGGGGAACGGGGAAAAATGGGGAGAAACGGAGAAAATGGGGAACTGGGGTTGGGGATGGAGATACCTCCCCTCCCAAAAAAAAAAAATATATTATCACCAAACCCGATTTGCAATCCAATAAATATTTTTCAATATATGTTTTTCATTCAAATTAGATTTTTGATTAGTTGAATAAATTTAAATTTATCTAACAAGTTTTTTTTTATAATTTTTTTCTAACAACTCATATAGGTTATATATAAATATAATGCAAATGTTAACAGATCAAGTGTTGTAGTCCAGCGGTAAAGGCTTACCACTTTGATATGAGGTTGTAAGTTCGATTCCTCATAACGATAATTAATTGTAAATATTATCAAGGGTTGGCCAACGGTGGTGGATGGTCGATTGGGTCGACGGTCGGTTGGGCCGGCAGCGGTCGACGGTGGGGTGGCCGGACATCGGATTAATTTTTAAAGTTCCAAAATCTTTGCAGATGAATATGTACTCTTAGCAGACGAATTTATTCGTCGGCTAAAACCTTTGTAGACGACAAATTTTTTCGTAGGCGAAAGATGTTTTAAGCGACGAATCTTTCGCCAACGAATAAATTCGTCGCCGCGAAATAAATTCATCGGCTAAAACACTTTAGGCGACGAATTTATTCGTCGGCGAAAGATGTTTTAGTCGACGAAACTCAAAATTTCGTCGGCTAAAACCTTGCCCGACCATGATGTCCCGAAGAAGCTGCCGACGAAATTTTTTCGTCGCGTAAGACCTTTCCAGACGAATTTTAACCTTTCCCTACGAAATTGGTTTGTCTGGAAAGACTAAATTTCTTGTAGTGATTTCAAGTCAATTTTACTTTCAAAAAAAAATTAAAAAAGAAAAAAAAGGATGCTATAATTAAAATGCTTCTTTTCAAAGAAACTAATTTTTTTAAAAAAAGATGTTATAATTAACTGATATATCACTCTTTTAATAACTATTGATTTGGGTCTAGTCCATATCATTACCTCTAGCCTTTTAGCAAATAATCATCTAAAGTCATAATAATTGGGGTAAACTATGTAACAATGATTTAACCTATTTAGAATTTTAAATTAAGATAAATTTTGAAAATTACTATACAATCCATGTTGTGTTATTATTACTAAGACATGCCTATTAAGTAATTTTACAAACTCGAAGGCTTATATTTGTCATTTGACTTTTAAAAAAAAATAATAATAAGGGATGCTATAACTAAAATCTTACTAAAAGCTATATATTAAGTAATTATATAAAGTTTAAGGAGATGTATTTGTAATTTTACTTTTAAAGAAATTTAAAAAAAAAAAAAAGAGTCAAAGAAATTAAAAGAAAAAAAAAAATGGGCTATAATATTCCAGCTGACCACTTCACACTTATATATATAGAATAAGATATATATGGGTTCACGTGTGAAATTTTTTTTTCAAACCGACACCTAAACTCGAAGAACTCGTATCAGATTTAAATTTCAGCATCCACACCTGTCCATAAACTAGATTAACAAAATGATTTGAATTATCTACTGATCTGATCTTTTTCTTTACCTCATTGATCTTATCTCATACGTATAAGCATTTCAATAAATGGGTAGTTAACATATGATTGGTTTTCTTCACAACTACTTGTTCACTTTATTAACAACTAATCACATACTTTAAAAAGATCAGATCAGTAGAAGATCCAAATCCTTAACAAAAATCACACTTGCCTATCGCGGGTGGACATCGGCTTATGGAATTGTCATCTCTAATCGTAAACAAAACCAAGTAATAATGTCAAAGTTCTTTCCAGTAGTTAAATATAAAATTTATACACCAGTGATTCGCATATATAAACCACTGCATATGTAATCCTATTACGCCATCTGACACGGACTGAACACCTTCTAGTATATATAAAAAGACTTGGAGGAGTTGGAGACCATAATGTTCCTAATTATAAGTTATATAATTTATATATATATCGCCTTCGGAGAAATGAAGAACTTCTTGTTGTCTCTATCATATCATATTATTTATATATGCCTAATGTACATAAAATCTTGAGTGGGACTTCCACTGATACTATATACCACGTAGTATATATAAATAGTCTATCTAATTAATTAATTACATTTAATTTCAATGTACATAATGTAATATATTTAGTGGGTCACCATGTACATGTGGTGCCACGTACCCGGCCAGACAAGATTTTCTTCTGATATACAAGTAAACTTTCTATAAATTAATCATTATTACCATCAACCAACGTGGTGGTAGAGCATCCATTTAGTCTCGTAATATTCCAGGTCAGTGTTCCTGCCACCGTAATTGTTATATATATAAAAAAAATTGATCATTATAAAACTTGCAGCCTCTTTCAACGGAAGAACCCTTGCTAGCCAATACTAATTAAGATGCAAGTTGCTTTTTTTAAAAATATATAAATAACTTCCTTTTTACGTCTCCCTAACTTAAAAACATAATGCCAACTTATATATTAAAACCTTAATGACTAGAATTAACAATTCAATATATTGCTGTGCTATATTGGTTGGAACTTGGAAGGCAATTTCCAGTGAGGTGTTGATCATGATGTGGTTGTCGTGCATGTATTTTACCAGCAACTTCACCACCTTTGACTTTCATTAACAGTTATATACTTATATTAAACTTCAATTTAAAAATGGACCTGTGTTTTCTTGCAGAGGGAGATCATCATCATCATTAAGTAACTTATATATATGCTTGAAGTTTCATTGAATTCCACTGCAATTCAAGTTTTAACTTGTATATATATATATATAAGCAGCTGCATCCATTAATTTGTATTATAACTTGTAAGCAGCAGCTACGCGCTTTCCCTCCGGAATCTTATTGCCAGTTGATATTTTTGTTGCTTCGAAGCAAGCTAGCTGAAAGAAAAGAGCTCAAAAGCACCACCCTCACGGCGGTGGGGACTAAATTAATATTCTATCTTATCATTTGCCTTCTCATTCTTTCTCTCTCTATCTCACACACAAAAGGATAAGAGTGAGAAACGATTCTCTGATCTCATCATCTATATATCTATATATACATCATTGTATTTGATCTCCTACCTTCTTCATCTTCAAAGTTCAAATCGTTCAAGAATTGAGGCCTAAAATCAACTTCATACCTCTTATTGATTTTAACATGACGGTGAGACCTCTAATTCGCTCTCGCTCTTTCGTTCTGCATTTTATAGGCACACGCTAAGCAAGCTGGTGCTTGAATTATTTGTTTTAGGTACTTTTTTTTGTACTGAAAATTATATGTATGTGCTCAATTATATTGTGCATGCAGTACGCACCATTTTCTGCATACCATGATAAATCTTAACTATATATATTGAGCTAATTAATTAATTTTGACATCTTAATTGGTTTTGAGTTAGATATGTATAACATTTAAAAAGTTATTCAAAATCCAAAACTAATAAAAGTTTTTTTTTTTTTTTTTTTTCCTGATGATTTTCTGTGCCCTTGTATTCAAGGTCACATTCCAAAATTTCATATTATATAAGTTGTAGCATTATTATAATAAGGCCGGTGCCGCTTTTAACATTTGAAAATAGAAATTGAATCTTAAAAGTTAAAAGAGCAAATTGCAGCCAACCTCCCTGAGGTTTGGTCTTTGACAATCAGAAACAACTTTACGCTTAATTGATAATGACCTCCCCTACCATTATTCAAAGTTAGTCAAATTTAACAGAGATAAGAGTATTTTCACCCTTTCAAGCATTTTTATTTATTAAAAAAAAAAAGATTTAAAAGCTTTAAATCTTCACCATTCATTTTGACCACATTTTATATTTTTTATTTTTGAAAAATCTGAAAAGCTTGAATTTGAAGAAAAATTTGGAAATACATCAATGGAAAAAGGAAATTTTGTTAGATTAGATTTAAATGAGCTAGATTTTTTTATTATTTTTTTTAGTTTTTAAAATTTAAAAAACTTGAATATGAAGAAAAATTGGGTAATCCATATGGAAAAGAAAAATTATCTGAAGAAAATGTTGTTAGATTGGATTTTGATGATCCAGATTATAATTTTTTAGAATTTAGAATTTGAAGAAAAATATAGAGATACAACCTATGTCTCCACGTTTTTTTTTTTTTTTTTTAATTTGTAATTTTCAATTTTTTTATAGTGGAGATCTAAATTTGTTTTCATATATTTATATATTTTTAAAATCAGATTTTTTTTTATTCATGGGCATTTAGGTATTTGTAGCAGCTAAATCCGGTCAATGGTTAAACTTGACTAGTTTTGACTAACAGTAGGAGAGGTCATTATCAATTAGAGCAACTTTTTTTTTACATTATAAAGATTTTCTATTATCAGTTCGTCATAACAATAAATATATCACGAAGAAGAATGTGGAGCACTAGATTTACATACTTTGACTCAAAGTGTATACACTTGTCAAATCTTCTCCATAATTTGTGGTCCACATTCTTCGTCCTGATATATTTATTGTCAGGACGAACTGACAATAGAAAGGTTATATATATATATATATATCACTATCTTTTTGGTCAATATATACAAACAGAATCAATATGGCTGACGAGAAGCTGATTATAACAATAAAAAGTTTTTATTTTATCTATTTATTTTTGCGTTCCAGATGGTAGAGATGCGAGTACATATAGACTGTGCTGGGTGCGAGAGCAAGATCAAGAAAGCTCTTCAAAAACTAGATGGTACATTACATACTTCTAATTAACGTACTTGGTGAAATTAATATTATTTTAGAGTACTAATACTTACACATATATATATATATATATTAACTAGGAGTGGACGATATCGATATAGACATAAACAATCAAAAGGTGACAGTAATGGGTTGGGCGGATCAAAAGAAGGTTTTGAAGACAGTGAGGAAAACTGGAAGAAGAGCCGAGCTTTGGCCCTACCCTTACAATCCAGATTACTATAATTTCACACAACAGTATTACTACCTACATCGACACCAACCCCAACAACAACAACAGCAAGTCTCCTACTACACCTCTCAGCCTCCTCCTCCTTCTTCTTCGTACGACTACAACTATGAGAGGCACGGTTACAGCGGCGACGATTACGGCTATTATCACCAGTCTCCTTATTCTGATCACCTCTTTGATGAACGCACCAGTACCATGTTTAGCGATGATAACCCTAATGCTTGTTCCATCATGTGATTATTAATTTCTTTAATTAATTGACGTTCCTGCTTTCTGCGTTTAGTAATTAGTTATATATGTTTAGTTAACTACTGTATTGTAAATTTTCCATTATCGCAATTTTTTTCTAAATAATATTGTACGATTATTAGACTTTGCTTGTTGAAATCTAATTTAATAACATGGTCACTGATGCATCTAAATCTAATGTTGTTGTGATGCACTTTGAATTATTTTTGATTGTATATACTATATTAAACACCTAAAATGGTTATACTAGACAGATTTTTCGTTGACCAACCATTTCAATTTTCAACTGTGCTCAAAATTAAAGCTCAATTATATGGTCCCACGAGCAAGTTGTACAATAAGTGACCAAAGAATATTCCAACCAAATTCAAACAGTCCAAAACGCCCTTGACCATCACTGTTTCTTACTGTATGATGTGTTTACTAATCATAAATCCTATTTAGGAAAGAGAATTAAGCTCTTGATTTCTGAATCCTACTGTTTACTAAATTTATATGAAATTAAATTATATGGACCCCACTCATAAATCAGGAATTAAGTTCCTGATGGAAAAGGAACTTGATTCCTCCCACCCACCCTAAGAATCAAGTTTTCTTTCCTGGTTGAAAAAAGAATTCAATATATATTTACTAAAATATCATCACTTAAAAAAAATAAAACAATCATCTTTTTCATGATTATTGACTTTTGTTTTTAATTTATGTAAATCATATTGGTTTTTTTTTTTTTTTTTTTTTTTTGAATCTTAATGTTGGTTTACATAATTAATAATTCATATTATTCTAGCTGTGTGATTTATAAAAAATGCATCTTTATGTATATGTATTATAATACCATTTACGAACTAAAAAAAAAAACTACTACACCTAAAAAAAAAAAAATTACGGCATATTCATATTTCTACATATATATATATATATATATATTATAATTATAGTGAGTAATATAAAATATATTTTTTATAATAATATATATATTTCATCATAATTTATACACAAGGGCATTTTTGTAATCAATTATATATCATTCCGATTCTTTATTTTAAGTAAACATTAGAAATTGAGTAAATTTGATTCTATTTCCGATTCTTAAATTGTTAGTAAACACTGGAATGTAATTTAATAACTTGATTCCGATTTTCCTCCATTCCCTTTCCAATGGAACTTAATTCCGATTTCATCTATTCCTGATTAGTAAACGCGCTTTTAAAGAAAATCAGTCAAGAAAGAGTTTAAAAGTTATGATTTGCAATATATTATATAGGGTAAAAACCATAACTAACCATCTAATCATTGGAGTTATTAATTATATATTTATATTTAGTCAGTATTAGTGTTTTGATTGTTTTTACTAGGGGTGGGCGTTTTCGGGTTGGGTTGGGTTGGGTTGAAAAATTTTCAACCCAATCCAACCCAACGTAAATTTTAACTCAACCCAACCCAACCCAACCCAATATTTTTCGGGTTGGGTTGGGTTGGGTTGATTGGGTTGGGCTTTTAAGCCCAATAGAAAAAATATATTCGAATTCAAATTTTGTTATATGAAAATTTAAATTTAAAATAATTTTTTTCACCCTAATATAATATTACATAGAGTTAAGATTTCTTAAAGGTATTAAAACCAAATCACAACATATAATATTGTTGCATAATTAAAAAAAATAAAAATATAACAATTTATCCAACTTGGAAAGTCTCCATCTAAGCTTATCATTCATTTTACAATTATAATCACTTCGTCGAATATCTCGTTATTGGATAATCTATTATTTATTTCAACCAACATAATAGTTTGAGCTTCTATACAATTATTAGAATTTTTTATACCAAATTATTAATCGAATCCTAAGAAAAAAAAAACATGTTAAAGTACAATCAAGGATGTGCCAATTAATATAAAGATGAGGACAATATAATTGCATATTTTTAATAAATGTATTATATATTATCGTATAAAATATTTAAAATTATGTATTTATATTTGTCATTTATAATTTATAAATGGTGCATAAGTAAAATTTTTAAATATTTTTAAATATGAGATTTCATAATAAATGTAATCATAAATAAAGTTATTTAATTTATTTTTTATTAAAAATGTCGGGTTGTCGGGTTGGGTTGGGTTATATTTTATTAACCCAACCCAACCCAACCCAATCTTAAAAGTAACCCAACCCAATCTAGTCGGGTTGGTCGGGTTGGGTTGGGTTGGCGGGTTGGTGCCCACCCCTAGTTTTTACTAAACAAACTATTTTTTGGACAAAAGTGCCCTTGCCCCTCATCCAATTTGAATAAAAATACTTTAAAGAAAAATACTTTTAATTTTTTTTTTTCAAAGAGGTCCGTAAAATTTTTAAATGACCTCCAATGGAAGTCCATAGATCTCCATTGGAGGTTTGTAGACCTCCAATGGAGGTTTTGACCCCCATTGGAGGTTGTCCAATCTAACACTATGTTTGGTTTGAAGGAATTGGAGAGAAAGGAAAGGAAAGGATTTGGGAGGATTTCTAATTTCTTGTTTAGATGGTTAAATGAGAGGGAAAGGAAAGGAAATGAAGGGAAATGGAAGGAAGTGAGTGGAATAATTTATTTCTATTTTAAACACTTTGGTTTCCATATATCCAAATTTGGGAGGAAAGGGAGGGAAAGGAAAGGAAAGGAATCCACCATTAATAATTTTTTCAAAATCCCAAAAATAACCTTATATATTGTTTGTATTCATATTGTTAAAAGAATGGTACTTTCGTAAATAAAATAAAACTACTATCCTTTCCTTTCCTTTCTTTCAACCCATATCCATCCAAACAACAATCATTAAAATCACTATCCTTTCCTTTCCTTTCCTTTCCTTTCCTCACATTCATTTCCTTTCCATCAAACAAAACATAGTGTAATGGAGGTATGTAAATCTATATTTAAAAAAATATATAAAAAGTTTTTTTTTTTTTTTTTCTTTTAAGATAATTAGTTTTAAAAAATAAAAGTAAATAGAAAAAACATGGGTAATTTTGTCTGTTCAGTGGGTTGTTTGATAAGAATAATAAAAACACTGATTTGGACTAAAAATAAAAAACCCCTAAATTTTATGGCTAAAAAGGGCTATTTCCTATATTATATAGAATATTACTTTTCTCTAAATTGTCCGGAAAGATGAGATGAAGCGATGAGATGAGGTTGGTTTGGTAGTAAACCCTTCATACCTGCACAATTTTGAGTCCTCTCTCCCCCTAAAAATCCCCGAATTTATGTAATAATTTAATACTTTTTTTTAAAAAAAAAAAAAAAAAAGGAGAGATGAAGCTGGTCTAATTGTATATCTCTCACACCTACACTATTGAGATCGTTTATTTAAATTGTGTCATTTTCACTCAAAATCTAGTATTAATTGTAAAAATTCAAAAAATGAGCATTGCTACTTTATCCAAATTTGGTGCCCAAATGATGTGGTAACACTTTAATCCATTTATTTAAATCATGTAAATCTAATACAATTTAAATGAATGGATTAGAGTGTTGCCACATCATTTAAACATCAAATTTGGGTAAAGTAGCATTATTGAAAAAAAAAATGGTGACGAAGTGAAAAAATAATTTTTGCATCATTTTGGATGATAAATTTTGGAAAATGAGTAATTTTTCTTTCCCCAATATTTTTCTATTTAAAAATATTATATTTTCAATTATACCTATTTACTTGATTTTAAAGGATCTTTTTCACCGCAGTTAGGGTCTCCCCCACCTAGGGATTTAATGGATTCACATATGTGAAAACAAATTGCACAATTTTTATTATTTTTTTAAGCATTACACTATTATATAAATTTGGATTTTTTTTTTTGGAGATAAAGGATTTGAACCTGTAACTTCATGTACATGTGTGAGGGATTTTACCATCAAACTAACCTCATCTCGTCAAAATGAATTGCACAAACTAAAATTGAATTTACCACCGTTCAATTTAGTTTAATGATAAAGAACGTTTGTATTACTACCACTCACATTTAGTAATAATAATAAAAAAATATTATACTGTCTAAAAATTTGCAATTTCATTTATACCGTGTAACGTTTCTCATAGTAAAAATAGTATATAAAAAAAATAAGGACATATCCACCAACACATAGCCACATAGGGATTAGACGACATTGTTATGGGAGCATCTACACTCTACACATTCAATTTTCGTGTTGAAAAGTGTTATAATATTCCTATTTATTTATTTATTTGTTTATTTTTTTTAAGTTGTTATATTCCATAACACTCTTAATGTTGTGAATAAGAGAATGTGTTGGTGTTATTATTTTTTTTTTTTTTTTTTTTTTTAGAAATATGTATTACGGGTTTGGTTACTGTGGTAGTCAAAAATGGCCCACTGACCCAAAATGCAAAGCGCAGACTAGTCTTAATTTGGCCCAACGTGAATAGCCCAAATGAGAGAGGCTACAACATGACTTGGTCGTTTGAAGATCAAGTCAGCCAACAGTTGAACAAGGGGAGATATAAGAGAGATACTCGGAGAGAATATCTCTAGAAATCTCACCCACAATCCCACCATGATCTGGTTTACCAGGTTCAAACGGTAACATGGTAGTCTCCTATAAATAGAAAAGCATTTTTACTTTGAAGAGATATATGAAACAAAGCTTACGAAAGCGTACTGAAACTTTGCACCTAAGAATCCCGGCCACCGGAATCCAAGTTTTTACGATCACTATACTGTTGCTCAGCCCAAGCATACCTAAGGCTAACGATCCAATCCCACTTTCTTTTCATTCATTTTTTATCTATATCTGTTATGATCTTGATCTCTTTTTTGCAGGTTCAATACACAAAACATTGCCAGGTCGATCGACCAATTTATATTGCAGGGATATTAACCAAACGACAACATCACTAACGGTTCAACCCAAGTTGCATTGGGCCTAACGAAACATAACCCGATCCACATCGATTGTAGCTCGACCCCCTACAGTCTGGCGCCCATCGTGGGGCCCGTCACAACTTCACAAATATCAATTAAAACGTTCAAACTTTCAATCGAACAATGATTTCTGGTGAAGGAACCGTCCCAACCATCGAAGAGCATATAGTTGCACTGATCGCTCAGACAGCAGCCAATGCAGAAAAATTACGAGCGTTGGAAGCTGAAAACGTTGTAATACGGGCTACTAATAAAGAACTGCGAGCTATGGTCGATGGCGTTGTACCCGACAGCGAAGATGTGGAGCACCCAGTTCCTGTCCTAAATGTTGAACAAGAGGTCGACCGATGAGGTCGAGACGCTCCGACAGGTCCAGGGATCCCAGACGTGAATCCAAATGTCGGGCAAACCCAACAAACACCCCAGACTGTTCGAGTCGACATCGACCTCAATAACTTACTTGTTCGAAACGAGAACGAGCAGGATCATGTTATGGGAAGGCAACCAGAGAATGTCTTAGAGACACCCGTGTCACTCCAGTCGACACCAGGTTTGGTAAAATCTGGACCTGATCAATCTACCATTGTTAATTTTGAAATTTCTTCCAGGTTCGCAGAAATGGAAGCCCTTATACAAAGGATTCCTAGCGTTCCAGCTCCAATCAAAAATAGTAACATGAATAGCTTCGCAGATTTGCCATTTGTCGATGCAATTGCGCTTGTCGAGATGTCCAAAAAGTTCAGCTTCCCAAATATGAAGTAATATGAGGGAACAACTGATCCAGACGACCACATAACGCAGTACAAGCAGAGAATGTTCACTACAGCAATTCCACACGACCTATGAGAAGCGTGCATGTGCAAAGCCTTCGGGTCTAGCCTCAATGGTCCAGCTTTACAATGGTACACTAATTTGCTTAACAATTCTATTAATTCTTTTGCGCAGCTTACAGACACCTTCGTGGAGCAATTTGTAAGTAGCCGCAAACTGGAAAAACAGTCGGACGACTTATACACTATAACGCAGAAGCATGACGAAAATCTAAGGACTTATGTTGGTCGCTTCAACAGAGAGAAAGTTCAAATCCCTCACTGTAATCAGGCGATAGCGATATACGCCTTTAGAAAGGGCCTCAGGTTTGACTCTGATCTTTATAATGAACTGACCAAATATCCATGCAGGACAATGGAAGACGTATTAGCCAAAGCATGGGCCCAAATAAAATGGGAAGAATATGAAGCTAATTACATTAACAAAGTAAACAACCATTCAAGCCGTAGAAACGATCGAGTGGATAGACGGTCGAACGACAGAAGGGCAGAACCTTATCCGACTGGTGAAAAAAGATCCACTCGACAATACGGTGAAGGTTCAAGCGACAATCGACCTTACAAGCGAGATTACCCAAGAACCAGTCGACCACGAGCAGAAGTACCAGAATACAATCTAAACATTGAACCGATCGACCTCGTTGCGGTTATGAGGGAAATGGGCAAGACAATCAAGTGGCCAAGGAAAATGAATGCGCTTCCAGAGCATCGAGATGCAAAGCTGAGATGTGAATTCCACGGAGATCACGGCCATCGAACTGAAGATTGCATTGCCCTCAAATTTGAAGTTACAGAACTACTGAAACAAGGACATCTACAAGAGTTCTTAACGAAAAAGGGAAAATAAACCCTGGCAAGACGAAACGACAGAATGACCAATGCAAATGACAATCCATAAGAACCACCTCGACACGACAGAGTTATAAATTTCATTGCAGGAGGTTCTGAAGTAAGTGGCATTAGTTATTTGGCAGAAAAAGACACACGTGACAGGTGTTAAACACGGAAATTCAGCCAAGTAAGGAGCATCCGTCGACCTTTGACGAGACCGTCATCTTCAAATCTACAGACAAATCAGATTTGTTTTCTCCTCATCACGATGCACTTGTTATTTCACTACATATTGCTAACTGTTTAACAAAAATAATTTTGATTGAGAATGGTAGTTCATGTAATATTTTATTTAACAGTACCCTGAGAGAAATGTAGGTCGACGAGTCAAAGCTAAGCCGTCGGACGACAATGTTGATAGGATTCAGTGGGGAACAAAAAAGCACGTTAGGAGAAATCGTGCTACCAATCTATGCTGAAGGCGTGAACCTTTACGTCAACTTCCTGGTGCTTGACTGTTAGTCACCCTACAATGCAATTATAGGGAGACCATGGATTCATGAGATGAAGACAATCTCTTCGACTTACCACCAGATGATAAAATTCCTAACAAGGTGGGGAGTTCGTGAGATTAAAGGAGAATAGAGAGCAGCCAGAGAATTCTATCAAAATGCCATGAAGAAGAAGAATGAGTCGTTATAGCAATTATAGGAATCTAAAATCAAGTCGACTCCAAATGCACCGAAGATGGAGGATCTCGACGAGATGTCGATCGACTCAAGTCAACCAGATCGTAAGATGTTCATAGGGTCAAGACTATCAAAGGAAACCTGACAACAACTGATCGACTTCCTAAGAGAACGGCAAGGCAGTTTTGCATGGTCGCATTCAGACATGGTCGGCATTGATCCAGAGGTAATTGTTCACCAATTGCAGGTCGACCCCGATCATCAACCGGTAAAACAAAAGCGGAGAAAATTCACTCCGGAAAAAAACAAAGTAATCAACAAAGAGATTCAGAAGCTAATCGACATCGGCTCAGTGAAAGAAGTCAAGTATCCTGACTGGCTAGCAAATGTCGTGGTCGTTAAAAAGAAAAACGGCAAGTGACGGGTATGCATCGACTTCACAGACCTCAACAAAGCATGCCCCAAAGATTCATTCCCTTTGCCTCATATCGACATGCTTGTCGACGCAATAGCCGGACACGAACTACTCAGTTTCATGGACGCCTACTCCGGCTACAACCAGATCCTGATGCATCCAAACGACCAAGAGAAAATAGCCTTTGTAACAGAACGAGGTACCTTTTGTTATAAAGTAATGCCGTTTGGTTTGAAAAATGCAGGTGCCACCTACCAACGACTTGTGAATAGGATGTTCGCCAAAATACTTGGATCGACAATGGAAGTCTACATCAACGATATGCTCATCAAATCACTTGTGGCCCAACAACACATCGACCACCTGAGGTAGTCGTTCGACGTCCTTGACAAATACGGTATGAAACTAAATCCTACTAAATGCTTCTTTGGTGTCTCATCAGGAAAGTTTTTAGGGTACTTGGTCACACAAAGAGGCGTCGAAGACAACCCGGACCAAATCCGATCAATACGTGAAATCGAGTCGCCTAAATGCATTAAAGACGTATAGAAGCTCACTGGTCGAGTAGCAGCATTGAACAGGTTCATCTCCAAGTCGTCTGAACGATGCCACCCATTCTTCAACACCTTGAGGAAAAACAAAGCCTTCGAATGGAAATACGAATGCGAGAAGGCGTTACAGGATCTAAAAGAATATTTGACTTCACCACCACTGCTGTCAAAACCAAAAGACTCTGAGACGTTACTCATATACTTGGCCGTCTCAAGTACAGCTGTCAGCGCCGTCCTGGTGAGGGAAGAAGACGATCGACAACATCCTGTGTATTACGTAAGCAAGGCATTGCTCGACGCAGAGACAAGATACAGTCGACTGGAAAAACTGGCACTAGCCTTGATAGTTGCAGCCCGAAAATTAAGGCCGTACTTCCAATGCCATTCCATTAAGGTATTAACTACTTATCCTCTTAAAAATATATTGCATAAACCTAAACTTTCAGGTCGATTGACGAAATGGGCAGTCGAACTAAGTGAGTACGATATCAACTATCATCCGCGAACGGCGTTGAAGTTACATGTATTAGCTGATTTTGTTACAGATTTTACACCTAATGAGAATTTGCAGGATGAAAAAGAATTGGTAGCTCTTACGGAGACAACGTCGAACGAGAAATGGTCCTTGTCGGTTGATGGATCAAGCAATACAAAAGGCAGCGGACTGGGATTGGTGCTCAAATCTCCTCAAGGGGACATAGTAGAGCAGTCCATCCATTGTGAGTTCCGTGCGACAAACAACGAAGCAGAATACGAAGCTCTAATTGCTAGACTCGACCTAGCCAAGAGCTTAAACGTCAAAAACCTCCAAATGTTCAGCGACTCACAATTGATCGTTTAACAAATCAACGGGTCGTATGAAGTAAGGGATCAAAGGATGACCGCCTACTTGGCCAAGGCCAAGCAACTTCAGTCGACCTTCAACGAATTCACTATACAACAAATACCAAGGTCAGAGAATTCTCAGGCAGATGCACTGGCGTACTTAGGCTTGACAACGACCAATGGATTAAAATCAATTCCTCTCGTACACCTTACATCGCCAACTATCCAGGAGGCAGAAATAATTGCCCCAGTCGACAACGTTAGAAATTGGATGGACCCATTATTGGACTATTTACGAGCCGACATTCTACCTAGAGACAGAACTGAGGCGAGGAAAATCAAAGCAAAAGCCGCTAAATTCTGTATTTTATATGGTAAGTTATATAATAAATCCTTTACAGGACCCTACTTAAGATGTGTGACCCCACGAGAAGCCTACGACGTTCTCAAGAGTCTACACTACGAAGAATGTGGAAATCACTCTGGGGCTAGAAGTCTGTCGAATAGAGCCATCACTGTAGGATACTACTGGCTGACAATGCGCCCTGACTCTCAAAATCATGTGAAGTCGTGCGACAAATGTCAAAGATTCGCACCCGTGTGCCATCTTCCCCTAGGTATGTTGAACTCAATTTCAGCCCCTTGACCTTTTATGAAATAGGGGATGAACATTGTAGGAAAACTCCCAGCTGCACCTGGAGGCGTCGTCTACATGTTGGTAATGACAGACTACTTTACAAAGTGGGTAGAAGTCGAAGCTTTACCTCAAGTACGAGACATTGAGGTACGTAATTTTGTGTGGAAGTGTATTATTTGCAGGTTTGGAGTTCCACGAGAAATAGTGACAGACAACGGATTCCAGTTTATTTCATTCGACTTCAAGAATTTCTTCGACAATTATGGGATAAAACTGAGCTTCTTGACTCCCAGATATCCCAAAGCAAATGGACAAGCGGAGTCGACGAACAAAACCATAATTAACAAACTGAAGAAACGACTTGAAGCCGAAAAGAATGAATGGGTAGAAAAACTCCCAGAGATCATTTGGTCGTATCGGACTACTCCTTGACGGTCGACAGGGGAAACTCCATTCTCTCTTGTTTATGGGTCTGAAGCAGTAATCCCCATCGAAACACGACTCGCGACTGCACGAAGTGAAAATCCAAACGAAGCCCAAAATAGCAGCGAGCTCGCCTTCAAATTAGATCATTTGGATGAATAACGAGAGTGAGCGGCTCTAAGAGTTCAGTCATATCAACAACAGGTTGCACGACACTACAATAAGAAAGTACATATCAAAACCTTCAAGGTAAACGACTGGGTGCTGCGTCGTGTTTTTCAAAACACCAGAGAAGAAGGAGCCAGAAAATTGGGGTCGACTTAGGAAGGACCATATCAAATAACAGATGTCGTTGGTCGAGGAGCATACAAATTGCGAGAACTCGACGGCCGAGAGTTAAACAACAGTTGGAATGCACTACACCTAAAATTGTATCACTTCTAAACTAGAATCTTTATTATTTTTACTTTCGTCGATATTTCCTATGATACTAACAATACACAAAGAGCAATGATGAAAAAACTTAGTACTAAGTTAAGAACTGAGCTCGCACAAAAACATTTTTTCAGTCGACTTCAATATTGTTACTACATCATTGGCAGGTTATACTCCGACATCTACAAAATCTACTCCTAACATTCTTATTTGACAAACGAACACTGAGAGTCGGGGGGACAGCAATAGACGAATGAATATGTCGACTGAACGCATGTACGTGATTATCAGATGTAAAATGTCGATTGAAAGCATGTACGCGAGTATTCTATGAATAAATATCAGCCGTGTTGTTTATCAATTTTTATCTATATTATAATGTCGTTTGACCTACGCATGAACATAAGTTTACAGGCTTTTTCATTTAGATATTTAAACTTGTGTAGACCCTATTTCAAGATGGTCATATCGTCTACACATGAAAATGGATATCATACTTCATAAATATCGAAGACATGTAAAGAGAGACTATAAATATCAATGCGATCAAAATGGTCCATAGTAAAATAATAAATGGTCGAAACGACCACATCATCCTCAGTTATAGATAAAAACTTTAAAAAGAAAAATTCACATGTATCAGTTGATAGGTGGGTCGAGAGTTGAAGCGTCGTTTGTGGCATCGACAAGAGATGGATCGACATTTGTGGCATCAACAAGAGATGGATCAATGTTTGGTGGATCGACAACGGGCGGATCATTCAGAGGAAGGTCGACAGCACCGACACCTTCAAGGAGTTCATTCTCATCAAGCGCTTGCTCCTCATCTTGTCCAAGCGACGACTCCTCCAGCCTACACATTTCATCATAGGTGTCGATCATTTCCTTCATATCATCCTGATTCCATTTAGCATGCTCGTCCGATAGATATTCCTTGTATAACACCACTTTCGCCTTGCAAATTGCGGCAGAAGCGATCTACGTCAATTGCTCTTTCAAGTCAGCAACAAGACGCTACTCTTCAGCTAGGGCGGCACGGGCTTCAGTCTACTCCAAGGAATGTCGATCCCTCTCTGTTTTCATCTTCTTCAACTCTTTTTCAAGAGTTAAGTTTTTGCGTTCTAACTCTTCAGCAGCTTTGTCGACTTTGACCTTTTCCAGTTTCATAACGTCGATCAGCTTCCGCTGCTTTCCACACCTGTCGTTTAGCGTCTTATACCTCCCATACAAGTGTAGCGAAGCCTGCAAAGCCTGCACAACGTCAAAAGTTCACATAAGTGAAATGACATCATAAAATTATGAAAGAAATCAGGTAACTTACATGAAAAGTCGAAAGGATGGTCGTGTCGAACATATCCTCAGTCTTCTTCTTCTGCAGATGCTTCTCATCCACAGGGTGAATATAGTCGAACGACTTCTCTAGGAAAGTAGTCGGCTCATCAAAGGAGGACAGATCGGAATGAGGTGCTGTCGACGAGTCTGGCCGTGAAACAACCACTTGCCTCTTAACACTCGACTCGACTCGACCCTCTTCCCCTTGTCGGCCGGCGGGTCCTTTCTTTGCCTCTTCTTTTGAGGAGATGGTTCGAGAGATGAGGTATATACATGCTCGAACGACATGCAAATGCCTTCCGTCGACTTACCTGCAGCTTGCTTCTTTTTCGCTGCTACTCTCTTCTTGGTAAGTTCTTCTTTATAACGCTTGAAAGTGTCGACATCATTTGGCATGTTCAGCCTCGCGCTTGCCATCGATGTCACTGCAACACGACATTCATTGTCAGAAACAGGCGACAAGAATTTCATTTCATATTGAAGAATTTAGAAACTCCTCCTAATCCAGACATACGACAAGAAGTCCTTCACACTAAGATAAGGCGCTCGCGACCTATTAAGAGTCGACCATCTCTATAGACTACTAGGCCTAAGTTTACCTTCTGTTTACCTTCTGTTAACAGCACCTTTTCAAGGATACTAAGCATTGCTTTGGTGCGAGCAAGAGCAACGTCGCACGACGGTTTACTCTCCATGCCCTTTATTTCTACAAAATGAGCTGAGAATCAGCAAGAATAATCTAAGTTAATAAAAACACGAAATGACAACTGTCGAACGACACTCACCAAACCTATTCCAAGTTCGTTTGCACTGATACGACTCATCCCCCATCGACCAGGGACCATCAATCGGAGGACCTTTCGTAAAAAAATAGGCGTCCTTCCAATTTCGATCATTCGTCGTCGTATCAATAATGATTTGCTACTCTTTACTCCTAGGTATCAGTATATAACGACCTCGGTTGTGTAGGTGCTCCTTCAAGTAATAGTTATGGAGGAGGCTTTCCATCCCAAAAGGTAAGTTGTATCTTTTGCTGAGAACACCCAAACTCAGCAATATTCTCCATGTGTTTGGCATTAGTTGACCAGGAGCAAGGTCGTAGTATAACAGCATCCGTCGCACCAATTGGGGGACAGGAAATCTAAATCCTAGACGAAGGGTGTACTCGTAAAAACATGTCCACCCTGGTATATCCCAATCCGCCCGCTCATGTTCTCTTGGTGCGAGCAGCTCGACATCACTCGGGATGCCATAAACCTCCCTCAACAAACACAAGTTTTCCTCCGAAACCAAACTGGCTGGACTTTCATCGAGGACACCTAGTGGTCGACCTGATGTGGTCGCCTTATCTACATCGATATATTCAGGATGGTCGACTATCGTTGCAACGGCGCGTATGCTGCCTCGTTTAAGTATGCCTTTCATGTTTATGACAACGACATTCGACGGATCCTCTACAGTAACCTGTCGGTCTACATCTACCCTCATACTATCAACTCCATCGACACTATCTTTTCCCTCGCTTGTAGTCCAATCATATTTTGGATTAGAGATCGTACCGTCGCTCGACAGGTTAATATCGTCGTTCGACATGATGCCTCATAAAGCTGACAAATGTAAAAAATGCACAAGTCAGAAACTAGTGCGCTACAATCACAACCTAGGGTTTCTAAAATCAAATCCTATGGTTTTTCGGCGAAAAAACATCCAAATCTTGAAAGCTAACCTAACCCTACAGGTTCTACCGTCCTACAAGTCGATCGAATAAAGCTCATATCTACAATAGTCGCGTCATGTGAATAAACATCCAATAGCACAGTTGATTATAACAAGCAAGATCAAACAACAGATATAAATCGGAATGCAGCAGAGCAAACGCAAGAACAACGAAGAACAACAAATAAAAACCCAGAACTCAAAAGGTAAATCTTTACGTTTCTTTACATTACGCATAAATCCTATTTCAAATGACTAGGTTTCAGGAAAATAGAAAAGAAAGGATTTTCGCTAACCTTGAAGAATCTCTGAAGCAAGTTCTGGAGTTTCTGAAGTTGTGAGAAGTCCAAACGAATAACACAGTTTTTACTGAGGAGTTTTTTAGGAAATTTTCATGAAGATGGCTTAAGGAAGTAGAAGGGTTTTACTTATAACCTTAACACCTTTGCCACGTGTCAACAACTGAATTGGCAACCCCTTTCAGTTACCAAGGTAACCCACACGCAACCGCTTGCTAATGATGATAGGTTTCAAATTTTGAAAACCTTTTATTTCGAAAAAAGTGAGCATGCCTGAATTAAATGCACGTGACGTCATTCTAGGGTTTTGAAACGAAAGGTGTCTTTTCAATTTGACCTTTGGTTTGCCTCATTGTAGAGTATCTAATATAGTTGGAATTCGTTGAACGACATTTGAAAACTTGATGTTTTATTGACATCATTGATCAAGTCAACTCAGGTTGGCTATTGACATCATTGATCATGTCGACTCAAGATGGTATATTCGAACGACATCAAGAACTTGTCTCAATAAATTAGCTATGAATCCAGTCGATTTACGTTAATTTCTTTTTCGCTCGACTGAATCTGAATCACTCTCTACTTCGTTAGTAACTCTTTAGAGAGTGGGGGACAAACTGTGGTAGCCAAAAATGGCCCACTGGCCCAAAATGCAAAGCCCAGACTAGTCTCAATTTGGCCCAACGTGAATAGCCCAAATGAGAGAGGCTACAGCATGACTTGGTCGTTTGAAGATCAAGTCAGCCAAAAGTTGAACAAGGGGAGATATAAGAGAGATACTCGGAGAGAATATCTCCAGAAATCTCGCCCACAATCCCACCATGATCTGGTTTACCAGGTTCAAACGGTAACATGGTAGTCTCCTATAAATAGAAGAGCTTTTTTACTTTGAAGAGATATATGAAACAAAGCTTACGAGAGCGTACTGAAACTTTGCACCTAAGAATCCCGGCCACCGGAATCCAAGTTTTTACGATCACTATACTGTTGCTCAGCCCAAGTATACCTAAGGCTAACGATCCAATCCCATTTTCTTTTCATTCATTTTTTTTCTATATCTGTTCTGTTCTTGATCTCTTTTTTGCAGGTTCAATACACAAAACATTGCCAGGTCGATCGACCAATTTATATTGCAGGGATATTAACCAAGCGACAACATCACTGACGGTTCAACCCAAGTTGCATTGGGCCTAACGAAACATAACCCCATCCACATCGATTGTAGGTCGACCCCTTACAGTTACTATACTCACATAGGTATGGTAGAACCAAAAATTGAAAATCACTTATGTGTTGATTTAAACAGTGAGAATGCTTTCTAAAAATCCAAATGATTTTTAAATTTAACTTTGAACGGTTCCTAGATTTAGTGTTACCATACCCATATGGGTATAGTAACCAAACCCAATGCATTACATTCATAATGTGAAAGGTTTGATCTAGACCAACATTGCTTTTTTCACATTTTGCACGTTGTCAAAGGGTAACCTTCAATGGCATGCCCGCATGTTCTTCAAGATTAATTTAATTTTAAAATTCGTTAAATCATAATTTTAAAATAAAGTAAGGTTATACATGTAATGAATAATTCTTCGAAGACCTTACGAAAAATTTCATACGGGAGAAGGGCCATGTAATACTTTTTAATACACTAATAGGTGTTTCGGTGATAACGAATACTCGTTTAGCCACGTAATATTTTATATTTGAGTCGTTATACTAATAATATGTATATCAGAACAATAATAATAATACTAAAGAAAATAGATGAATCTCCCGTGAAATGAACACGGCACCATTATTGTCGATTCGAGTTGAGGATAAACGAATTGTGTCAGTAATTTTATCAAATCATTTATTCGTTTAATAAACATGTTGCGTTCATGTGCATGCTTAACTTAACTAATCTTGTTATGAGCCGACATGATTAGCACAATTGCAAATTTAACAGTAAGGGTATAAGTGTAGTTTTCACCTATCATATAAATACAAAATGAGCATCAGCCGCTCATACTCACAAGTCACAACAGACGACACCCCTTTACTCTCATCGACGCTACGGCGCTTCTCAACTCCTCTCATCGCCGTCGTCCTCTCTCTCACCCTTTATTCGTTGCATCATCGCCGTCGTTGCTCCTCTCGCGGCCACCGCTCCTCTCCCTCACTGCCTCACTCTTTGTTCGGTGCGGCATTGGTAAGTACTACCCTTTATTTGCTGCGGCATTTGTTCCCTTAGTTTTTTTTAATCATAAATCGTGTTTGTTTTCCAGACTAAGATGGATATCAATTACAAATGATTGATTATGAAAGTTTTAATGGTTAAATTAGAAATTGCTTTAGTAAGTCTTGCTTGTTATGTGACTCCTGTAGCATTCATTCAACATCTGTAATTTAGACAAAACATGCAAAAAAAGGAAAAGGCTGCTGCGTGTTCATAGTATTTTTGTTAAATTTTCTAAATTTATAATGTTGTAGTGGTGATTCTGGTGAAAGATTGTGCTCTACTTAATTCCTAAACTTTTGATGAATTTCTTCTTTAGATGAATAAGAGGCTAGTAGAATTTTTTGTTTTGATTTTATTTCTGTTCTTTAGATTTAGTTACGATTGGTTCATTAAAATGAACGATAATGGAGTGGGTATTTTTATTTGGTTAACATAATCTCTAGTATGGTTAGTTATTCTGTAAAAATAGAATAATTTCTAATGATAATGTTATTTTCAATAAGATGCTTATGGAGTTTAATATTTGGATTGCTAGGATAATTGATTTGATAGTAATTGTTATTTATAAAGCCATCTAGTTTCAATTAATAGTAACACAATCTTGAGTTATCAATTCTAGACTTTGATAAAAAAAAATCATTTGATAACAAAGCATGATGTATGATCATGATGTGAGCATATAGAGCTTGATTCCCATCTTCCACATGTCGAGATTACGTTTGTTTTTTTGCCTCCCTTTGGATGCCATAAACTCACCCCTCTATACTCATCAAGAACTCAAATGAAAACAGGGAGGGGAGCCTGATCAAGCTTGCTTTCTTGTCGAAAAAAATGAGATCTCAGGTGTCCAAAACTAGGCCAAAAATGTAACATTTACTCTTAATTTGGTAATGCTAAAAAATGATATCAAATCAGAAGATTAGAATACTCAGAAACTATGAAATTAACGTAACGGAGATTAGAGTGTCATGGCAGATTTGGAAGAAATTGATATGTGTGTTGGGACAGGAAGAGCAGTTGTTTTAGATATATGAGTTGGGATATTTAGAACACACACAACACAAACCCATTAATAAAGAGATAAATTATAATGAGCTAAGAAAGTTATAATGTGCGTAGTTTGGAAGAAGAACAAGTAGCAGAAGAAAGTGCTCGAGAAAAAAAACGAAAACATGCGGAGACATGTACCCAACAACTTCACTGCACACTCTTTCATGGCGTCCCGATTAACTTGCTCTTCTTCTAAGTGTTTACCCCATCTCATTACAGGTGCTCATCTGCTTCTTGCAACTTTTTTTTGTAATCTATGAGTTGAATACATTTTTGTGGCCAGAACTAAGATACTTATTAGACAAGATTTCCCTTAATGAGCTCTTTTAAACTATGGTTGATCATATACTTTTCTGCTCTTGCAGATCATCAAGAGCTCTGCAGTTTTCTTAATTCCTGCAAGTCCTCGTTCGATTTTAGATTCGTAATTGAAACGCACACAACAATTATTAAACATGGTTGTGGGACTTACCCATCTATTGTAGCTTCTCTGATATCAGCTTATAAGAACTGTGATAAACCCAGTCTTGCTTATCGACTTGTAGATCAAGTTTTCTGTTGGGACTTTGATTTGGTCACTTTTAACATGATTATTGAAAATTTTATGAAGCTTGGAGAATATGGTATTGCCAAAAAGGTGTTTTCCAAAATGCAAGCCCAAGATGTGGTATCTTGGAACTCAATGATTGGAGGTTACATTAGAAATGCACGCTTTGAGGAGGCGATAATATTCTTCCAGAAGATGCTTAGCTCAAATGTTGAACCCGATAAGTTTACATTTGCATCCATTATCACTGGGTGTGCACGACTTGGTGACTTTTACCATGGACTTTGGGTGCATAACTTGATGATTGAGAAGAGAATTGAACTGAATTTCATACTGAGTTCAGCACTTATAGACATGTACTCAAAATGTGGTAGAATTCAATCAGCAAAAGAAGTTTTTGATAGAGTCCAACGAGATGATGTCTCTGTCTGGAACGCAATGATAAGTGGACTAGCTATACATGGACTTGCTACAGATGCAATTGCAATATTCTCAAAGATGGAGGTGGAAAATGTGTTACCTGATTCTATAACTTTTATTGGACTCTTAACAGCATGTACCCATTGTGGTATGGTTGAAGAAGGTCGCAAGTACTTTGATTATATGACAAGTCGTTACTCAATTCAGCCACAACTTGCGCATTATGGAGCTATGGTTGATCTCTTAGGTCGAGCTGGACATGTCGAAGAGGCTTACGGCATAATTACTACAATGACAATAGAGCCAGATGTTGTCATCTGGAGAGCACTTCTTAGTGCTTGTAGAACTTACAGAAAGCCAGAACTGGGTGAAGTAGCCATTGGAAATATATCGCGTCTCAAGGGTGGGGATTATGTTTTGCTGTCAAATATGTATTGCTCTCTAGAAAGATGGGACAGTGCACAGAGAGTTAGAGAAATAATGCAAAAGAAAGGAATTCGTAAAAATCAGGGAAAGAGTTGGTTGGAGTTGGCAGGTGTCATTCACCAGTTTAAGGCAGGTGATATGTCTCATCCTGAAATAACATCAATAAACATGGTGTTAGGAGGTTTGATCCAACGAACAAAGTTGGAGGGATTTCTGCCTGCAACAGAATTGGTTTTGATGGATGTCTCTGAAGAAGAAAAGGAGGGAAACTTGTATCATCACAGTGAAAAGTTGGCTTTGGCCTATGGAATTTTAAAAACAAGCCCAGGCACAGAAATTAGAGTTTCAAAAAACCTTCGGATCTGTCCTGACTGTCACAGTTGGATAAAAATGATTTCTAGACTGTTAAGCAGAGCGATTATTGTGAGGGATCGTATCCGTTTTCACCGGTTTCAAGGTGGTTTTTGTTCTTGTGGAGACTATTGGTAGTCAAGTGCACAGAATCGCAGATACTTGGAAACAAATAGCTATAGTGGAACTCTGATTCTGAATTATTTTTGGAATGTATGCTGAACAGATCTCATGAGCACTGCATACACTGACTCATTCCCATGAGCAACTTATTGAGAACTTTAGGAGTCTAATTGGCCATACTACTGTTCCTAGACATACCTAAAGAAACACATGCACTGAGTTTCTTCTTAGGATGGATATGAGAAAAACTGAAGCTTGGTCTTGGATATTCCCTCAGATGGGCTGACACTGGTTTTCTTTGTTTCCTGAAGTAGTTAAGGTGTTGTACCTTCCGTCATTGGTGGTTGAGTATTTCTTCATATCAATACTTGCTCCCATCCACTCTTCTGTGCCAAAAATGATACAATAGCAAAGATTTCAATAATGTAAATTCTTTTGCATCATTAACTTGGTAACATATATGAATTGGTGCTTGTTTCCCATGGTAGAGATCCAGCCTGTTCTGTATTGGTTCAATGCTAGTTGGCTTGCAGTTGAAATGCAGGAGCATTAGAAGCCAGAAGTTCTTAAGGGGATTTTTAAATTTCAAGGTTGTTCATATCGTATCAAAAGCCACTAGAGGCTAGTTCATTGGAGTAAATACTGGAAATAGGCATGTGCATTTGTGGCTCTAGTACTAACAGTTAGCGTTATCATCAGGTGTTGCAAAGAACTTGGGCACCATGGTCACTTCATTTTGAGCTTGAGGGTGAAACTTTACTTATACTGAAAATAGCTGTATTATGCATTTATTTATACAGCTCAATAGCACTGTGAAAATATCATGGATTCTCGAGTACCTTAAAAAATGATTTCTCTGTGGCCATAATCAACTGGTAGAGGTGACTTCTGCAGAATGGTGATGCTGTTCAACTGTGGTGAAAAACATTTCGCTTGGAAACAAACAACCAAAAGATGATCTTTGCAGGTATCTTTTTTTATAACGCTAAGTTCATTTTTGTCATCATAGGAGTTGCAAACCAAGTCATTAGCGTGTAATATTTCTAGTATCTTGTTGAATTTTCAAATCTTTTATGATGAATAATAATTTTTTTCCCATATTATTGAAAATTTCTACTGTTATTATTGGTTCAACCATATATTTTGTTTGAATAAAACTAAAATGCATGTAATAAAATCAGATTAATCAGATTGGTTCAACCAAGCTCTTCTCTTGCCAACAATTAAAATTTGAATTTTATTGTTTAGGCTGGAATCTTCATGCTCAGATTGCTTTTGAGGAAATTAATTATAGCATATGCCGTAACAAGCTCTAGTTATCTGATTGATCATGTGGTCCTAGTGTTTGTTTTTACTATCTCATCTGTTAGTTTAAATGGTTTTCTTTGTAGTATATGGAATCATGAGTTTAACATTTTAATTATTTGATGACCATAATGATTTCATTCGGTGACCCACCAATATGCTGCATATCAATTGTATAAATGAGATTATTTAACAAAGAAATCTGTGAAATTTGACACGTTCTTGGGAAATTTTCATATCTTTATGCATGGGTTCATACATATTTTTTTACATATAAACATAGTTATACTTGTGAATCTTTAATTGCATTGCATCCAAAGAACTTGGTATGCATTAAAACCAAATATATATTCTGTTTTTCATAATTGTAACCTGGGAGAAGGTCTCTGCACTACAATTTTATTACATTTTGCACATTTTACTTATATTAGTTTATTATGCCGAACAACGCAGAGATAAGATTTTGAATTTGTTTGCGTTTCTTGGTCTCATCAGGTCTCGTGGATTGGAATCAATGGCAGTTGGCCTCCATATATTTCTGGGATCTGGCTCTCGTCTATCTCTTCCAGTAGAGTTGATTTTAGCTTTTTGTCTTCTACAAATACTATCTGCAAGAAACCATCCAAAACATGTTTACTTCACTAGCCATATTCAAACAGCTATAATAGATATGACCCAATTGTTGTTTTTTTTCCGTCTGTGAAAATCAAGAGACCCAATAAGTAGACAAATCTATCAATTTTATGATAATAAGTTGTTACCTTCTTTTTAGTATTGTTGTCTATGAAAGGGTAAACAATTTTCCATACTGTCATGAATATGTATGGCGCATGGAGGATAAGCAACTTTCCAAGTCTTTCCGGGTAATAATCCTGCCATTTTTTTGGAAGAAATTAAGCCAAATTTAAGTCTATACAAACTGCAACATAGCAGCAAAGCAGCGATCGAACCTGCAAAATGGATAGAGCTCCAATGTATGCACGAAGATCACTGTTTGCATATCCCCAGCCTTGAATATCCGCAATCACAACAAACTTCTCTTGTCCTGCTGGTATCTTTTCACTTAATTTGTCTAGAACATACACAGCAAAACCTGTAGAATCAACCAATTCAACTTTATATTTGCTAGCTCAAATTCATTCAAGTGGATGTATTACAAATACTGAATATGCAAAATGAGTAATAACATACGCTTGAATTCTTCTGGATTTTGTTTATTTTGAAAATGTCTAGCCCCAAAAACAACACCGATGGGTCGACCTTTCTTGTCGAATCCTTGAAGAAACGTCTTGTTCTGTGCAATTTCGTTTGGGATCTCGGAAGGAGAAATGGAACCATTTGGAATGAAAGATCGTCTCCATTTGAGGTACTTGAGGAACATGTTAGAACCCTTCTCTATATCCCAATCACGAGCACGCAGAAATCTTCTTAACATAAGATCATCAACTTCCTGCAAAGCATTCCCATAATAAGCACACAATACTTTTGTATAATTAGCTTCTACTTTGGTTCAGATATAGAATTTTCAACAGTAACTTGATTGGGAAAAAAAATAAAATAAAAAAAAAATCAGTGCAAGCAACCTGGAAATTTTGTTAGGATTTGTCATGTAATTTGTATTGCAAAACGTCCTTGTATATAAGATTCAAGGTCTAGCTAGCAAAGGCAAACATTAGTGGCAACCGGCATCATCACTAAAACTAATAGCATATAATTAAATTGATGTGCATTGGTCGCATAGCAACTTTATGAACCACCGCCTAATGTGGTTTGGTGGTAAAAAACCCTTATTCTTTCTGGCAATGTTATAGTTTTAGTTGCCATCATCGTACATGTGGAAATAGGGGGTTTTGTCACTTTTTTGAGTTGGTGTTTCTCGAGTGTTACCACTTTAATAACTTAAGTTTTAAAGGCATCAAAGTAAGTGAACTTCCAAAAATGCCCTTACTTTATATATATATATATTATATTTTTTTAATTTTCAGTTTTTCAATTTTTTTTCATCTTCTTCATTGGCTTCCATTGGAGGTTTGAGGTCTTAGACCTTTGATGGAGGTTGAACAGATCTCTATTGGAGGTCGAAATCAACCTACATTGAAGGTCGATTAAGAAGAAGATAAAAATAAAAATAAAAAATAAAAAAATTGGAAAAATTTTTCAGGTAATTTCCAAGACTTTTCATGTATTTTCGAGACTTTTTAGGTAATTTTCAAGACTTTTCAAGTAGTTTTCGAGACTTTTTGGTAATTTTTGAGACTTTTGGCAATTCCGAGACTTTCTAAGCAAAAATGAAATTTTCCGAGACTTTTTTTTTTTGTATTTCTGAGATTTTTTGAAACTTTCTAGGTAAAAATGAAATTTTACAAAAATATTTCATCTTCTTCCTTAAAACCTCCATTGAAGGCCGATTTTGACCTCCATTGGAAATAAGGATGGCAACGGGGCGGGTCGGGGTCAGGGAATGCTTTACCATCCCCATCCCCGCCTCCCAAAACCGTCCCCATCCCCGTCCCCATCCTCGCATTAAGAGAAGCGGGGCCGGGGGCGGGGATTCCCCGTTAGAGGGGCCTTCCCATACCTGCTCCATTCCCTGTTTAATATAATTATATATTTAAAAATTACAACTTAAAAAAAAAAGAGTATAAATTCAATTCTATATTATAAATATATATAATATATATATTGACAAACGTGGTGTCAAAATATTCAATTATATATTGACAATCGTGGTGTCAATATATATCTATATATGTAATATATATATAAATTCAGTTATAAATATAATATATATATATATATATTCAGTTATATATTCCAATAAATCATAACTTAGCCAAACGTAGTGTCAATATGTATAAATGATTAAAAAAATCTAAATATTATATATTATATTATAAATATATATATATATGTATATATAATATATATCGAGGCGGGGATGGGGCGGGGGGTGCTTCCTCCGTCCCCGCCCCGCTTCAACTCCAAGGACAAGACTTTGTCCCCATCCCCGTCCCCATCCCCGAATATTGTCCTCCATCCCCTCCCCGTTCGGGGCGGAGCCCCGCGGGCCCCGGCCCTACGGGGAATATTGCCATCTCTAATTGGAAATCAAACTGCAATGGAGGTCCTTCATTGATGGAGGATTTTGAAAGAAAAAAAAAAAATACAAAATAAAACACAAAATAGTGAAGAAGGTTACTATGGGAGGCATTTTTTAAATAAACCCATTTTAGGTATCATTTAAACTTAACTTATTAAAGGAGTGATAGTCTTAAACTGTCACCTTAAAAAGGTGTTATAAAAATTATGATGTTGTCCAAGTATATATATCAATGCTTGCTAACTTATAAGAAAAATGATTATTTTTTTTGGGTACATGTATTCTGAGTTCTGACTACTTGTTTAATGTAATCAATTTAAGTAATTTATAATTATCTTATCTTATTACAAATTATTTATGGCTTTTGAAATAATTTAGAATAATAATATCTTATTAAAAAAATATTCAAATTAATATTAGTTTATACTAAAGTGATTTGTAATAATTTTATTTTAATAAATTGTTTTCAATTTTGTTGATAAAAAAAAAAGGTTCACAATTGCCCATCTACATCTTCTTCTTTTTTTTTAAAAAATATTTTTATTTTATTAAAATAAAGGCAATATGATTATTTAAGTATTTTTATAGTGATATAGTCCGTTGTTAAAGTTAACGGTTAAACACTAATGACGAAGATGTCCGGTATCTTTTTTAGAAAAGTTGTTTCTATTAGGGAAACATCATATAGTTTTTGTGTATTTGTTGCTTATATTAATTTTATTTTATAAATAATAATTTAATTTAATCGTATGCTAGCTGAACTATGGTACTCCAAATAAAAGAAGGTACTGAATCCGATTCAAGTAGAAAATGAGTTTAATCCTAAGTTGAGATGCAATTTTTATTTTTTATTTTTGATATACCACCGTCGGATATAATGACTTGAACTACCAACAAACCACATTGGACAGTGAATCAAGAATTCAAGATGCTATTAGACATATATATAAATTATCAGGTCAGATATATTTTACTGTCCTATCGTGCAGTTTCACTAATTAGTGTAAAAAAAATTACATTAATTCTCAGTTCTTGATAACGAGAATTCATAAAACCACACAATAATATCGTCAGGTATACCTGACCTGATAACTGCCATATATGTGTGAAAATTGAGAACTTTTGGGAGGGAGATTTAACCCACACATAGCAATTAAAATGTGATTGGAGCAAATAAATAAATAAATATATTTTTCCATAAATATTTGTTTTATTTCCATAAATTTGAAAGAATATGATGCCTTGAAAGAACAGATATCAACTTCTTGTTTATTATTTCAAAAAAAATAATATAAAAAAAACCTTTATTAAATTCTTAAATGCATTATTCATCGATATAGTTAAAAATATATTGAAGGGATTATATCATTGAAGGACAGAGGTCAAAAATAAACACATAGTAATGAATCAAAAGTCTTAGGAGATCTGGAGGAACTAAACTCACTACGTATATTACTTGTCATTTTTATTATAAAACAAGAGAGTGCAACTGTGCAACAACGACAATATTCAAAGAAATACTTGAGAGTGTCATCATGAAAACTTTGCAAATAAAGGGTATATATGATGAATGTCACTGTATACTAACTCAGATAATTATATATAAAACCAGATTTTTTTTTTTCGATGGAGTTTAATGGAGAAAGAGTTGTTCAAGGACAAAATATTAGACAATTTCAAGAAAAGAAACCGAGAAAAAAAGAAAAAAGAATGAAGAGAGCGAAATAAGATAAGACAGACCTTGGAAGAAGGATCGTGTCTCTGAACAAGGGTTCTCATGAGACTTAGTTTGGCTTGTTCCTTGTCATTTTTCTCCATAGTTTCTTGATCTGCATTATGTCTGATGCAATCTTCCTTTTTATCACTTTCAATAATAATGGACTTCATCATATTTTCAATACTACTGATGCCGATCCTCTGGTCTCTCTCTGCTTTCTTCTCACCGGATATCTCTCTACTGCCTTCTCTCGCTGAAGCATATATAAACAGTCGGGTCACGGGTGATATATTTTTTTTAATGGTGGAAATATGGAATTAGATTCAATATTAATTGTTCGATGACTTACTTATTTTGTCTATAATCTCTCAACGCAATATATCAGATTTCAGCTAAATGACAAAAGTTGTTATGGTAAGCTACTAACTCCCGCAATAATGTAGTTGTGAGTTTAAGTCATATTTTGGAAGATAGAGTTAGAAATATTAGGTTTTGAGGGCCATTATGCTAAAACAAAATTTTAGGGTTCAAAATGATTTTTTTTTAATTAAAAAATTTAATGATAATTGTATAATTTTTAAAAGAGTTTTTAGAATATTTTTGAGGGAATGGGGTCCCCTCCTCCGCTGCTGATATCTCTTCCTCTCAAATTCTAAATTATACAAATAATAATAATAATAATAATATTTGATTGAGTTAAAAGTATGTTTTTGATATAAGCTAAAAATGAAGAAAAGAAAGATACTTCTTTGAACCGAACCAATCAAAACAATATAATAAATAAATAAATAAATAAAAACTAATATATACTAGTTACCCACATGTCCCAATTTAATTCCGATTTTGTCACTCTCAGTCTCAGGCGAGTGGTTGGAGAACCTGACAACTTGAATCTCTTTGATATTAATTGGTAGTTATTAAAGTAGATAGGAAACTTGTGTATGTGAATATTATTTACTCTCTTTAGATCTAAATACTACCCACCTATGCTTATAAATAATTTTTAGTTGAGATAACGAGGTATTATTTATCGATTTGATGTTAACATCTAGTATTTAAGTAAAAAAGTTCCAACATATAGATATTTTTATAGCCACCCTAGTGGCCCAGTACCCCACCTATTTATGTCCAACTTTTTGAAAATTTGAAATTAAATATTTATATTAGTTTTTTATTTATTTCCAGAACTACCATTTTACTTATTTTTCAGACATACACTCCATATCTTTTTCAAATATATATATATATATATACACACTTCATCTTTGAACTATCTATACAGTTATTTTTATAAAACAATCTCTCTATACAATTTCTCACCTCCATCGCAGAACTTGTTTTTTCTTCTTATTTCATGGTAAATCATCCTTGTATGCAATTTTTTGTTGTTTCATAGTCGATTGGATTGTAGGTGATAGATTGAAAGTGTGGTATTGATCGTATTTGATGGTTTTTTTGAGCGATTGAGTTAGGGTTTTGGTGTGGTTTCGTTTCATCAGAGATTATGTTTTTTTGGTTGTGATTTTTTGTACGATTTCATTGTTTTGGTTGTTGTTGGTGTGTGTGCATGGTTCCCTTTTCGTCTGATTGTAAATGATTGATATCATTCTTAGACAATTCTTTCAGATGCTTGATATTTTTCTCAAACAATTCTTTCATATTTTTTATATCATTCTCAGACTCTTTCATAATATTTTTTTGATAATATCTATTAATTCGGAACCAGATATTTTTTGAAAGCTTTTCGCCATTGGTCTTTCATAATATTTTGTATGTGTAAGAAGCAAATTTTAGGGTTTAGGAGTTAAAGTAAGAATTTTAAGAAAACAAATTACCAGTGACTAGTGAACTTTAGGTTTATTATTATTATTTTTTATTTTTTATTTTTTAAAAAGGGAAAGTGGAGTTTTATTAGATTTACTTTGTAGAATATATATATATATATATTTAAAAAGTTGTATATTTCTTTAAGTAATTTTGATAAAAAAAACAAATTACTAAATAATTTAAAAAGTGTAGCATAAGTTGGTCAGTAGAGGGGGTGCCATTAGCACTATTAAACTAGGTATGTATGATCAAGGGCGGACCCTTGAGAGGGCTAACCCGGGCTATAGCCCGGGCAGCCTTCTTTGAAAAAAAATAAATAAATAAAACCAATTATTGCACAATTTCCTTTAAACCCTTTTATTATTAGTAAATTACATTTAACTTCAACCAATATTATATTATTAAACTTACCATTAAATATAGCATTATTCATGACATTGCCTTTTATTTAATTTTCTTTCATACTCTACTTTTAATTTTTTGTATTCGGCATATGATATTTGTTCATTTGTTTGGGTTGTGATTTATAGAACATTAGCCTTAAATTACTTCTAATTTATAGGTTTTAGTGCGTTTAATGTTTGATAATTTAGTAATTTACCAATAATAAAAACCAAATTCAATCAATTACCTACTCTAACTCAATATAAAAACATTGCATGGGTTAAGTAGTCTTTATAAATATGTAATTTTATGCATGTTTTATATAAAATATTTCCTTGATTTTGTTTCAATTGTTTGATTATACATTCTATATTCACTTGATTTTGTTCTAATTGTTAGATTAAGCATTTCATATTCACTCCATTTCTTTTTAATTGTTATATTAAACAATTCAAACTAGTCTTTAAAAATAAACGTTCATATGTGTAGAATCATTTATATCAAAAGAAGAATATATTTATATCCCTACACATATATAAGTTTAGCCCGGGTAACAAATATTTTCTGGGTCCGCCCCTGTGTATAATATCTCTAATTAGATTTTTTATTTTGAAAGAATGAGATGTGATAATATTTGACGTAAAGGGATGTTACAATGTTAGTATTTATTAAAAAGGTGGCTTTAATATTGCCACAAAAAATAGTTCTCTCTACACCCATTTATTAATGAAATTTTTTAATACTAAAATTCCCATGAATTAAATTATTTAAATGGACATGATTATCTACATAAGAATGAAATATGTTACTTTTTACACCCCATTCATTTTAGTGTGTACCCAACCACCCATCCAAACTCAATCTTCTTTTTAAGATTAAAAACCAGTTTCCTATATAAATTTAAAGAATTGAGAACCATTGATGGGGAGATTTTCAGACGTAACAAATACTTCAAACTTAAGTTCACTCTTTTTAAAGCTATCTATCTATCCACATATTTAGACTATGTATTTTTCAAAAGTTTTTTTGGCACTGATAAGATTCGAATTACTGATTTGGAAGTTATTTACCAAAACTCCAAACTCGTCTATCTACTGGCAGATTTATATCTGTGGGAGCATCTAACATGATAAAAAAAAGGGCAGGGATATTAACACCCATAAATATAATAAGCACACCCATATTTATAAGTACACTCATGCCTAAAATTTAAAATTAAAACATTACTATAACAGTAATGCTACACATCCCACATAAAATCCCACATTTTTCATCCCATCACATGTGACATGTGAGGTACCAAATAGTGAGTGAATACATGGGGTAGGTGAGATAAATCATCATTAATTTGTATCGACTCACAATTTGACACCTCACATACCACATGTGGTGGGATGAAAAATATGGGATTTTAAGTGGGATGCTTAACATTATTGATACTATAAACACACATCTTAATACCAATAATACCCTTATTTAAATTCCTCACATCTTATGTTTGTGGTTTTGCTGTATAAAGGGACTTTAATGTGTTTCTTTTGATTCAATATACATGGATATCTGTCGAGAAGTTTAGCATCTAACCTATATCGCACATTCACACTAATAATGTTAGGTTTAGAGTTAGGGTTATTTATGGGGACAAAAGGAAATCTTGCATGTTAGAACATTGTAGTTGTGGATTCTATTATCTTTTGGTCCTGAATCTTTGTTCTTTATTTTGGAAAGAAACCTACTTTTTTTTTTCTTTTTAGGTAGATTTAACTCAATATATGTATGTCTTCTGTTTTCTTTTTAATTAAGTTGGTCCAGACCGGATAGAGTCGTTGTATCAATATGCCAAATTTTTGTTTGAATGTGGCAATTACTACTCTGTCGTTGCTGATAACATGTATCAATATAGGGCCTTGTGCACAAACAGTCAAAAGGAGCTTGAGTGCAGAATTGATATGTTGCTCTTGAAGAACTCAATTGGTTGAAAGAAAAAATCAACTCCAAGATTTCTTAATCAGAGTGTGTTTGGTATGACTTTTCAATTTGAGCTTCTAGAGTAGATCTTTTTGTAGTAGAACTTCTAATGAGTAGGGCTTTTAACAAAAAAAACTTTTGGTTGTGTAAATTACAAAAAAAGTGTTGACAATATAATTTTAGAAATAGTTTTTGGTTGAGTGAATTACAAAAAAGGTGTTGACAATGTATTTATAATGAAAGAGTTATGGTGGAATATCTAAAATTTATAAAGGGTAGTTGAGACAATTCATATGTTTTAAAAAAGTTCAAAAAAAGCTTCTTGGAGAATCCCAAATTTTGGGCTTCTCCAAGTAGACATAAAATGACTTTTTTAAAGGGTAATTAAGACAATTCATATATTAAAAAAAGTTGTTTTGAGTTTTGCCAAACAACTAAAAAAACCTCAAAATAGCTTCTGGCATTAAAAAAACGCTTTTGATCCTTTCAAAAGCCATACCAAACATAAACCCATACACCCACTTGTTTGTTTGCTTGCACTCAATATTGGCATTGTTTCCTTGTAGTTTTTTTTAAAAAAAATTTATTTTAATAAAGTGATATAGTTGAAGATATGAATGTAATTAATATGAGTAAATAGTATTTGATTTATTTTTAATTAAACTAATTTGTTCTTATTGGTAAATTCTTATTGGGATATATTTATAATTAAATTTTGTATTAAAATATGGGTGTACTTATCATATTTATGGGTGTTAATATCGGTACTCTTATAAAAAATTAAATTTGTTGCAAATACTCTATTCAATCGTTGATAACGAATAGGTAATAACAAAACCATCAAAGTTAAACCCAATTTAATTTTTGTACGAGAAATTATAACGTTTGGCCATTTATTATACAATGAAGCAAACAATTTAAAAATATTTTCTGTCAAGTGATTTTAGATTGGTTAGATCGATTTTGATGTCTAGTTAAGAGTTAAATTCCGTGGATTATTATTATTATTATTATTATTATTATTATTATTATTATTGACAGTTTTGACAATTTAAAATGGGTGTTAAGAGAAATATAAATTTATAATGAGGTTAATTTTGGTATTTGAATGGTTGTGTAGAGTAAATAATTAAATGTTTAATTTAATGATGGGTGTGAAAAGCAAAGAGTGCAGCAACAACCTTTTTTTTTTTTTTTTTTTTTTTTGGGTGGCAATAAAGGCGCTCTTATTAAAATCATTATTTGAAATATCTTGAAATTCATTTTTTTCTTTCTTTTAAAAGGGGTACAACACAAGACTTCCTAAGAGGTCACCCATAAATATCTTGAAATTCATTAGATGTTAATATGTATAATCAAATTAAAAGGGGAGGTAAATGAAAATAAGAGTGAATCTCTCATAATGGATCACTTATTTTAATTTCGATAAGGACCTTAATGAAATTACATCGATTTTTATTAATTTTGATCTGAATTTTTTTGTAGATGATAGATTCAATGAAATTTATATATGAATACAATTTTAAAAAAATTCAAGCATTTAAACTATTTATCCCAATTTTGTTAAATATGAAGGCATTGGAAAAATGAACGAAATATTAAAAAATTCAAGAAAAATAGTTCTTGTACTTGAAAAAAATCTCAAATTTTATTTATAGGTAGATTTCAATAAACTTATCATCCATTAAAAAAAAAAAATCATATCAAAATTCATAAAAATCTATGTGATTTCATCAAGGTCTTTACTGAAATTAAAATAATTGATCCATGAACGAAGCCATGATTTTGGCTTTGAGGGGGTCAAGACAAAAACAAATATTCAAGTTGAGGGAAGACAAATATACTAAGTATTTGAAAAATAAGTTATTAAAAAATCGAATGTAATAGCGTCTAGTATTATATGTAAATTGTAATAATACAACAAATAAATTAATAAATAAAATAGACACGACTTTATGAATCAAAATGGAACCCGATGTGCGCTTTTTTAAATTTCCAAAATCATCTATAATTGAATTTATACTAAGTTGTTCTGTGATTACCCTTTCAATATACATGATCAAAAAGTTTATAAGAAATTCATCTTTCATTTTGTTACGAAACCTAATCTTTACATTATATATAACTGAAAACGATCTCTAAGTAGTTTCAGTTGAAAACATTTAAATAAATAAATAAACGTTTACATAACAAACTATATAACAAATGTAGTATAATCATATTAATAACCTAAAATATTTAATAATTTGTATTCTCATACTTGAAATTATTTGGATAGAGAATAAAAAGAATTTAGTTACAACAGTAGGAATAAAACTAGAGAAAAATAAATAAGCACACACAGACATATATATATATATAGAGAGAGAGAGAGAGAGGTTAGACTAATTCTTGATGAATAAGAAACCAAATCTTAAAATGAATATATTCTAGTTTAAGAGGAATACATAAAATTGGATATAATTAAAATTTTCTTTATTTTGTTATGAATATATGTGGTGGCTTCCACCATGATGCATGGCATGGCAAGTTGCAGCATATTGGTATTTGGTCTTAAATGTATCTAATAATGGCATAATATGTGTGGAAAATTGCAATATGCACCCCTTGTTTATTTGCCTATAAATATGGCCTTTTTGTATTGTTAATATGATTGATGATTTGATATCATTACAAAAAAATTTGTTCTCTAATATCTCTCGTCTCTATCTCTCACTTTGTTATGCATATATCTCATCTCTTCTTCTATTTCTATTTTATTTATTTTTGTTTATCTATTCTTTAATTAATCATAATTCATTTATTGTTATTTAATTTTATTACAATATGTTATCAGCACGATGCTGTTATTTCCAGAATCTGAAGTTCTGAATTTATTACTACTGGAACCTGAAGTTCCTAGATTTATTACCAGAACCCGAAATTCTGAATTTATAATTACTAGAACCTGAAGCTTTCAGATTTTTATTTATTAATATCAGAACCTGCAGGTCTGAATTTACTTTCTCGCATTTTACTTTTACGCAATTTATTTTCCTGCATTTTATTTACTTTTACACAATTTAATTTCTCGCACTTATTTATTTATTTATACGCTTTTATGAGATTGGCTATGCCAACCTACCAGAACCTACAATTCTGGATTTACTTTTTTCGCATTTATTATTACGCATTTTATTTTGTGATTTTTATTTAAACAATTTGATCATCCATCAAGAACCTGAAGTTCATGGATTTATTTATCGTTGTTGGAATCTGAAATTTCTGGATTTATTCCTTTATATATCTGAAGATTTAAATTTCTCGGGTTTTTATAAAACCAGAAGTTCTGACTCCGATTGTGATTTTCAAATAACCAGAAGCTGTAATAATGTCAAAACTTGCAAGTTTGAAATTTGCTGCACTAGAAGAGTTTAGGGACAATTATATGTCCTGGGTTATTGATGCCAGATTACTCCTAAAATTAAAAGGCCTGTATTACACCATTGAAAATGGGGCTGAGGCATATGAACAAGACAAATCTAATGCCATAGTTATTATCCGTCACCATCTGCATGAGGATCTGAAAGCCCAATACCTACATGTCACAGAACCAAAAGTTCTATGGTAAGAACTAAAAGATCGATTTGATAACCAACCCGATGTTGCATTACCAAATGCTAGATATCAATGACAACATTTACGTTTTCAAGACTATAGATCAGTCTATGAGTACAATTCTACTTTATTCAAAATCACTACAAAGCTAAAATTGTGTCGTCAGGATGTAATCTCAAATCATCAATAACAAAGGCAATAACAATTCTACTCCCCTTTCATTTTATCTCATATTATTTTTCCTCTCTTTCATTTATTCTCTCGCTTTGACTTATTTTACACAAGCAGTAACTATTTCTCCCTTTCATCTATCTCATATTATTACTTATCTCCCTGTTCATTTATCTCAGTTATTACTTTATCTACTATTTTAATTTTATTATAACATGCATCTATTTAATTTTATGCAATTTATGTATTTAAGTATACCAACTAACTAGAACCTGAAGTTTCTAGATTTGTATAAATTATGTGTTGAGCCTAACTAGGTCAATCGTTAAGTTTCTAGAATTTAAACAAAGCTCGGCTTGACCGATTAACCAGAATCTGAAGTTTATGGATTTATCATATTTAAGTTGGCGCGGTTTTTACAAACCGATTAGAATCTAAAGTTCTAATTTTGAATACGAAGTATTGAATCTGAACTTGACGTTCTTAAATTTTGAACATGAAGTTCTAATCAGACTTGAAGCTCTGAATTTAATTTAAATTGTGATATTAAAACTTTTATGTCAAAGTTTATTAGAACTAGAAATTCTGAATTGGATCAAGTTACGATTCTTTCATCTAGAAAGTCAATTTGTAATTTCTATTTAGAACCTGAAGTTTTCTGAATTTTATGAACCTACAGTTCATGGTCGAACCGAAAGTTCGAAAAATCAATATGATTCATGATTTTTTATTTTTTTTTTGTAAAGTGATATATTTTCATATCTATATGTTTATACTTTTGATCACTTTGTCTAATGTGCACTTTATTTTCATTGTGAATAGATATGTCTTTAAACGATAAGTTGAGTGATATTGAAAAGCAAGATACAAGAGATATATGTGGAATAATTTAACTCTGCTTAAGGCAAATGTTAATACAATATCAGGTCTAGCAGATCTGATAGAAGGCTCCGGTAGAGCCATGATATTGTTACCAAACAATACTAAATTATGACTATCACATATAAACTATAAATGATGAGAATATTGAGTATCTATACATTACTTCTCATGATTCAGGCCAAAAACTCATTATGGAAAGGCTGCGTGCTTTATAATCTGAATTATATTACACTCTTATAAGAGGTGAAGAAGTTTATGCAGTTATAAACCAGAAGTTCTCATACCAATACAGTTATGAACCAGAAGTTCTCAGACCCAAAAATATTTATGTTTTGGCATAACCGTCTTGGTCATCTCGGATCTATAATAATGTGTAGAATCATTGAAAATTCTCATGGACATCTATTAAAGAACCAGAAGATTCTTTTATCCCACTAAAATTTATGTACTGCACGTTCACAAGGAAAGTTAGTAATAAAACCATCTCATTCTAAGGTTGGTTTTGAATCCCCGTCATTTCTACAAAGGATTCAAGGGGACATATATGGACCTATTCATCCACCAAGTGGACCGTTTCACTATTTCATGGTCCTAGTTGATGTATCCATCAGATGGTCACTTGTTTACCTATTATCAACACGCAATGTTATTTTTGCAAGATTACTTGCACAAATTATCATGCTTCGGGCACATTTTCCCAATCATCCGATTAAATTAATACGCCTTGATAGTGCTGATGAATTTACTTCAAAGACATTTGATGAATATTGCAGATCAGTTGGAATTGATGTTGAACATCCAGTTCCACATGTTCGTACTCAGAATGGATTAGCAGAATCACTTATCAAGCATCTCCAGGTAATTGCAAGAACTTTATTATTTGATATAATTACCAATTTCTATCTGGAGACATTCTATTCATCTCTGACCCATTGCTTATCATTATTACTTACCATTACAACTTGTAATTGGTCATAGACATGCTCATTTTAAAGATAATTAATCATCAGATAATTATTATTCGGTTACTTGATATAAAAATTTTATAAGTTGCTATCTCATAAACCCCGGCTGGATGATTTTTCCTGAAGAAAGATCTGAGTAAAATACAACAAATAAAGCATCTAATGCATATCATGAGTTTGTAAACCTTTTATTTTGAAATGTATTATTCACAGAAGAGGAAAATAAATTATCAGGATCCTAATGTAAACAAGACTCGAGTTATGAATAAATCAACTTTCTCTAAATCAATTCTATAAGAGTTAGATATATCTAAAGAGACACAAAGTCCCTGAAGTGACTAAATCCATTGAAATGGAAGAAATCTCAACATAGATACAAGTATATTGAAATTGAGAAAATTTCTATAAATCTTACATGAGAGATGTGGAATAGTAAAGAAACAATCATCAATGATGCATTTTCAAATACAGTAGCTACTGAAATAATGATTATGAAACTCATAGTATCAATGATTGTAGACAAAGGCATGATTGACCTAAATGAAAAGAAGCAATTCAAGAAGAATTTACTTTATAAGCCAAACATAAAATATTTAGACCAATAGTTCTCCAGACACCTGAAGATGTCAAACTAGTTGGATACTAAAAGGTCTTTATACGGAAACGTAATGAGAAAAACGAGATCGTAAGATATGAGACACGACTTGTAGTACAAGATTTTTCACAGAAACTTGATATTCAATAGTGATGAATACAATTACGTTTCGAATTTTTGATAAATTTGGCTGCCTTTAAAAGGCTTGAAATACATCTTCTAAACTAAGTAATCATTTATCTATATAATTCACTAAATGCAGATATTTATAATCTCAGAAGGATTTAAAATGTCAGAAGCATGTAAACTGAGATCTCGTAATCTGTATTTGATAAACCTACAAAAATTCTTATATGGATTAAAAGCAATATAGACGGATGCGGTATAACCGTCTCAGTAAATATATGATAAAATAAAGGTATAATAATTATATTATACACCCATGTGTTCTTCATAAAGAAATCAGAATCTGGATTTGCTATTATAGTAGTTTATGTTGATGATATAAATTTGATTGGAACTCCTGGAGAGCTCCTGAAAAATACTAAATATTTGAAAAGGGAATTTGAAATGAAAGACCTAGGAAAGACAAAATATCGTCTCGGTCTGGAGATTGAGCATAAATCAAACAAAATATTTATCCATCAATCAACATATGTTGAAAAGATTCCATATGGACAATACTCACCCATTAAGTACCCCTATGATTGTTAGAACCCTTGATCCAGAGAAAGATCCATTCCAACCACTTGAAGATGGTGAAAAGATACTTGGTCCTAAAGTACCATATCTTAATGCAATTAGTACTTTATTATATCTGGCACAATGTATTAGACCAGATATTGTATGAGACCAGATATTGCATTTTCAGTAAATTTGCTTGCTAGATTCAAATCAGCACCAACTCGAAGATATTGGAATGAGATTAAAAAAATTTCTGTTATCTTCGTGGAACGAAAGATTTAGGATTATATTTTTCAAAATCTAACAATTTTTCAGGTTTACTTGGCTATGTTGATGTCGGGTATCTATTTGATCCTCATAAAGCTCGTTCACAAACGGGATATATTTTTACCTATAATGGCACATCAATCTCATGGCGCTCCACAAAGCTAACTCTTGTTACTACATTCTCTAATCATTTTGAGATCCTTGCACTTCATGAAGCAAGCCGAGAATGCGCGTGGCTAAGATAATCTAGCAAATCTGTTTACCAAAGTATTGCCTACATCAACTTTTGAGAAACTGGTATATGGAATTGGCATGCGTCGTCTTTGTAAATTACAGGATTGATGTTGAAGTTTCATTCAGGGGGAGCGTTTAATCATGGGGAGCAAAATTTTGAATGGATATATGTGTACTGTACTCTTTTTCCTTTTACCGGATTTTATACCACTGGGTTTTACCGGAAAGGTTTTAATGAGGCAGTTCTGAACACATCCACACCACTTGAGCCAGAAGATCATTATATATACTTTTGCTAAGGTTTTTGTCCCACTGGGTTTTTCCTAGCCAATTAAAATACAAATGGTGGAATCCAATGGGGAGTGTTATGAATATATGTGGTGGCTTCCACCATGATGCATGGCATGGCATGGCATGTGGTAGCATATTGGTATTTGGTCTTAAACGTGTTTGATAATGGCATAATATGTGTGGAAAATTGCAATATGCACCCCTTGTTTATTTGCCTATAAATATGGCCTTTTGTATTGTTAATATGATTGATGATATGATATCATTACAAAAAAATTTGTTCTCTAATATCTTTCGTCTCTATCTCTCACTTTGGTTATGCATATATCTCATCTCTTCTTCTATTTCTATTTTATTTATTTTTGTTTATCTATTCTTTAATTAATCCTAGTTCATCTATTGTTATTTAATTTTATTATAACATATTTATTATAATTATAATATTTTTAATTTAAAAGAAAGCTTAACGAGACTAATAATGGGGGCCATTTACATAATTGTATACATAATATATCATTTTAAGATCATCTCTAATGCATGTGTCAATGTCAATGCCACGTTTGACAAAAAAATAAGAGTAAAATGCTATATTTGAGAGTATCTCCAACAATCTCCCGTGGAGACTCCCTTATTTAAGGGTGTATGTTATTGTAAAGGGTTAATATTATAAACCTCCCCTCACCTCTGAACTATTATTGGATATATAGTTACAAATGCTTTTATTTTAGAAACCTCCCATGTGGACTAACACCGTTAGCATTTCATTTGTGTTGACCGAGTTTGACCGTTAAAAAGTCCAAAATATCTCTATTTAAGCTTCAATTATATGAATTGACCATTATATCCTCATTTTTTTTTTTACCAAATAAGTTAATAACCTGATACAAAATACGAGAATGTTAACTTGCAAAGGAGAATTTATTTTATGGACAATTTTATCCCTAAAAATAACCAAATTACAAATGAATCAAAAGCATTGAAAATAAAACAAAATATGTATTGATTTATTTGTCTTTTTTTCTTTTTTTTTCTTTTTTTATAAATCCAAACAAATACTCATTTTTAATGCTTTTGGTTCATTTGTAATTTTGTTATTTTTAGGGATAAAATTGTCCACAAAATAACTTCTCATTTGCAAGTTAACATTTCCGCCTTTGTATTATTTTATTAATTTATTTGGTAAAAAGTATGAGGGTATAATGGTCAATTCATACAATTGAAGCTTAAATATAGACATTTTAGACTTTTTAATAGTCAAACTCAGTCAACATAAACGGAATGCTAACGGTGTTAGTTTATAGGGGAGGTTTCTAAAATAAAACCATTTGTAACATACATCCAATAATAGTTCAAAGGTGAGGGGAGATTTATAATATTAACCCTATTGTAAATGACTATTAAGAGAGTATGTGCTTCAACAATACTCCCTTAAATGACTGATTTAATAATTTTTTATTATTATTTAAATGTTAGATATTGTGTTTAAATATTAGATATTGTTTGTCAATTATGAGTTTTAAATATATAGAGTTTTTTAAGATAATAAAATAATCTTAAATACTTTAAGAGGGTCTAAAAACATCCATTAATTAAGGGAGTGAGCTACACTACATCACAATTAAGGAAGCCATTTAGGGAGCTGTTGGAGCTGTAAAAATATACCTACCCCCTTAATTAAGCTAAGGGATGTTGTCAAGGGAGGCTGTTGGAGATGCTCAGACACATCAATTTTACATTGTGCTCAAATGCACAATTCGATTTAAAATGTTATTTTTATTATTTTATTAATTAAAATTATAAAAGTCAACACTTACTATTAATGTATTTATAGAATAGTTGTAAATAAAATAGATTTTGATCGAAATATCATTAATGTACATTAAATTTAAATTATTTTAAATATTTTTAAAATATATATAATTGTATTTTTATAATTAAAAATAAATATTTATTGTTATGCTAAATTTGGTATATGCTATACTGTGTGTCAAATTTGACAATGTATTGGAGTATGATTTAGACTTTTGATAAAAGGAAAAAATAAATGCCCCAATCAATTTGCTATCAATTATGAAGGAGTGATGGTGATCTCATTAATTGCTTGCTTCCTCGTTCAGCTGATCATCCTGTGGACACTGCTGGTGCCAACACATCTTTAAAAAATAAAGATCATATCAATGGCCAATGTTTCCACACATTGAAGGGTTTTTTTTTTTTTCTTTCTTTCTTTCTTTCTTTCTTTTCAAAATCCAGGTCGAATCGACCTCCAACGGAGGTTTCAATGAAGAAGATGATAAATAAAAAATTGGAAAATTTCATTTTTATTCAGAAAGTCTCGGAAATTATAAAAAGTCTCAAAAACAACAAAAAAGTCTAGGAAATTACCAAAAAGTCTCTAAAATTAGAAAATAAGTCTCGGAAACACACACACATAATGCAAGACTTATTTTTGTGAGTATGTTTAAAGGGTGTTTTCATCAAATCCACAGTTTATATGCTATTTAAACTTAAGTTATTAAAACAGTAATACTTTTAAAATTGCACCTTGAAAAAATGTCATTTAATTTTTGAACCCTTCCTTGTAATCCGATGAAAATTGAATAACAAACTATTGAAATAAATATTTAATTTATATATTAATGAATTAAAAAATATAGAAAAAAATTTATAAATAAGATTATAATTTCATACTGTTATTAAATAAAATTTATGTATATTTTAAAAAAACTAAATAAATATAGATATACTAACTTATCTAGTGGGTTTATATAAGACCACTCGTGTGAGATTATAGTGGGTTCAATTGATGTGTATGCAAAATGATTTATTTTGAGATTGTAGTGGGTTCCATTGATGTGTATGCAAAATGATTTATTTTGACGCCAGCTTTAGGTAAATATTGATTATATATTTGACGCCGTAAAAAATGATTTATTTACCGTTAGATAAACATTAGAAGGCCAACCGGAATGCCAATTTGGGGGTAATCATTCAACTAACTTAAATATACATTGAACTATTATACATTTTAAAATAGGAGAATGATATGTAATTTGAAATAACAATCTCATTGATGTGTATATAAAATGCTTGTTATTAGAGCATCTCCAAAAGACTCTTTTATTTTCATTTTTCAAATGTCTATTTGCACACCTATTAGTAGGGGTGGGCATGGATCGGTTTGGTTCAGTTTTGGCCAAAATTGTACAGAATTGACATATATCAGTTTGAACCGTTTTGAACCTGAAAACCGAATTAAACCGAACACCTTTATCTCGGTTCAGATCGGTTCGATTCAATTTGGTTTTGAGCCTATTGGGCTTTGAATGTTATATATATACATATTTTTTAATTTTTTGGGTTTTTAAGTTGCTTTTTTTACATTTAGGGTTAAACTTTTTTAAGAAAACATAACATGTAAACAATAATTTAAACAAAATACAACCCAATTTTCAATCTAAATCTAAAATTTCAATTATATTCAGTCTACATAATCAATCAAAATATAAAATCTTCATGACTTCTATTAAATAGAAGTCAAAAAAATGTAATACATAATGTAGTTCAAAATAAAACATCATCAACCAACGGTTCATAATAAAATTGAACCTTACAAAATAATTTATTAAGATAATTTGGTTTATTCGGTTCGGTTTGGTACTGAACCGAATTGAATTCGGTTTTTAAATTTCAAATTTGTTTGAATCGAATATAAGTTATGAACCGAACCGAACATCCTTTTTCGATTTAGTTCAATTCGGTTTTGGTTTTTATGCCCACCCCTACCTATTAGATTAACTCAACTTTTGTCTTGCTAAATTTGAGTTATAGGTGGGATTATGATTGAAATATTAATCTCAATTTCTTGTAAGTGGAGATGGTATTAAATAACACTCTTTTTAGGTTAAATTTTGAGAGCATCATTATTTTAATAAGTTAAGTTTAAATGAAACCAAATGACTAAAATATCCTCATCCTTCTTTTATTAAGTTTGTGCCATTGTTAGGGTTTTTATTATTATTATTATTATTATTATTATTATTATTATTTTAAATCCTTCATTGATAGAGGATTGATGGATGACCTCCATCAATGGAGATGAAAGATCTCTATTGGAGGTCAATCTGACCTCCATTGGAGGATTGGAGGTTTCAATAAAGAAGATGACCAAATTTTTTTTTGGAAAATTTCATTTTTGTCTGGAAAGTTTTAGAAATTGTAAAAAATCTCAGAAATTACCAAAACGTCTTGAAAATTACCAAAATTACGAAAAAATCGTGGAAATTACCTGAAAGGCCTCGAAAATTAGAAAATAAATCTCAGAAATACAAAATAAGTTTTGAAAACACAAAAAAAGAGCTATACTTATTTTTGTGAGTGTGTTTTAAGAGTATTTTTATCAGATTCACACTTTAGACGCTATTTAAACTTAAGTTATTAAAGCAGTGGATACTCTTAAAATTACACCTTGAAAAAGTGCTATTTAATTTTTGCACCTTCCTTGTAATCCGATGAAAAATTAATAACAAACTATTTAAATAAATATTTGATTTATATATTAATGAATTAAAAAATATAGAAAAATATTTTAAAATAAGATTATAATTTAATATTGTTACTAAATAAAATTTATGTATTATTAAATTTTAAAAACTAAATAAATATAGATATACTAAACTTGTCTAGTGGGTTTATATAAGAGCATCTTCGATCGTAATTTGGTCTGCATTTGAAAAAATGGTGATATGTCAACATTGTTAAGCCAATTACTTCATATATGTCATGTAACTAAACTTGATAGGCATCCAAATGAAAAAGTGGTATCAATGCTTCACTTATAAAATACATGTTTTTAATGACATATCAATTTATTATTGGTCTCCTTAAATATACTTTAAAATTGTTGAATAAAATAAAGTAAAAGACAAGAGTGGTTGCTCACTGTGCCAACAAGATGACTGTCAAACAGATCCTCTAAAATCAAAAAGTCATGTTGACGGCCTCTAAAAAAAAAAAGTTGTCACCTCAGCTTGAAGTTATACTAGAAAGGTTGCATTGGAGATGAATTTTTTAACAAAGTGGTTGTTCATCCTACGTGGTATCTAATTTTTTCACAACCAACATTATTATTAGACATACTCTATGACCACTCGTGTGAGAGTAAGTAGTAGGTTCAATTGGATTGGAGAGTCCAATAGAGTTGGACTCCAAACAATGGAGTAAGGTAAGACTGTAAGAAGGACAAGGGAGGATTAAAAATAATTCAGTCATTCCATTTCCTTGTCTGGTGCACCAAATGCGTCCCAACTGTATAACATATATATATATATATATATTGGATCATCTTTAATCAATGCAATTCATGACGGTGCTTGTCCCAGCTCATAATTAATGGCCCTTGAACCGTTTTAAATACAAAATTATTATTTTTGGATTTTTTTCTTGGGATAATTATCCCGGTGACCATCAATTTAGGTGCACACTAAAAAAATAGTCATTAGATGGAAAATTAGTTTCAAAATGGTTATTTTTGGTGAATAATGTGACACTAATAGCCATTCTATCATGTTCCATTAAACTTCCGTTAAATGAGTGACACTTGTGATGGAATGTCATCCTCATTCGCTAAAAATGGCAATTATGAAAACAATTTCCTATCTAATGGTCATTTTGATAGTGTACATCCAAATTGATGGCCACGAAATAATTATCCTTTTATTTCTTTTGTACGGAGTACTTCAATGAGTTCAGGTCAAGATCTATAACGTATATTTGCAATTAATACATTCTATTATTGATTGTGCACCAACTGATATATGGTCCAGGAGACGTATATTTGCAATTAATACATTCTATTATTGATTGTGCACCAACTGATATATGGTCCAGGAGACGTTTTGAATGCGAAATTAATTATTTTAGAATTATCTTTTCCACGGAGTATGTTTTTACCGAATTATGTTACAATATTACTTTCCAATGTTTACTAATTAATTTTAGAAATATAAAATAAAATAAAATATATTCATTTCTCAGTGTGTCTGGACCCAAAGAGTTTTTTTTTTAATGTAAAAAACTCTTGAAATATATTTTGATTTTTTTTTTTTTTAAGTATTACACTATTACATAAATTTGGGATTTTTTTGGAAGGGGGGAGGACTCAAACCCGCAACCTCAGAGCATCCACAATGGTCTCTAAAAAGAGACCCATTTGTAAAAGATCCATTTTGTTTTTGATAAATGGTGCTACAATGGTCTCAAGTTGGATCCAAATAAATGGACCCAAAAGTGGGCTCCACTCAAGTAGACTCAAATGGAGTTTCAAATTTGGAACCCAATTTGAGTCTTTCTCAATGATTGGATTTGGGTTCCCAACCCTCTCCAATCATTGGGTTGGGTTTATATATATATAATTAAAATTAAAATATATAATTATTAATTTCAAAAAATATATATATAGTAAATATATATATATTTAATATATATATTTCAATTATTTAAATTTAAATATATTATTATTAATTTCAATAATTATATACATAATGATAAAATATAAATAAATTTGTCGGAACCGAAACTGGAAACCGGAACTGAACCGTCGAAATTTCTGAAAACCAGACTGAAACTGAAACCGAACTGTCGGAACTGCTAGACTAGAACCGCCAGACCCGAACCGTCGGAACCGCCAAAACCGGACTGGAACCAAGGAACTAGAACCAAACCTTCAAAACCAGAACCAAAACCAAACCTTCAAAACCGATTTCGAAATCGGTTTTGAAGGTTCGGAACCGAAGCCGGAATCGAACTGAAACCGACACCATGTCTAATCGTATACAATATTTTGTTTTAAATATTTATTTTTATTGTTGATGTAATTCGGTTGTGATAATTTTAAATTAATAATTTTTTTATTTTAAATTAATTATAATTTATAAAATAATTATTGATAGTGTTGATATTTAAAATATATCATATAATTTATTTATTAATATATATACATACATATATAATATTTTAAAGAAGAGTAATGATTATTTGGAAAAAAGTAAAAAAAAAAAAAAAAAAAAAGTGGATCCACATTTTTTTTTTTTTTTAATTTAGCCCTATTGTGGGGAAAATAGACCCAAATAAATAGAACCCAAATGGGAAGACCCATTATTTGAAAACAAGACTCATATTTGATGATGTGGTAAAAATAGGTCTTATGTTTGGGTCTCCACCATTGTGGATGCTCTCATGGTACAGGTATGAGGGGTTTACCACCGGACCAACCTCATCTCGTCAAATATTTTTGGATTGTTTTTTTTTAAATACAAAAAGAACTCCTTTTCATCTACGGGAGAATGTCTTTTTGTTATTTCCTTTTTAAATGAAATTGATCAAAATGCCCTCGCAACATTTTAGATATTTCACTAAATCATTTTTCCATTAAGAAACTTTATATTATTTTTTACTTTTTGTAAATCAATCCATTATCTTGTTGATTGAAAACTTCAAACCAAGCTTACGTTTGATTTGATGGTATGATAACTTGAGTATATATGTTTCATACCACTATGGTTCGAACCAACTTGGTAACAACATCAAAAGAGAGAAACCAAAAAAAAAAAAAAAAAACCTTCAAAATGAAGCTCCCACCATTGGCCACCACTGGTTTTGTAAATATATGACCTTTGCCCATTCAATCGCAAAGTGTGGGGAGACTCCTCCCTTTGACACTGTGTTTGTAGAGCTTAATTAATCTCGTTAAGTCCCAGCTAGGGATGGCAATAGACTGGGTTCGTGTGCAGGGACGGACCTTGGGCTGGGCTAGGGTGGGCCATTTTTTTAAAAAAAAATGAAAGTAAAAAAAAAAAAATTAATAATAATACTGACCAGTGAGACCTACACCGTGTAAGATGGTCTAAAACAATCAACTGATATGCTTATATATACTGTGCAACTCTTTTACCTATCAGTCTATCACTTTCACGAGTCTCGAGGCGCTAAAGGCAACAATCAGGTTCTAATTTTATTTAGGCTAATTGGCACAGAAGCCCCCTGAACTCTTCAAAAAGTTACACTGTGCCCTATAAATTTTTTTTTTCGGCACTAAACCCCCTGAACTCTCGTAAATTTGCAATCGTTGAAGGAATCTACCCCCTGGTGAGGGGGCAAATTCCTTCAGCGATTGCCAAATTAGAAGAGTTCAGGGGGTTTAATGGCGAAAAAAAAAGTTCAGGGGGTAAGGTGCAAATTCGGGTATAGTTCAGGGGGTATCCATGCCAATTAGCCTTTTATTTTTTGCCTTTTTTTTTCTAACAACTGCATACCGCAGCGATTATAAGTTTTTTTTAATTTTTTAATTTTTTTTTTTTTTTTGCTTTTTCTTTAATAATTCTTTTCTCTCTTATCTTTCTCTAAATTTTAGTCCAACTTCTTTATTAACATCAATAAATTCATCTTCCAATTAGGTATATTTTTATGAATATTATAAATTTAAATATTTTGTTTTGTAATTAAATTTTAGGATTAATCTAATTATTAGTTATTCTAATTTTAATTTACAAATTAACATTAATGTTTAATAAATTTCTTTTTGTTTTGGTTGAAATTTAAATACATGCTTATTATTTTTTTTAATTATTCTTTTGTTTTTAAATTTGTTAGCAAATAGTAATATAAGTGAATATTTATTTTTCTATATGACGTGAATGCTCCATCATAACTAAACTAAACTAATAATTAAACTTCATGGTTGTCTACATTGAAAGAGAAATTGCTGGTGCTATTGATCCTGATTTCATAATTGATAAGTTTGATTTTTTGAAAAACCGTAGGATACAGCTTAATTAGTATTTGCATTTCATGTTTATTTTATAATTTGTTTTGACTTTATTTTTTATTAATTTTTTAAATATATTTATTTAGAATATACATTTATAGAGTAATCCCCGATTTGTCTTCTTAACTGGATGTATTTTTATTTTTAATTAATACAATTTTCTCATAATGTTAATGATCGGAAAAAAAATATATATATATTCCAGCCCACCCTAGTGTTTAATCCTGGTTACGTCCCTGTTCGTGTGGATTCTGTACCCGTGAAAGTTGGCGCTTTCGGATTAGTTAGCGGGTTCAGGTTCGGGTGCACACCTGCTGCAAGTTATAGCAGCACCCATACCACACCCGCGAAATTACCAATTTCAACACTTAAAAAAATAAAATCAATCTCATAAAAAAAAAATATTTTTCTGAAGAAATTGATCAAAATGCCCTCCAATATTTTAGATATTTCACTACATCATTTTTCAATTAAGAAACTTTATATTATTTTTATTTTTATTTAAATCAATCCATTGCCTTGTTGATTGAAAACTTCAAAATGAAGCTCCCACCATTGGCCACCACTGGTTTTGTAAATTTATGATCACCTTTGCCCATTAAATCGCAAAGTGTGGGGAGACTCCTCCCTTTAACTGTTAGTTGCAATCTGAGCCGTGTTTGTAGAGCTTAATTAATCTCGCCAAGTTCCGGCTAGGGTGGCAATAGACTGGGTTCGTGTGGATTCTGTACCCGTGAAAATTAGCAAATTCGGATTAGTTAGCGGGTTCGGGTTCGGGTTCGGGTGCAAACCCGCGGGTTATAGCAGCACCCATACCACACCCACAAATTTACCAATTTCAACACGTTAAAAAATAAAACCAATCTCATAAAAAATATCATATCAGAAAAATATATTTTCCATAAAAAATCAAACATGAATAGATGAAGCAACATATATTTTCCATTTTAAAAAAAAAAAGATTAAGAAACATATTAGAAATCAAACCAATATCATATTAACTATATCTAAAAAGTAAAGTTGTCGTGAACAGAGATGACAACAACGTCAGCTGGATGGTAGACGACTAGACAAGCGCGGCGTCAGCTGCCGTGAACGGAGGACACTAAGATGAAATCAGTATTGGTGGGAAACTGACAAGAGAGTGGAGACTAGAGACAGAGATGAGAAGTTGAGAACGGCTGGGAAAAAATTGAAAAGTGAACGAAGAGGAGATAGTATTTGAGAATATTAGGGGTAGGTGTCGGTTTATTTTTCAATAGAACGGATAAAAAACTGATAAAGTTCGGTTTTTGAAAATATCAACCGATATATTCAATAAAATTTACAAATGTCAACCGATAAAAAACCAACCGAATTGGGCCAGTTCGGTTCGGTTGGGTTTTTTCAGTTTTGGTCCTACTTGGCGAAATTCATGGGCTTTAATTAGTACACATATTTTCAAATTTTAGGGCCTTTGATCAAATTAAATTATGAGCTTGAACAAACTGAAAATACGAATTTAAAATAATATTTAGCAAAAGAAACAAAGAAAAAATATATATATTACGTGACACACTATCATAGTTTTATAGTTTCATGAACTATTAAACATTAAACTAGGGTTTTTTTTTTTTTTTTTTTTTTTTTTTTTTTTATATATATATGTTGGATCTTGGTTCGGTTTTCCGGTTTGGGATAGCGAACCGGGAAAAAAACCGATCCAATCGGTTTTCAAAAAAATGAACCGAACTGAACCAACCAACATAAGAAAACCGGAAAAGAACCGATTGGATTGGTTTGGTTCACTGGTTTGATTCGGTTTATTGGTTTTTTGCCCACCCCTAGTGGTTTACTTAAAACTACGTCGTTTTGAGTAAAAAAAAAATTACTCAAACTGACATAGTTTTGAATAATTGAATACCTATTTTTTTAAATCTAGCAGGTTCGGATGCGGGTTTTTTTTTTTATCAAACTCGCACCCGAACCGGAACTCACTATGGGTTCAAAATTAAAACCCAAATCTGCCAGTGGGTTGTAAAATCTCCACCCAAGCTAAACCCTCAAGGGTTGATGGTGCGGGTCAAATTGTCATCTCTAGTCCTGATAAACCCTTGACCCGCTATAGTGACAGCTAAAAAAAAAAGAAGCACTTTTATTAACATATTGCCAAACAATATATATTAACCAGAAAATGCTTTTTTAATTGAAAACCCAACACCATAATTTTATTTTATTTTTTGTTAAAAGCTCTATTTTATAGAAGTTCTACTAGCAAAATATACTCTCAAAAGATTTGCTTGCTAAATCATTCTGCACACACACCCTAAGGAATCGAAATGAAAATGAAATCGATTGCAAAATTACCCTTACATGGAAATATTATGTTAATAAGAAAAAATGTAATTTTTTTTAACTCAATAGTATAATACCATAATAATTAACAACAATTTTATATTATAAAATTTGAACTAATTAGATGAATCTCTCGTTGATTTAGCCTTTTGTTTTGCTAAAGGATGTCGATATTTGTATAGAGCCTTTTGTTACTCTTCAAGTGAGCTTTGTTCTTTTATATGCTCCAGATTGGTAATGCTGAGCATTCAATTCACTAAGCCACATAAATGATCGCGGAATTTGAAATATTATTGGGCTGAATGAATGCTCTAATAATATTATGCCATATGAATGAATGCAGAATTTTGTAGTTCAAAAATATGTAGCTTAATTATTACACGCATGAATATATTCATATCTATTTCATAGGGAATATCAATTATATGTTCTCTATGACAATACGAGTTTAGTCTAATAATATGCCTTCACACCTACACCATGAGATTGTGAGTTCAAATCGTGTCTGCTTTCCAAACCCTGAATTATTATAATATTTCAAATAAAACAAAATTATATGTTCTCTCTCTTTTTTTTTTTTTTTTTTTCCCGAAGGGAGATGGGTACTTGCCAATGTTGTCGTATTGCAAAGACGATTTTGAATTTGTTTGTGTATGTTAGTCTCATCAGGTCTCGTGGATTGGAACTAATGGCAGTTGGCCTCCATATATTTCAGGGAGTTGACTTTCCTCTATGTCTTCCAGTAGAGTTGATTTTAGCTTTTTGTCTTCTACAAATACTATCTGCAATGCAACAACCCCATCCAAAACATCAATATTTACCATATATACTAATGACAAAGCTTTACATAATAACTAAGAGAAATTGATAAAAGTTTATACCTTCTTCTTGGTATTGTTGTCTATAAAAGGGTAAACAATTTTCCATAGAGTCATAAATACATAGGGCACATGCAATATAAACAACTTTCCAAGTCTTTCCGGGTAGTTGTCCTGCCATTAATTGCCAAGAAATTGAAGAAATTAATGAAATTGTAATTAAACAGTAATTAATAATCTTACAAGTACGTACAACAATGAAGTATTACCTGCAAAATTGATAGGGCACCAAGATATGCACGGATATCACAGTTTGAATATCCCCAGCCTTGAAGATCCCCAATCACAACAAATTTCTCCTGTCCTGCTCCCATCTTTTCACATAATTTGTCAAGTAGATAAACTGCAAAACCTGTACATATACAAACAAACAATTAATTCACTACTTCAAATTCAATTTTATCCTACTCTGAAGATCTACAAGTACTATAGCTGAATAGTTGGATGAGAATTGACATGTTTTAAAGTTAAAATTAAGTAAAACAACATACGTTTGAATTCTTCTGGATTTCGTTTATTTTGAAAATGTCTGGCCCCAAAAGCAACACCGATGGGTCGACCTTTCTTGTCGAATCCTTGAAGGAACATCTTGTTCTGTGCAATTTCGTTTGGGATCTCAGAAGGAGAAATGGAACCATTTGGAACGAAAGATCGTCTCCATTTGAGGTACTTGAGGAACATGGTAGAACCCTTCTCTATGTCCAAATCACGAGCACGCAGAAATCTTCTTAACGTAAGATCATCAACTTCCTGCACACCAAAAATCATCCACAACCTTCCCATAATTTCAACAAGACATGTTTATGTCTATTAAATGACAGTTATTTTGTCAAAAATTAATAAGCACGCAAACGCAATACTTTTTTATTATAGCTTCTACTTAACATCAGATCATCAGCTTCCTGGCTCCAGCACAGGCACATCAAAATTATGAACCCAGAGAATGAAGTCAAATTAGTTATGTAATTTTATAGTAGAAACATCAACGTCAACGTCTAGGAAAGGCATTAAACTTTAGTGGCATTCTTTTATTGTAATATCATGCTATTAAACTGATGTACATCGGTAGCATATTTATGGAAAGAATAACTACAATATATCCAAGTAAATCTGTCACAACATGAGTGTGATCTCTGTGAATGCAATAGTATAAATATTGACCTATTGTAATAGCTATTCATTCAATGAAAATCGTGATTAATCACCGTTAATAGATCTTGACATTTTGTTTGACTGATTACACTGTTAGTTTTTTTTGAAAAATTGTCAAGAACTTTCTTGACATGAACATCCTTAACCATTAGAAAACTGTTAAAAACAATGTCTCTTGACAGTTTTTAACTGTCATTAAATATGGTTTTTTATTATAGTGCATGGAGGAGTCAGATCTCCTATCATCCTATGAAAACAGAACAGTAGCCACCTAACATAACTAAGGCAAACCAAGAAGATGTTAGGTATTGGCCTGTATTCTCAAGTGAAACCCAATTTTAACCAAATGAGACTCAACTGATGTGAAACTTTTTGGAGACATGGGAAACGTTTGGAAGTTTAATATGGTGTTTGAGGAAGGCTTAAAGACCGAAGAAGAACTAAAGAATCGGATTCCGGAAGGAACCATGCGTGGACTGCGACGCATACACGTGCATAGGTAGGGTGCAAACAGCGGTCAACTCCAGTGAGATCAACGCAGTGCAGACCGTGGTATTTTGAGCGATCATCTCTAGTGGCTTTCCGCAGTTCAGGGCGCAGGTTGCAAACCACGGCCTAGACCGCGACGACAACGTATTTGCACAGATTTGGAAAGTTGTATGGAAAAAGGAAAGGTTTTCTTCTAGGAAGTTCTTGTGCTTATCGGAAAAAGAAAAAGAGTTTGTCTTCATGCGGAACAGGAAAGTCTTGTGCATAAAGAAAAAAAACTTTACATTGAATAGGAAGTTCTTCTGCATGGAGGAGTAGGACTTTGCGCAAAACAAGAACTCTTATATGTAAAAGAAAGTAGTTTCCTTGTAGGACTTAAACTCCGTATAACTAGTATAAATAGAACCTTGTAACTAGGTTATTTGTGTGGAGCAAAAAGAACACCTGTAACATCAGAGAGTGGGTGTATTCATTGGGGAGACCCCTTGGAATATCTAGGGAGGGATCTAGGGAATATCTGGGGATCAAAAGGGAGGTCTGTGGGTGATATTCTGGGAAGACCTAAGGGGATATTTGGGAGGGGGTGTACTCGGATGAGGACCCGGTGAGCATTGTGGGCTGAGAGTCATGATGTAAAGCTTGGTTGTGAGCTTAGGGGCTTGGTAAGACTCGGTTGTTTGGGGTTTGGGTTAGAGAGAGAATCTTGGAGTATATAGTTGTAATAATTTATCATATTGTGAAACTTTCTTTGTAGTCCCAACGGCCCGTGGTTTTTTTTTCCCCCTAATTTAGGCTTTTTCACTTATATCTTGTGTTATGTGTAATTGTTTATTTTCTCTCATCTTATTTTTCTACTAGCAAACATTAATTACTATATTATAGGTGAATATTAGGCATATCGCTTCTGCTTTCATTGGTTCAAATTCCCAACAGAAGAACAACTTCCTATTACTGATTTGAACTCAATCTTAATTGCATGACACCCTTTGATGACGCCTTTAAAGAAGGTTGGAACAGTGTTGTAAAAGTCCCCGCCTAGTCGGTGTATAGTCACTAGTTGGAGCTCTACCGCTGCAATTTCAAAGCAGTTGACCAGATTAGGCGGAAAGAGGGAAGTCGCCACCTAGTCGGAGTAAGTCGGCAAGTCGGTAGTCAGGCGGTCTGGTTGGTCAAACCAATGTTGACCGACTTGTGCCATAAACGTTATCGTTTTGTTAGGTTTCATTTAAAAAAAATGAAATTGGTTCAACAAAGAAGAGAGACCATTCGCAAATCGCAAAACACAAAACCAAAACAGTTATGTCGTCCAACTCGTCACCTCTAGTTTCACTGGTCGTCGCCATCGCTGTCCAGCTCATCGCCGTTGCCATCCAGCTCGTCGCTGTAGCCGTCGGCCTCTAGTTCTTCTTCTTCACTTCTGGTCTTCTTCAATTTGTAAGGGGGTAAGTGGTTACAAATTGTCAATTTAGTTAGCTAGTATGAGTTTTGAACTTTGAATTAAAATTTTATTGTTAAATAGAGTCAAATGAACCTTCAATTGCTAGTTACAAGTGTTTAATCATAGAATCCCCAAATATTGTAAACCCTGGAATTTAATTGACATAAACAAACAACTCATCTGTTCTTTACTTTTTTTTACTTTTTTTGTGTTGAACTTTCAATTGAATGCTGTTTAATTGAGTTAAATGTTGAACTTTTATCTGTTCTTTTTACTTTTTTTGTTTTGTTTCCTGGTTTCGTGGCTATCTTCTCTTTGTTTTCACCAGAGCTATTTTTGCTCTGCTTTGTTGTTGATTCGCTTTATGCCGGGCTGTTTGCGCTAGGTTGTTTTTGCACTATTTTGTTGTCTGGTTTCCATCCTCCCTCACTTAGACAGTTAGACAGTAGAGTAGATGAGACACTTACTTAGTTATTTTAAACACTAACTCACTAAGTAACTTAGTATTTATTTTCTTTATTCTAAATTATAAATTTGTAATTTGAATTGTGGATTGTGCTATTGTAGTTGTGTTTAAGATATGAGTTCTTCACATGGCAACACGGCCAACACCAACCTTGCTTTTGGGGCAGCCTCTAACGAATCTGTTTTGAAACGAAAATCGAATGATATTGGGTGGGAGTTTGGACATTTGATTGATCCCTCCAATTTTGATAGAGTTGAGTGCAAATTGTGTGGAAAGAAGTTTGGCGGGGGAGTATATCGTCTAAAATAACATATTGCCCACATATATGGAAATGTGGCTAAGTGTTTGAGGTCAACGAAGGAGGATCAAGAAAAATGTAAAAAAGCCATCGAAGATGCAAGAAATGAGAAGAAAAATAAGTATAGGGAAGAACAAGAGATAAGAGCGGAAGTTGATATCTTTGGGATTGAGGAAGAAGAAGAAATTGAAGGGTTAGGGCCAAGGAAAAAACCAAACTTTCTTAGCCCTATGGATAAATTTACATCGAAAATTGACTCTGAATCTTCGATGAGTGCTAGTAAGTCTCTTCGCCAACAGAATATGAATGATGCTCTCTTTAAGCAGAGAACACATTATGTGCATCAATATGTGGCTAGGTAGGTGTATGAAGCGGGCATTTCTTTCAATGTTTCAGAACAATAACTTCAGAGCAATGATAGAGGCAGTTGGTCTATCTGGACCGGGATATAAAGAGCCAAGTCGATATCAATTAAGTGAACCATTGTTGAAGGAAGAGGTTTCTAGTACCAAAAAGGCTCTAAAAAAACAAGAAGATGAGTGGAAATTGACTGGATGCTCAATTATGACTGATGCTTGGACCGATAGGAAAAGGAGGAGTATTATGAACTTAAGTGTGAATTGTTGCAAAGGTACCACTTTCCTTTCTTCCAAGGAAACCTCCGATGAGGCACATACGGCAAAACACATTTTTAAGTATGTAGACAAATGCATTGAACAAGTTGGGCCACAAAATGTTGTTCAAGTAGTGACTGACAATGCTTCCAATAATATGGCAGCGACAAAATTGTTGAAGGAGAAGAGGCCTAGCATATTTTGGTCATCATGTGCTACACACACTATCAACCTTATGCTTGAAAGCATTGGTAAATTATCCAGGTTCAAAAAAATCATTGATAGTGCAAAAACTTTCACGATCTTTATTTATGCACATCACAAAACCTTGTGGATGATGAGGTCCTTCACAAAAAAGAAGGACATAGGGAGGCCAGAAGTCACTAGGTTTGCCTCGGCTTTCCTAATATTGCAAAGTTTGGTGGAGAAAAAAGATAACTTAAGAGCAATGTTTGCTAGCACGGGATGGGATCGATGCAAATGGTCGAAGATTGCTAAGGGGAAGGTGGCCTACTTTACCGTGATGAACATCACTTTTTGGAATGGAGTGACAACTTGCTTGAAAGTATTTGCTCCTTTGGTGAAGGTACTTCGACTAGTTGATGGGGATCAAAAACCATCTATGGGCTTTTTGTATGGGGAGCTCAAAAAAGGAAAAGAAGAGATAAAGTTGGCCTTGAAAGGTAATGAGAATTCTTATCGGCCCATCATTGACATTATTGATAGTAAAGCTAAGGATCGGCTCGATACTCCATTACATTTAATGGCTTATCTCTTAAACCCCTTTTATTTGTATGATGATCCAAGCATTGGAAATGAGGGTGACATCATGGATGCAGTATGTAGTTGTTTGGAGATATTCTATCCCAATGATTTTGAGAAACAAGCAAACATCATGATGACTGACTTGGCGATGTATACCACAAAAGAGGGTGGTTTTGGAAAAATATAGACGATAAAAGCATGCGAGATTAACAATGACAAATATGATCCAGGTAATAACAAGTATTCACTTTAAATTTATATTACTAATTACTATATTAGATTATTGGACTATATTATTCACTTTAAATTTTAAATATTTATCTTTTATTATGTAGTTCAATGGTGGTCTTTGTTTGGACATCAAACACCTAACTTGCAATGGGTGGCAAAAAGGATCCTCGCGTTAACCACTAGTTCCTCCGGGTGTGAAAGGAATTGGAGCACTTTTGAAGGGGTAAGTTATTTAGTTATTTACTAAGTACTTAAGTAGTATAAGTTATAAAGTTATTATTTACTATGCATTATCATGTTACTTTTAAAATTTGTTTGATTAATTTCACTTATATGTTTTATGTAGATACATACAAAGAAAAGGAATAGACTAGATGTAGATTGATTGAACAATCTAGTATATGTCTAATTCAATGACAAATTGATTAATAAGCAAAAAAGGTTAAAGGATAAGGAATTGAACATAGATGTACTACTAGCAAGTGATGGTGATGCTAGTAATGCCCAAGGATGGATAGTTGATGATGGTGATGAAGGAGTTGAGCTAGATTCGGTGTTCACTTCGCAAATGGTTGATGAAGCAACCGAAGCGGATGGAATGACACAACTTCAAAGAAGTGCTAGAGTTCAAAGACTTGAAAGAACTCTTGAAGAAGAATTTGAATCCGAAGATGAATCGGTGGAGGAAGATGATTTTGAATTTGAGTCGGATGAAGAACAAGTGTTGGAAACATATGGAGAAGAACAAGAAGAGCTAGACATTTAGAGCTAGACTTTCATTTCCGCATTTGACTTATGACCTTATTTTTGTTTGCTACTGTACTTGTTATTGTTGACTTGCGTATTTGAATTATGACCTTATTTTTGTTTACTTCTATTCTTTACTTGTTGAGTTGTTGTTGACTTGTTGGAAAGTTGGATAATTTGTTTAATTGTTTACTTTGGTTGGAACTTGGAATTTGAATTACTTGGTTGGAATTTCATTTAGTTTGTTGGATTTTGTTTAGTTTTTTACTTTGGTTGGAACTTGGAATTGATTTACTTTGGTTAGAATTTGATTTAATTTGTTGGATTTTATTTAGTAGTTTATGGAATTTTGATTCTCAATAGTCAACATGGAGTTTTTTAGAATTTGATTTTCAATTTTAGGTTCAAAATATGAAAATATATGAACATATATGAAATATTATGATATTTATTGAATTACATGAAAAAAAAGTAGTAAAAAAAAAATTCCGGTAGGCTGCCGACACACTGTCGATCGGCCGATGGCCGACTTCCGACCATTTACCTAGTCCCCGATTAATCCCCCTAGACGGTAGGCGGTATGTCGCCGTCCAACTAGCGCCCAGTGACTTTTACAACACTGGGTTGGAGGGCGGGGGGCCTTTGCATATTAATTATTTGAATTAACACATGCAACTGCAGCCACCTAAAAGCTTACAATGATTAGGAAAGCACATAGAAAGTTGCTATCACGAGAGTCATTTAAATCAAGACTACACAGCACATGGCCACAAATGACATGCACCACACATTACAGGTTTGTGAATAGTGTGATAGCTCTCGAGAGTCTTTTTGATTTGATTTGTAAATCTCATCTACTCTTATTTATGTTTTATTTTTCATCAACTAACCTAAAGATGAAATTAGTTAGTTTCAAGAAAGAAAATATTGTTAAGTTTGTAATGAATCCATCTATAATTTTTTATTTTTTTAATAGTGAGAGACTGAGGGGAACAAAGTTGGGTGAAAAAAAAAAAAAATTAAGATATTAATTTAAATAATTTATTCAATAAAAATTAATATTCCGTTTAATAAAATATATACAAAGGCCCATTTTTAAGATTTTACCAAGGGGGCCTTGGAAATATAAGGACCAACACTGTCTAGCTAGACTCCAACAAATCAGTCCCCGTTGGAGATTGATAACATGTGTGATTTAGTTGGCCATTCATTTTCAAAACAATTTATAGCTATAAACGGTTTTGCTGTTATAAACTACTCCACTTAGAATATGTTTGAGAAGTTGTAGTTTAAAAAATAATCATTTATAAATTTGCTTATAAAAATAATCAGCTTAAATGAAAAGCATGTATTTAAAGTTGCTTTGTTTTGAAAAGAAAGAAAAATGTGTTTAGTAAAATTATTAAAATAGACATTCTTATATATATATATATATAATAAAATAAAATAGTCAATGGTGTGCCTGTACTACTGGATTCGGAACTAATACTTTCTTGAATTTTTGTGAACTTCAAAATTTATTTGCAGGATAAAATACATAAATAAATAAATCAAAGAAACGTATATTTATTGAAACTATATATATAGAAAGGAAACCATGAACATGAAGATGATTTTTAAAGAAACATAAATGGAGAAAGAATCCGGATCAACCCTAAAATTATTGAAAGAAAAGAAAAGAAATTAAATTGCAGTAAAATAATTGAAAAGCAGAAGACAGACCTTTGAAGAAGGATCGTGTCTCTGAACAAGGGTTCTCATGAGACGTAGTTTGGCCTGTTCCTTGTCATTTTTCTCTATAGTTTCTTCTGCATTATGTCTGATGCTATCTTCCTTTTTATCACTTTCAATAAGAATGGACTTCATCATATTTTCACTACTACTCATCATCACCCTCAGCCGAGCCTTCTCTCTCTCTCTCTCTCTCTCTCTCTCTCTCTCTCTCTCTCTCTGTGGATTCTCACCTGTGTTCACGAATGACAAAACTAAAAGTAGTATATATTAATAGATTGCTTTACAAAAATCTTGTTAATAATATTAATTATGTTGTCCTGAAGATCTGAAACCATGTCCCTAAAACCCTATTCAATTATAAACATCTTATCATTTGCAGTCACCCGAGTTTGGGTAGGTTTGCGTCTTTGTTTTTCTTGACACGAAATTGGTGTGTCATTTATTATTCTCTGTTTACAATTAACTACTACGCAATATCCACCACTACTTCAATATATATTTTTTCTTTTTTTAAGCAAGCTAGATATTATGATATTTTCACAACTCTTCGATTAAATTAAATAAATGATTGGATAGTAAAATCTAATTTTAACTTTTAAGTAAAAAAAAATTAAATTAAATTAATAGCCCACCAGCCCACTGAAATAAATAGGTATCCTTCTAATAAGAAAGAATTCCATAGCTTTGATTAAATACTAATGAAGTAATTGAAAAACGATTAAGTGATTTGCCATCTAATAGGAAAAAAATTCATTCTTTGATTAAAAAATCTTAGTGACGAGATGAGATTAAACCTTTCACACTTACCTCACGAGATCGTGGGTTCAAGTCGGCCGCCCTTAAAAATAAAAAATAATAATAAAAAAAAGTCATTTATTGCTTACTGGCTGCTGGTAGTGGTCCCATTATGAAGATATTGTTGGTGCCCAACATTATCGATTGCCAATAACTGAACCGACATATCAGTTATATCGATTAGACAACATATGTATAATTAGACAAATACAGATGAAGACGGATAATTTTTTAAGCATATAACAATTAAATCTTTAAAATCTACATCTTGTTAAAATTAGAGCACTGTCTAAATATCAATTGCATAAACCAAAATAGTGAATTAATTATCAACTTTAAGACCTGGGTAAGCTGCAAGAATTAATTATAAACACTACTCACCGAACTCTACTCATCTAAGAAAAAGTTTGGAGAGATCAACTACAGTCAGTTAGAGAGACAATTCTTCATTAGGACTAGAAGAATAATTAATGACATGTATAATATTCTTAAGTGAAGCGGAGAAGTAGACTTAAAGTATCTCCAATAGTACTCTAAAATAGAGTATAAACTCTAAAAAGAGTACCATGAGCTCTAACAATAGTACAATACTCTATATTTCTAAAGTATCTCGAATGGTACTCTAAAAAGAGTACCATGAGCTCTAATGATAGTACAATACTCTATTTTTCTATCTTCAAGACAATTTTTTAGAGTTTTATTGTTTGGTAATCAAAATTTAGAGAGCAAAATTTGAAACTCTAATTCAACTTTGTAACATTTTCTATTCCATTTTTACCCTATATCCATAGTTACCTTTATAATTAAATTCAATTAATATATAATAACTTTTAATTTATAACTTTTATCATCATAAAAATCATACCATTAAAAATGTTTCATATAGATCTTTAAAATTAGACTAATATTGAATATTTAATAATTATTTTTTATTTATTAAAATTTACTTATTCTTACCTTACTTTATTATTTGCATATTAATTATTATAAGTTAGCAATAAAATAAAGATATTAAAACTTCCAAATGAAAATTATAATAATATAAACATATTAAAATAAGGACAGCAAAAGGATAACAAATAACAAAAAACATAAATAATGGCAACATAATATATTAATATTTCGGAGGGTCATCTAAATGACTTTCATATCCACCTAGGTGTGTATTTGATATGGCTTTTGAAATGATCAAAAACGTTTTTTTAATGCTAGATGTTATTTTGAAGTTTTTTTAGTTGTTTGGCAAAACTCAAAATAATTTTTTTTAATATATGAATTGTCTCAATTACCCTTTATAAAAGTCATTTTATGTCTACTTAGAGAAGCTCAAAATTTGGGTTTTTCCAAAAAGCTTTTTTTGAGCTTTTTTAAAACTTATAAATTGTCTCAACAACCCTTTATAAATTTTAGATATTTCACCATAACTCTTTCATTATAAATACATTATCAACATCTTTTTTGTAATTCACTCAACCAGAAGCTATTTCTAAAAATACCAACACCTTTTTTTTGTAATTTACACAATCAAAAACCTTTTTTTTTTTTTTTTTTGTTAGAAGCTCTACTATAAAAATATCTACTCTAGAAGCTCTACTTGAAAAGCTATACCAAACACACCAAAACATAGAGAAAGTTTGATTAAAGAAAATTTGATAGAAAAAGTTTGATAGATCAATAAAATTTTGTAACAAATAAAATATGTAAGAAATTTTGATGAAAAAAAATTAGATGCTAAAAATATGATTGAAAAGGTTAGAAAAGAAATAAATAGGTAAGGAAAATTAGTTGAAAATTGTTAGACAGTAAAAATTAGGTACAAAATTGTTTAGAAAAAAAATAGATAAAAATATATGGGAGAATATAAACACTATATTTTTACTAAAAATAAACAAATATTAAAAATGTTATTTTTAATAACATTTTTTTAAATTTTAGTTGAAAAATAAAATTATATAAAAATAATTTATTGAAGAAAATAAAAATTAATAATGAAAATATAAATTATTTAAATATAGAAATAGAGATAGAGATGGAGATAGAGATAAGGATAGAGAGTGTGGTTAAAGTGAAATTTTTTTAGAGACGGATTTGAAAGAAATAATCTTTTGAAACTCTATTTTTAAAGATAGAGGTAGAGTTCCGGTCAAAAATGCTCTTAAGAGCATCTCCAATGGTAATGTGGCTTGCATTTGAAAAAAAAAATGGTGATATGTCAACATTGTCAAGCTAATTGCTTCATATATGGCATGTAACTAAACTTGATAGACATCCAAATGAAAAGTGATCTCAATTGCTTCATTTGTAAAATATATGTTTTTAATGACATGTCAATTAGTTATTGGTCTTCTTAAATATACTTTAGAATCGTTGAATAAAATAAAGTAGAAGGTAAGAGTGGTTACTGACTGGGCTCACAAAATGGATGTTCAACAGACCCTCTGAAATTAGAGTATCATGTTGACAGTCTTTAAAAAAAAGTTAACACCTCATCTTAAAGTTGTAGTAGAGATGATGTATTGGAGATTAATTTTTTAACAAAGTGGCCGTTCATTCTATATGGCATATAAGTTTTTCACAAACCCATATTATCATCGGAAATGCTCTAACTTCATTGCGTTTGACATGCGTGACTGCGTGACCGTGCAATAATTTTTGTTTTATTATTTTGAGAATTCCTCCATCTTGAGATAATCAATCCAATATTTTTCATGATCATTTGGATCACGAGTGACGAGTGACCCAATATTTGACATCAATAGACAATAGACAATTTTTATTTTTATTTTTAAATCATATAAATTCGGGGGTTTTTTTAGAGATGGGGATTCGAACTCGCAACCTTGTGGTACAATTATGAGAAGTTTACTATCGGACCAACCTTATCTCGTTAATAGCAAACTCGATTGATCTTTTGCTTAATAAAACAATATCAATAGGAAAGATGTCAACCTTTATCAAACTTCAAATTATTATTTTTTTGTTAAATCAGTAACTTCAACATTTTATCTCGTAATTCAACCTTTATCAACCTTTGGCTTGCATGCAAGATGATTGGTGGCAATTTTGTTGTCCTTTTATGATTGGTTGCCAAGCCTTATAAATAGGCTTAGTTTTTTGTTGTGTTGGCTGATGCTTTTCCAGAATACATCAATAAGAAGAAAAAGTTCTCCTTTGTGTTCTCTCATCTCTCGTCTCTTTCCCTCTCTCTTGTTTCTCTTCTTCTATTTTATTTATTTTGTTTATCTATTCTTTAATTAATCATTGTTCATCTATTGTTATTTTAATTTTATTACAACACGTTATCAGCACGATGCTGTTATTTCCAGAACCTGAAGTTCTGAATTTGTTACTATTGGAACCTGAAGTTACTAGATTTATTATCAGAACCCGAAATTCCGAATTTATTATTACTAGAACCTAAAACTTCCAAATTTTTATTTATTAATACCAGAACCTGCAGTTATGAATTTACTTTCTCGCATTTTACTTTTATGCAATTTACTTTCCTGCATTTTATTTACTTTTACGCAATTTACTTTCCCGCATTTATTTATTTATTTATACGCTTTTATGAGATTGGTTATGTCAACCTACCAGAACTTGCAGTTCTAGATTTACTTTTTTCGCATTAATTATTATGCATTTTATTTTGTGATTTTTATTTAAACAATTTGGTCATCCATCCAGAACCTGAAGTTCATGGATTTATTTATCATTGTCGGAATCTGAAATTTTTGGATTTATTCCTTTATATATTTGAAGATTTAAATTTCTCGGATTTTTATCAGACCAGAAGTTCTGACCCCGATTGTGATTTTCGAATAACCAAAAGTTGTAATAATGTCAAAGCTTGCAAATTTAAAATTTGTTGTACTAGAAGTGTCCGGGGACAATTACATGTCCTGGGTTATTGATGCCAGATTACTTCTAAAATCAGAAGGTCTGTATTACACTATTGAAAATGGGGCCGAGACATATGAACAAGACAAATATATTGCCATGGTTATTATCCGTCACCATCTGCATGAGGATCTAAAAGCCCAATACCTAACTATCATAGAACCAGAAGTTCTATGGTAAGAACTAAAAGACCGATTTGGTAACCAACCCGATGTTGCATTACCAAATGCTAGGTATCAGTGGCAACATTTATGTTTTCAAGGCTTTGGATCAGTCTCTAAGTATAATACTGCTTTATTCAAAATCACTACACAGCTGAAATTGTGTGATCAGGATGTAATCTCGAATCATCAATAACAAAGGCAATAACAATTATACTCCCCTTTCATTTTATCTCATATTATTTTTCCTCTATTTCATTTATTCTCTCACTTTGCCTCATTTTACACAAGCAGTAACTATTTCTCCCTTTCATCTATCTCATATTATTACTTATCTCCCTGTTCATTTATCTCAGTTATTACTTTAACTGCTATTTTAATTTTATAATAACATGAATTTTATGTAATTTATGTATTTGAGTATGCCAACTAACTAGAACCTGAAGTTTCTGGATTTGTATAAATTATATGTTGAGCCTAACTAGGTCAATCGTTAAGTTTCTGAAAATTAAACCAAGCTCGGCTAGACCGACTAACCAAAATCTGAAGTTTCTGGATTTATCATTATAATATTTAAGTTGGCGCAGTTTTACAAATTGATCAGAATATGAAGTTCTAAATTTTAATTTAAGTAAAAATATGGAGTTCTGAATTCATTACTATGCACATGAATGTCATACTTGGGACCTGAAATTCCAAAATTTGAATTCTATATAGAACCTGAAGTTCTAATTTTGAATACGAAGTATTGAATCTGAACTTGAAGTTCTTAAATTTTGAACGTGAAGTTTTAATCAGACTTGAAGCTCTGAATTTAATTTAAATTGTAATATTAAAACTTTTATGTCAAAGTTTATTAGAACCAGAAATTCTGAATTGAATCAAGTTACAATTCTTTCATCTAGAAAATTAATTTGTAATTTCTATTTAGAACCTTAAGATTTCTGAATTTTATGAACCTGCAGTTTATGGTCGAACTGGAAGTTCGAAAAATCAATATGATTCATGATTTTGTTTCATGAAGTGATATATTTTCATATCTATATGTTTATACTTTTGATCACTTTGTCTAATATGCACTTTATTTTTCTTTGTGAATATATGTCTTTAAAAGGTAAATTGGGTGATATTGAAAAGCAAGATACAAGAGATATATATCTAGTCGATAGTGCAACAACACATATGATTCTTCGTAATCAGAAATACTTTCTAAATTTAACACTGCTTAAGGCAAATGTTAAAACAATATCAGGTCCAGCAGATCTGATAGAAGGCTCCGGTAGAGCCATGATATTGTTACCAAACAATACTAAAATATGGCTATCACATAGAAACTATAAATGATGAGAATATTGAGTATCTGTCATTACTTCTTATGATTCAGGCCAGAAACTCATTATGGAAAGGTTGCGTGCTTTATCATCTGGATTATATTACACTCTTATAAAAGGTGTAGAAGTTTATGCAGTTATAAACCAGAAGTTCTCATACCAATGCAGTTATGAACCAGAAGTTTTCAGACCTAAAAATATTTATGTTTTGGCATGACCGTCTTGGTCACCCGGGATCTACAATGATGCGTAGAATCATTGAAAATTCTCATGGGCATCCATTAAAGAACCAGAATATTCTTTTATCCCATGAAAATTTATATACTACATGTTCACAAGGGAAATTGGTAATAAAACCATCTCATTCTAAAGTTGGCTTTGAATCCCTATCATTCCTACAAAAGATTCAAGGGGACATATGTGGACCTATTCATCCACCAAGTTGACCATTCCGTTATTTTATGGTCCTAGTTAATGCATCCATCAAATGGTCACACGTTTGCTTATTATCAACATGCAATGTTGCTTTTGCAAGATCACTCGCACAAATTATCAGGCTTCGAGCACATTTTCTCGATTATCCGATTAACTCAATACACCTTGATAATGCGGGTGAATTTACTTCCAAGACATTTGATGAATATTGCATATCAATTGGGATTGATGTTGAACATCCAATTCCACATGTTCATACTCATAATGGATTAGAGAATCACTTATCAAGCATCTCTAGGTAATTGCGAGAATTTTATTATTTCGATACAATTACCAATTTCTATATGGAGACATTCTATTCATCTCTGACCTACTGCTTATCATTATTACTTACCATTACAACTTGTAATTGGTTATAGACATGCTCATTTTTAAGATCATTGATCATTAGATAATTATTAATCAGTTATTTTATATACTAAAGGTGACAAAATTTTATAAGTTGCTATCTCATAAACCCCGGCCGGGTGATTGTTCCTGAAGAATGATCTGAGTAAAATGCAACAAATAAATCATCTGATGCATATCATAAGTTTGTAAATCTTTTATTTTGAAATATATTGTTCCCGGAAGAGGAAAATAAATTATCAGGATCCTAATGTAAACAAGACTCGAGTTATGAATAAATCTACTTTCTCTAAATCAACTTTCTCTAAATCAACTCTATAAGAGTTAGATATATATAAAGATACACAAAGTCCCTGAAGTGACTAAATCCATTGAAATGGAAAAATTCTCGACAGAGATTCAAGTATATTGAAATTGAGAAAATTTCTATAAATCATACATGAGAAATGTGGAATAGTGAAGAAACAATCATCAGTGATACATTTTCAAATACAGTAGCTACTGAAATGATAATTATGAAACTCATAGTATCAATGATTGTAGACAAAGACATGATTGGCCTAAATGAAAAGAAGCAATTCAAGAAGAATTGACTTCATAAGCCAAACATAAAATATTTGGACCCATAGTTCTCCAGACACCTGAAGATGTCAAACTAGTTGGATACTAAAAAGTCTTTATACGGAAAAATAATGAGAAAAATGAGATCATAAGATATGAGGCACGACTCGTAGTACAAGATTTCTCACAAAAACTTGGTATTCAATAGTGATGAATACAATTACATTTCGAATTTGCTGCCTTTAAAAGACTTGAAATACATCTTCTAAACTTAGTAATTATTTATCTATATGATTCATTCAATGCAGATATTTATAATCCCGGAAGGATTTAAAATGCCAGAAGCATGTAAACCGAGATCTCGTAATCTGTATTTGATGAACCTACAAAATCCTTATATGGATTAAAAACAATCTAGACAGATATGGTGTAACCATCTCAATAAATATCTGATAAAATAAGGGTATAATAATTATATTATACGCCCATGTGTTCTTCATAAAGAAATATGAATCTGGATTTGCTATTATAACAGTTTATGTTGATGATATGAACTTAATTGGAACTCCTGAAGAGCTCCTGAAGACTGCTGAATATCTGAAAAAAAAAATTGAAATGAAAGACTTGGGAAAGACTTGGGAAAGACAAAATATTGTCTCAGTTTAGAGATTGAGCATAAATCAAACGGAATATTCATCCATCAATCAACATATGTTGAAAATATTCTGAAAAGATTCCATATGGACAATGCTCACCCATTAAGTGCCCCTATTGTTAGAACCCTTGATCCAAAGAATGATCAATTCCGACCACTTGAAAATAGTGAAAAGATACTTGGTCTTGAAGTACCATATTTTAATGCAATTGGTGTTTTATTATATCTGGCACAATGTATTAGACCAGATATTGTATTTTCAGTAAATTTACTTGCTAGATTCAGTTCAGCACCAACTCAAAGACATTGGAATAGGATTAAACATTTACCGTTATCTTCGTGGAACGAAAGATTTATGATTATATTATTCAAAATCTAACAATTTTTCAGGTTTACTTGGTTATGTTGATACCGGGTATCTATCTGATCCCCATAAAGCTCGTTCACAAACGGGATATGTTTTTACCTATAATGGCACAGCAATCTCTTGGCGCTCCACAAAGCTAACTTTTGTTGCTACATCCTCTAATCATTCTGAGATCCTTGCACTTCATGAAGCAAGCTGAGAATGCATGTGGCTAAGGTCAGTTATTTATCATATTCAAAATACATGTGGATTTTCATTATCTACAGGAATGTCGACACCAATATTTGAAGAAACTGTAGCTTGTATTGCTCAAATTAGAGGAGGCTATATCAAAGAAGATAGAACCAAACATATTTCTCCTAAATTCTTCTATACTCATAAACTTCAACAGAGCTGACAGATTGATGTTAAACAAATATGGTCTACAAATAATCTTACAGATCTGTTTATCAAAACATTGCCTACAACAACTTTTGAGAAACTGGTATATGGGATTGCCATGCGTCAACTCTACAAATTACAGGATTGATATTGAAGTTTCATTCAGGGGGAGCGTTCAATCAAGGGGAGCAAAATTTGAATGGATATATGTGTACTGTACTCTTTTTCCTTCTACCGGATTTTATCCCACTGGGTTTTACCGGAAAGGTTTTAATGAGGCAGTTCTGAACACATCTACACCACTTGATCCAGAAGATTATTGTATATATTTTGCTAAGGTTTTTGTCCTACTGGGTTTTTCCTAGCAAATTAAAATACAAATTGTGGAAATCTAGGGGAGAGTTTTGTAAAGTTTTGTGGATTTCCACCTCATGGGTGCACGTGGAAGCTTATAAAATTTGGCTTGCATGCAAGATGATTGGTGACAATTTTGTTGTCCTTTTATGATTGGTTGCCAAGCCTAATAAATAGGCTTAGTTTTTTGTTGTCTTGGCTGATGCTTTTCCAGAATACATCAATAAGAAGAAAAAGTTCTCCTTTGTGTTCTCTCATCTCTCGTCTCTCTCCCTCTCTCTTGTTTCTCTTCTTCTATTTTATTTATTTTGTTATTCTGTAATTAATCATTGTTCATCTATTGTTATTTTAATTTTATTACAACAGGAATAATAATTTTAACATTGGCTAACAATATTAATGGAATCCAAAACATGTGATTTATTTTCATTTTTATTAACAAGAAGCCATTTGTGCACCGACTTGCATACTTAGAGTACGTTTGGGAGAGCTTCCCAAGTAGATCTTTTTACAGTAGATCTTTTAAATAAAAGTCGTTGGTTGTTTGGTTGTCAATTAAAAAAGAGCTTTTTTAATGATAGAATTACCAAAATACTCTAGCAAATATTAAATTATAGGGTTAAATTGGAGATTTTAGTGTTATTAAAAAAAACTCCAAAAGATCTACTGGGAAAAGCTTTAAATTTGGGCTTCTCCAAGTAGACGTAAAACAGTTTTTTTAATTATCTAAAAGCTCCACTGGATGACAACCAAACGATACAAAAAAAATTGAAAAGAGTTTTTTTAATTAAAAAAGTTCTTTTAGCCAATAGATAAGCTCTCTCAAACGGACACTTACATTGCATCTATACGGTTATCAATTTTTGTAGGCATTAAAACTTGGATAAAAAAAATTTAGTTCGAACTTATTTATATGGACCCACAAGAGAACATTAGAACGTGTTGTTATTTTTATATCTTTGAAGCATTAATTGCAATGACATTGCTTTATTTCACTAATGACAATTTCTTAAGATTTTTCCTCTATGTTCTTTGAACTGGCAGAGCGAAAGTAGGTTTTTTTTGTCAGGATAATCAGGGGTACTTACACGTCTTCACTTGTTTCGTAATGGGTTCTGAGGAGATCGTGATGCTGTGTGCAAATATGACTTTGCTTGTGAAGAAGGGACGGAACAAACTTTGCAAGAGAGGTTGAAAATGGTGGAGATGAGAAGGCTTGCTTTAAGCCTTGTGGGGAAGGTGTTGACAAACAAATTGGTGAATAGAGAATTGTTTTTGGAGCTCGTCAAGAGGATTTGGAGGGTGGAGGAAAGGGTGGAGATTGAGGTAGTTACCAACTATATCTTTACCTTCCAGTTCAATAGTTTGGAAGACCACGTCCGTGTTTTGGCAGGTGGGTCGTGGACGTTCGATGGTGCCTTGATTGTGTTGGAAAAGCCATCAGGTAAAAGGGATATTGAGAGTATGAGTGTTAGGTATTCTAAGTTTTGGGTTCAACTACACTGGGTCCCGTTATTATGTATGACCAAGGAAATCAAGCGGTTCTTGGGCGGCATGGTGGGTACGGTGACAAATGTAAATGTAGGCTCTTCTGGGGAGTGCTCTGGGAAGTTCCTAAGGGTCTGTGTGAAGATGGATGTTGATTTGCCGCTTCAGCGCTGTCTGCAAGTTGATGTCTGGGGGATGGGGAGGAGATTGTAATGATTCTAAGGTACAAGAGGTTTCCTAGTCATTATTTCTGGTATAGGCAAATAGGTCATTCGATTTAGGTTTGTAATTATGATGTTGCGACTGAGAGTTCTACTAAGGTGGAGGAGATGTCTTTTAGAGCCTGGTTGAAAGCAACAGTGTCAGATCATAGAACGAATCGGAGGTTTGATTTCCAGACTGGGCCGCACTCGGGACGATTTGGAGGTATAAGACAATGGAAGGAGGGCTTTGGTGATAGGGCTGCTCGACGGACGGCAGGAAACATTTGCGTCCTACAAATCAAAGATGTTAGTGGGGAGGATGGTTACGAGAAGTGTATTGATAGAAATAATAAATGGGGCAATAATAGGAATGATTACAGCTAGACCTAGCAATTACCCGTGAACCCAACATGAACCCAACAAATTTGGGTTGGGTTGGGTTGAGCTAAATAGGTTTGGGTTGGTAAATGGGTTGACCTGTTTAACTCATTTAATAAACGGATCATGTCGGATTTCGTAAATGGGTTGGCGGGTTAACACGATTAGTAAGGGTAAATGTGTAATTTAAAATTAATTGAGGGCTATACTTGTAATTAGACTACTACTATATAAGAAAATTTTAACTTTATAGACTTTTTGTAGATTGTTTAAATTGTGGATGATATGAACTTTATGTTGGATTTGTGGCCTATTAAGAGTTTATTTGCATATAGTATATTTTTAATAACTTTTAATATATAAAACAAAACAGGTTATAAACGGGTTAGGCAGGTCAAGACACAACCCGTTGGACACCTCATTTGGTAAACAGGATAAACGGGTTATGTCGAGTTACACGTTTATTAAATGGGTTGGGTTGGGTTTGATAAGTTCAACGAGTCAACCTGACACGACCCATTTAATAAATGGGTCGTGTCGAGTTTGGTCTAACCCGACTCGCAAACACGAACACGAACTACCAAGTCTAATTACAGCAATAATGAGAATGACATTTATGGTGAAGGGTTTTTTTTTTAAGAGCACACGTGAAGAATATGGGGATTATAGGTTTCTTTGTTTGGAAAAAAAGGGCCGGTCTTAGGGGTCTCTTTGCCTACAAGGCCTAAGTCCAAGGGAAAAGAAAAACAAAAAGCTAGGCCTATAATCCAATTGAACAAATATCCATTATACCATCTAGGTTGGGGTGGGTCGTGACCATAGAATTGGGTGTCGGTTTTAATATGAGGGATTCTATTTGGAAATTTTTTAGGTAAATTTCGAAAGGCGGTCTCAAAGGGAAACGAATGGTAAGGGATGAAGGTCAAGACAACACAGATTTAGGCAATGTTGTCAGTTTGGGCGAGCGACAAGTTGGAGAAGAAGAGGAAATGATGGAATTGTGGGTAACGTAGAGGATAGCGATACGAAACAGGTCAAGGTGGATGAAAGGGGTGCGGTCTCAAGCGCTTAGATATCAGCGGCCAGGGTTAATCCGATCGACCAAACGCAATGAGAATCATATCTTGGAATGCTCGGTCGCCTTGAGTTGTTAGTGTCCTACAATGGATGGTGTGAGAGGCGGGTGCTTCAATCGTGTTTTTAATGGAGACAACGATGAATACCAGGATGATGGAATCTATGCATATCAAATTGGGTTTTAGTTGCAAATTGTTGATCGAATCTATCGACCGTAGCAGAGGATTATGTTTGCTTTGGTCTGATAGTGTGGTAGTTGACTTGTTGTATCCACTATTCCATATTTATGTCAAAGTCCAATCGCACGGGACAAAAGTTTGGCATTTGACTGGCTTGTATGGTAGTCCAGAACAGGATCAGCGATGCCATTCGTGGATGCTTATGAAATTGTTACATGTTATGAATTATCTTCCCTGGTTGTATGTTGGGGACTTTAATGAAGTGTTAGTTGTTGAGAAGAAAGAAGAGGGCCAACTCCGATCTAGGCAGTTGATGGAAAATTTTAGAAAAGCTTTGGACTCATGTAGGTTGGAAGATATGGGATTTTAAGGGCCCCACTTTTACTTGTAGCAATAAAAGGGATAAGGAGGCGATGGTCTGGGAAAGGTTGAATCGTGGGGTGAGTTGTTTTAATTGGCGAATGTTGTTTTCGAGCTCAAGAATTCAGCATTTGGAATTTTGAATTTGAACCATCGTCCGATTTTGGTAGAGATTTTGGAGGATTCTAATCGTATGAATGACAGTAGGATCAGGTGTGGTAGGCGGTTCCACTTTGAGTTTTGTTAGGCGGATAGTAACGACTATAGGGATTTAGTTTAGCACTCTTGGGTCTTATTAGGAGGAGTGAGAGTTATGGGTCTGATTGTTTCTACTGTTAACAGTTGTACTAAACGGCTCATTTCTTATAATTCAAAAAACAATGTTCCTCTGAGAGCTACAATTGTAGAGCAGCAAAATGAGCTTTGAAAGTTGTCTTCTTCGATAAAGCCGGGGTCTTGGAATATTATCCGACAGTCAAAATAAATTAGATAAATAGTTGGTGGAGGAAGAAAATTACTGGAAACAAAGATTGAGAGTCAACTGATTGAAAGGTGGGGACCATAACATGAAGTTATTTCATTGGAAAGTATCTATGTGATTGGCCAAGAATATGGTTAAGAGGCTGTTGGATGACATGGGTAATTGGTGCATACAATAGTAGAAGATGTAACAAGTGATCTTAGTGCCTTCCAAAGAAGCTGTTGACCAGGTTTTTGGGTGTATATAGCCTAGGCTCTCGCAAAGGTCTTGCGATTTTCTGGATGCCCCGTTCTTTAAAGAAGAGATATGAAAGGCAATTTTCGAGATGGCTCTATCAAAAGCTCCAGGTTCAAATGGGCTTCTAGCCTTGTTCTTCCAAAAATACTAGGGTTTGGGAAGGATAAGTGTGACATAGGAGAACTTGAAGTGTTTGAATGTGGGGGAATCATTTACGGTGGTCAACAATACTTTGGTTTGCTTGATTCCAAAGGTTCAAATTGTGAAGTGAATTATAGATTGGCTAAGTAGCCTTTGCAACATGACATATAAGATTGTTGCAAAGGCATTTGCTAAACGATCTTGGTTAGTTTTACATAAAGTAGTTTCTGAAGCACAAAGTGCTTTCATCCCAGGAAGGCTGATAACAGATAACGCTATTATTAGGTTCGAAAGCCTACATGCTTTGAGAACACGAAAACGGAAGAAAGGGTGGACTTTCTAGGAAAATTTATGGTTTGCCTAGGTTTTTCAAACACTTGGGTTTGCCGGATTATAAGGTGTGTGACGACTAACATCTTTTCTTTTCTTTTTAATGGTAAAGTTTGTGGGTCAATGATGCCATTGCCGTCACATGGCTTAGACAATGTGATCCGCTATCTCCTTAACTCTATCTGTTGTTGTCCGAGAGCCTATTGAGCTTTAATTATTGTTGCGGTTCAACGAAATGATTATATGGGATTCAAAAATAGTAGAACTAGGCCGACTATCTCACACCTCTTCTTCACAGATGATAGCTTGTTTTTTTTTTTTTAAGGGCTTCTAAGGCTTATTTGGCGACTATTGGATGTGTACTCAAAGGCTTCAGGGTAGCTAGTTAATTATGAGAAATTAACTGTGTGTTTTAGTGATGCAATCTCTCGTGTGAATGGTGAACGATTGGCTGCTGTGATTAGGTCCGTTGAGTCTGATATCACGAAAAATACTTGGGATTGCTAATCTTTTGTACTAGAAACAAACGGGCATTGTTCAATAATATTAAGGACATGTATGAAACAAAATTAATGGCTGAAGATGTAAGCCTTTCCCTGTGGTCGATAAGGAGATTTTTATCAAGGCAGTCATCAAGTCAATCTCGACTTTCTCAATGAGTATATTCCAATTACCATAAGAGTTAATTAAAGAAATTCAAGGCTTATGCTACAAGTTCCAATTGGAAAATTCAGACGCAGTGTGGAAGATGCACTAGGCTTCTTGGAAGAACCTTTGTAAATGGATGAATGAGGGGTATGGGGTTCCAGGATCTCAATGTTTCAATTGTGCTTTACTTGCGAAGCATGGATGAATGCTAATTAAAAACCCAACACCTTTAGCAGCTAGAGTTCTTAAAGGATGTTATTTTCCCACTGAAGATTTCATGAAAGCTAAGGAACTGTTTGTTGTTTGGCGCTTTTGTGCACTATGTTGTGGCAAGTTTTATATCTCTTGAATTGTTTTTGTTTAGGGTTAAGCAACAATATAAATTTGAGGGAAGTCAGCAGGCCATCGATAATGTGTATGTATGGGCTATGATAATGTGTATGTGTGGGTTGTGGACTATTTGAAAAATTACAAAGCTACGAATTCGGATGATGTGAGGTCAGAGGTGTTGGTCTAATCTCTGATGTAAAATGGTAGGTTCTTAGTAATGGTTTTTATAAGTTGAATTCAAATACGGCTCTTGATAAGAGGAACCGAATGATGGGGGTAGGGTTGGTGATTCGGGATTGTGAAGGTTCAGTTATGGTTGCGAGTACCCAGCGTATTCATTGCTATAGCCCTCTTGTTGCGGAGGTGGTGGCTATGTTGTGTGGAGTCATTTTTGCAACTGAAATGAGATTGGTCATTATTATTGTTAAGTTCTATGCTTTGGGCATGGTTAAGTTAGTGAATGTTAGGGGCTTTTCTTCTGTTGATATTAGTCTAGTTGTTAACGATATTGTTACTCGTCTTAAAGGTATTGAAGGTGGTCTGGTGGTGTTTGTGTCTAGGAAGGTAAATTATGTCTCTTATACTCTTTCCAAAATGATAGTGGGTGTCAATGAAGATTGTTTTTGGTTAGAGGAATACCCTTCGTGTGTGGATAGGTTTGAATTGGAAGATCTTCCAACTTAATGATTTGTTTGTTTTCTAATAAAGGTTACAACTTCAAAAAAAAAATGACATTGTTTTTATGATTTAATAAAATTGAGATTATTTCATATATTTTAGCATATATTATACAAAAGCCATAAAGATGAGATGCTGGTGTGGAGGGCTAGTCATAACTGGATTCCTTCGAACATGAACTTGGCTTATCATGGTGTTTTGGTGGATTGCCTATGCTCGATATGTGGTAGATGTTCTAAGACTACCATGCACTCATTATGGGGATGCCCTTCCCTCAAGCTGATTCGTTCTAGTTGCTCTTTCATGAGAGGTATCAGGGTTGATGATAATTTGAGCTTTATTGATTTTATGCTTCTATGCAAAGACAAACTTGCGATTTCTGATTTTGAGCTTCTTTGTGTGTTGATCAGGAGAATTTGTTATAGATGTAACTGCCACTTGCATAACTCTACTTCTCTTCCTGATTATAATATTTTTCCCTGATCCGAATCATTTCTTGAAAACTTCCGGAAGGTTAACTTCGGTACCAGGCTTGGAGTGAGTGTGGCTAGAAGTCCATGTGTCTCTTGGCAGCCCCCTGAATCTGGTATTTTCAAAGTCAATACGGATGCTGTGGTTGATAAGTATGGTGGGAAGATTGGTGTTGGTATTATTATTAGAGATTCTAGAGGTGAGGTTTTGGCCTCTAGTGCTCAACCGATCTCTGGGGGTTTCTCCCCTGACATTGCAGAAGCTCTAGCCATCCTTAGGGGACTATCCTTTGCGCGTGACTCTGGCCTGTTTCCTTGCATCCTTGAATCGGATGCCCAGGTGGTGGTTAATTTGATCAACTCGGATAGTATTCCCCTGTTAGATATGGGCCTAATTGTTCATGATATTGCCCAGGTCTTGGTTTGTTTTCCTTCTTGCAAGGTTATCTTTGTCCCTAGGTTGGCTAGTAAAGCCGCTCATGGCCTAGCTAAGTTTGGTCTCTCTCTTGTTAGTGATTTATTTTGGATGGAGGAGTTTCCCTATTGCATTGCTCCGCAGGTTTTGGGTGATCGCCCAGCTCTTTGTAATCCTTTTCGATCTTAATATATCTTTCTTTGGTAAAATATATATATATATATATATGAGATGCTAATACAGAAAGATATAAGTCATAAATTATTTATAAATAAAGTTGTTGACGACTATTTACTATTTATGAAATTGACATTTCATAAGAGTAAATTGCACCAACTTATCTTGAGTTTTGTCATAAAGATATAATATTCAACAAATGATCTTAATTAAACAAACACAGAAACACTCATTGCCGTCAATGGTCAACAGTTAGATTTAACTGTTGACTTTAAGGCTCAAAGGTAAAATAGTTATTTATTTATTAAAGAAACAATAAATTATAAAATAATCTCAAAACTAGTTATATCTACATAAATAAAATTACATAATAATCCCATACTTTTTTATAATTATAAATCAATCCCTTTCACCCAAAAAAAAAAAAAAAAACCTCTACTTTTGACTTAAACTCACCATTTTACTTTATCATTCTTGTTTTGTAATGTCATCATCATCAATTTGAGAAACATAGCAAACTCTGTTATTCACTAAATCTCAAACACTCCATGTCTCCATGTATACTTTGCTCACCGAAGCTTGCCATCTTCATTCATCTTACCCAACTCACCACTCATTAAAACATCACATCTTTTTGCACTCAAAACCCTATAAACCCTGTCTATGTCTCACAACAAACTCCACTCACTTTCACTCATCACTCCTCATGCCAATTTCTTTTCTTTCCTTCAACAACAAGAACAACAAAAACAAAGACCTAAAACCACCACACCATGAGGAAGAAGAAGACTCGACAGATCCAATTATCAAATTCTTTAATTTTCGAACATCAACCCATGACCCACCTAGCCACCTCTCCTTTTTGACAAATTATTTCTCCAAAAAAATATTGTCCCTCTTCTTGGCACCTCTCTACTGGTATCAAATCCTTCAATCCACCCGAAGCTCAATCTTAATCCGATAAGATCATTAGAAAAGAAGAGACATGACCGATGGATCTGTATAGTAATGGAAGATAAATTTTGTGATTGGTTCGAGGAGTTTCAATCTCCATGTAGATTAATTTTTTTAACAGGGGTGTTTTGGTCTTTTTTAAAGTCAACAGTTAAATCTAACATTTAACCACTAACAACATGGGGTGTCTATGCAATTAAGATTATTTGTTGAATATTATGCCTTTATGACAAAAATCAGGGTAAGTTTGTGCAATTTCCCCATTTCATAATGATAAAACTTTAGCTTTTCTATTTTTACTTCGAGTTGAGAAAGCCAATGCCTATTAGATATACATTGAACATGACTAATATAAGTTGTGATCTGATATAACCAATGTCACTAGATAATGGCTTAAGTAAGTTTTAATAAACTTAGTTGATCTTAATATTGCGCAAACAATGGACGTACATTCATAGATTATTTCTTATGAGTTATCACAGCGTGAGACCTAATATTGTACATGGTCAAAACCTCGATGACTTGGAGATTTAATTTTATAGATCGTAAGAACATATATTTGTAATATAGAATCTATATTTTGATGCTCACCCAAGCTTTCTTTAGAACTTGATCATTTAAATCCATGGTTGCAATTTATTCAATAACTTTTTTATTGAGTAATAATATTTATTTATAAATTTAATTTACATATGGGTTATGCTAAAACAACTTAAATTTGTGACTTAAAATTTTAACTTCAACATCTCAACCACCAATGTGTTCTTAATCCAAGAGCTATAACTGCATTCAAATCTCGATCACTGGATTAAGAGCACATGAGTGTTTAAGATGTTGAAGTTAAAATTTTATGTCACAAATTTAAGTTGATTTAGCTTGACCATTTGCAAATATATATATATATATATATATGGGTGAATTCAAAAAGAGCCAAAAAATTTATGGACTTATTGTTTTTAGCCACAAGTTTATTTTTTATTGTTTTCGTCACTTTTTACTATTTTTAGACAGGAATACCCTTAAATTTGAAAAAAAAAAAAAAAAAAACCTGTCAGGGTGGAACCCACCCATCAGTAAAAGCCCACCCCTAACCCTAAGTAAAAAACGATCAAAAGTTAAAAATAAAAAAGAGAGAGGAGGGAAGAGAGAGAGAGAGAAGGGAAGAGAGAGAGAGAGAGAGAGAGAGAGAGATCGCCGTCTGTCACCTCCAACCGCTGCCGGTCGCCGTCGCTGCTGCTCGCCGTCGTGTCGCACTTCCTCGCCGTCGCAGCAGAGAGAGAAAGGAAGAGAAGAGAGCCACGTTCGCCGTCGCGTCGCACCTCCATCGTTGTCGCTGTCGCCGAAGCCACTCCTCTTAGGTTTGCTTTGGATTGACTTTGAATGGTGTTCAATTTTTTACATTCTGGCTGCACTTCGAATGGTTGATTTTTGAAGTGGATTTAATAATTTTGGATTTACAGTTTTCTCTTCTTATTATGCAAAACAAATCAATGATTTTGCATTTGTTTCTATCTCCATTAACTCTGTCACAAACATGTAATATATATACACTCTTTACTTAATTTCCTGATATTCGATTTGTTATGTTTTGTTCTGCATCTCTTTTTGATTATTTGGGAAATAATTCTGTTTTTTTGATTGTTTTATCTTCATATTTGCTTGATGATGGATCTATGAGAATGCAGTGAATGGTTGCTGGTGGTTTTTGTTGAACCACTGGCCTTTGCTCTCTTCTTATACATTGTTTTTTTTTTTTTTTTTTTTTTTTGTGCATTTATTGAAAGCTTTACCTGACCTCCCTACTGAATATTTTTTGTTGCTTGCTCGACTGTTGGATTATGATTTTAATGTAAACTTCTGGGTTGTGTAATTTGTTTGAGATATATATATAGTTTAACATGATCTGCTTTTGATTACGATTATGTTGTATTGTCAACTTAATTTGAATGCTATTTATTAATTGAAGCTTGACTGTTGAGAAAAATTGTATCTTGGCCTCAATTGTTGTTCTTTTGTTTCAAGTTTTTTCCTGCTAAATATATTTATGCTCTAGTATACAAATTATACTAGCGACACTTGCCCTGTGAAATTATTTGCAATTTTGTTATATATGAATTTGAATAGTTTCAAATTCCTCTTAAATTAATAGGACCCTTATACGAATTTAGGTATCTGCTTGTTTTTTGAAGTTTAATCTGTTTCTTAAAAGCTGTGTCTTACTCTTACATAGCAGCATAATAATTGCTTTATGTTTAACGCCCTATGATGGAAAACTCAGTTTGTGGAGTGGTAGCATGGATATTCGTTGTGAGCCTCTACTAATGTCATTGTCTTTGTAATCTCCACCACTACCATCACCACCACCACCTCCATCATCTATCTATCTATCTATCTATCTATCTATCTAGGTTTATTTATTTCGATGTGATCTCCTTTTTTTAACTCCATTGATACATTTAGTTATATTTGTACTGTGTGTATGCTGGTTTTCTTATTTGATCCAAGTTGTGTGTGTGTTTTTTTTATTGATTTTTCTTCTCTGTATGTCCATAATGTCACGTTTTATTGATATTAATTAAAATACACATGCTAAATCCATAATGTCCTCCAAATTGTTTACTTGCAGAGTTAATCCAAAGTGGATTGTATACCATTCCCTTGTTTCAACTGACCGACACTACATGCGCAATGTCATCTCTATTGATCCTTCTTGGCTATTAGAGGCTGCTCCACATTTTTATCAGCACCAACGACTCAATCCAATTGTTCACTAAACAGGGCATCTGAATTGCTTATCAAGTGAAATTGGTAGTAAAACTAGGCGCAGAGCTGTGATTTTTGTATTTTCGGAAGAAATTGCTTGTACATATAGTCTTCATCTAATGAGAGTACCCGTATTACATTGCTCTTATTGAAGATTTAATAAGAAAGTTTCTTCTTAACTATCGATGTTTTCGGTTGACTGTTGAGTTGCTTGGTTTGTTAAAGAAAGCTTCACCAATATTATCTAGAAATTTGCCATATTAAGACTGTTAATTCAATTGATTTCATTATTACGTAGTCATAAGTAGTTATGACTAGTCATAAAGTTACGCACCATGGATTCATTGCCGAAAAAATTCCTCGACTACTTTTGAAAAATGGTTTTAATGATTGATAAATAAATCAGAAAAAAAAAATGGCATGAATTGATGATCCGGTTATCATATTGTTTTCATGGATCTGTGAAATAATTTAAGTGGATGTCTTTCAAGTGAGGAAACAAGAATATCCGGGCATGTAACTTCAAAATACAATGGCATGTAACTTCGAAACACTGGCATGTAACTTGTGAAGGTCCTGGCATGTAACAATACTGTAATGTTTAGTTTTGCAACTCAGTCATTCAAATAGATACATCATTAAAAACTTGTTAATAGGTGCTGCCATGTAACAATAGTGGAATTTGATCATTTAAGTAGTTGTCTTTCAAGTGGGGAAACAAGAATATCCGAGCATGTAACTTCAAAATATGGCATGTAACTTCGAAATACATTGGCATATAACTTGTGAAGGTCTTGGCATGTAACAATACTGGAATGTTTAGTTTTGCAACTCAGTCATTCAAATAGATAAATCATTAAAAATACACTAACATGTAACTTCGAGATACACCGGCATGTGACTTCAAAAAACACTAGCATGTAAGTTTTTAAGGTCATGGCATGTAAAACTACTGGAATTTGATAAATAAAAAAAAAAATACATGAATTCAATACTGTTATTTGGTCTTCATTCAATATTGATATTTGATCACTGAAATAAATTCATTCAATACTGGAATTTGGTCTTCAAAATAAATTCATTCAATACTGGAATCTAATTGAATAAAGTCTACAATAAGAAATACATATAAGAATTAAATCATCATTGCTAATACCTAAGTTGTACAACCAACTTCCAATGCCAACGGACATTTCTGTGAATTCGGCAATTCTCTGAATGTAAGGCTCCAGGTCCTTGTGTGTAACAAGAGGAACACAAGCCTTGAAGCTTTTTGGGTCAGTGCTTCTATTCAGACTCAGATTCTGTAAATACTCAGTAGATCCATTTTGGTACATCATCTAAAACAATTGTTTTTTCAGGTTTATAATCTCCTGGGGAAAAAATTCCAGGCAAATACAAGGCTATTATATTATCAAGTAATCAAGTCACAGAAAAAAGAAAACAATAACGTAGTGGGGCAACCTTTGATTGAAAAACAGGGGATTAAACTTCTATATAACTAACCAGAATTGATTTTTATGTCACCTAAAAGCCAAGTCATGTTAATAAAAACTTATTATGTAATGCACAAGAAGCAACAACACACAAGCCACCAAGCTCAGCAAGGGCAAGCAAAAGCACTAGGCAGAAGCCACACGCAACCCCCAGGCAAACAACAAGGCACCCACATAGCACCAAAACAACACAAACAAGCAGAAAACAACGCACCCACACAACCCCAAACAACTAGAACAGAGGAGAAAACAGAGGACGCACAGCCCCCACACCCAGACCCCAAGAGAACAACATAACAGTCAAAAAACACTCCAAACAATTTTTTTCCATTCTTAATTCTGCTTAAACTATCACAAGAACAAATACGTACAATCAACCAATAATTCTAATTTCTAACCATATAATTATAAAAAAAACAACAGGAGATTGATTTTCACTATAAAACAAAATTACCAAATCACATGTAAAATTAAAACGAATGGACATGTAAAATTAAAACAAACTGGCATGTAAAATTAAAACAAAAGGGCATGTAAGTTCGTAACAGAAAATAAAAAAAAATCTGGGTTTCACTAAAAATCGAATCCACTCTCTTAATCTTCATATCAAACAACATATAATTGTAAAAAAACAACAGGAGATTGATTTCACTATAAAACAAAATTACCAAATCACATGTAAAATAAAAACAACGGGCATGTAATATTAAAACAAACGGGCATCTAAGTTCGTACCAGAAAATAAAAAAATCTGGGTTTCACTAAAAATCGAATTCACTCTCTTAATCTTCATATCAACAACATATAATTATAAAAAAAACAACAGGAGATTGATTTCACTATAAAACAAAATTACCAAATCACATGTAAATTTAAAACAAACGGGCATGTAAAATAAAAACAACGGGCATGTAATATTAAAACAAACGGGCATCTAAGTTCGTACCAGAAAATAAAAAAATATGGGTTTCACTAAAAATCGAATCCACTCTCTCAATCTTCATATCAAACAACATATAATTGTAAAAAAAACAACTGGGAAGGGGATACATACATTCTAGGTCACGAAATCTACTTCAAGAGAGAGAAAAGACCACGAAATGGAGGTCGGAGTCCGTCGGTGCTGCCGTCGCCATCGTCGGGTTGCTGCCGTCGCCGGGTCCGCCGTCGCCGTCGCCGGGTTTAAGTCGGAATCCATTTGGTTGTGTGTGTGAGAGAGAGAGAGAGAGAGAAGAGAGAGAGAGAGAGAGTATCTTAAATGAAAAATAAAATGGAGGGTTTCAGATATAAGAGAGAGGGAAGTTTTGGGGGGAAATTTTGGGTGAAGAAAAGACAAAAAGAAGGGTATACTTGTCAGTTCAAGCCTAAAAGTGACAAATATAATCAAAAATAAACTTGTGGCTAAAAACAATAAATCCATAAATTTTTTGATCATTTCATGCAATTTCCTCTATATATATGTATTGAAAATGACATTTAAAGCATTTAGTGACTTATGAATAAATAAGTAATTAAAAATGCATGACAATAATTTTGGGCCTAGTTTAATTATGAGCATTATATAAAGGGTTACTTATGTGGTTATTATTGGTTTAAGACCAATCACAATTCTAATTTAAAATAGTTTTAATTAAAACGAGCTTTATGTAATAGCATGGATTACTAGAGTACAACATTGAGCTTTTAGTGTAATTGTCCAAACCCCAAAGTTAATTTAAAAATAGTAGTGGGTCATGAGATGATTTGGACTGGTTTCTTAAATTAGAGCTAGGAAGCCCATGAGTCTGTCAGTCTCTCTACTAGCTTAACTAAATTCAGACAAGGGCTATATGTACTTTGTATATATATGTATATGTATGTGTGAACGTACATTGAAGTCAGACTAGAAAAATTAGAGTTGTACCCACACAGAGAGTCTGAAGTTTAAGGATAGCAGAGAATATTGCAACCATGCAAAAGAGGGTGTATGTTCTTCAGGTAATTATCTAACCGACCCTATGCATGTATATATGAACAAATTAATTATGTTTCCGCTTTTGTAAATAAAATTTATTTTATATTTTTTGTTTTACCGATTTTAAACCAACACGTAGTATATATTGAGGTTTTTTTTTTTTACATGCGTAAATAGTTAATAACTCTTTTATGTTGAACATCACCTCTTAGCACAAATTGTAATACACTACCCTTTCCAACTTTCATCAATTGTATAATATATTCTTAAGAGTAATATTATACAACCCAAAAACTTAACCAAAAATTTAATCTAAATGATGTTCAAAGAAGAAGCTCATTTGGTAATTTTAACCTCCTCCCCTCCTAACAACATATATAAGTTCTCTCTCACCTCTTTCATATGTTTGTGTTTCTTTCTCTATAATTTGCTCTTTCTCTCTAACTTTCTTCCCTCCTACTAGGATTCTATCTTTTGTTTCTTCTTTTTTTCTCTCTTTACTGTTTCTCTTGTTCATTTGTGTTTTTCTCTCTAAATCTTTATCTTTATCCATCTTCTCTATATATCTTTGTCCTCCTCATCGGTCTCTTTCTCTTGCATCTCTCATTCATTTGAGCGCAAATACAATGTTGTTTGCCCATGAAAAGTCATTTGAAAAGGTTTAGCATCACGCTACAATCTTCACACGTAAAGAGTAAAAATCTTCACATGCCAAGAGAAAAAAAATCTTCACACACCAAGAGTACCTGAAAGAAAAAAAAAACTTTATATGTCAAGACTCAAGAGTAAAGGTTTTACCCGCCAAGAGTTAAAATCTGCATAAATCAAGAGTGCTAAATAAAAAAAATGTTCATACACCAACCCATTCGAAGTCTAGAGGTGGGCATAGGTTATTTTGGGTTGGTTTTGACTATACCCAAACTAGTGCCGGTCTTGACTATTCCGAAGCCTCTGGGTGAAATCAAAAAAATGGGCCCTATACCAACAAAACCATCCCCACTTCATTCCAAAATTAAAATTAAAATTAAAAAATCCATAATTTTTATGTCTCCAATTGCATTTGGTAGGAAATAAAGATATTTAATAGTAACACAAAATTGTAAAGGAAAAAAATTGACATTCACAATCAAATCTAAAATTGGAAAACTGGTCTTATACTTTAATTGAAAAAACCTGACACCCAATAATCTAATTCAAGTATTTCAGCAACAAATATATCAATTCTTAAACTTACTACGATCATATTTTCAGTCGTAAATATAAGAAACCAATAAACTAATCAAATAGAAAATAACAGTTTATTCCAATTATTATACACACTTGAGTCAAAACATGTAAAACTAGTGGCTTACATTCAATATCCCCATGAAGTTATATCAGTATGCATTGACTTAAACGGGGGGGTAATTGTGAGAATAACACCAAAGCATGTGATAAGACAAAAATGCTCTTACTTACAGCCCAGCCCTATTTTTTTTTATTTATTAATTTTGTTATATTTTGCTTCATCAACCTCCGATGGAGGCTATCTTTTCGACAGTTGACTTCCATTGGAGGTCGAACAGAAACGACCTCCATTGGAGGTCAATAAAGAAGACAATAAAAAAAATCTACAACAAGTCTCGGTTGTCCTACTTGAGACTTATTTCCAAGGTAATAAGTCTCGGGTAGGGAACTCAAGACTTATAGTAAATTTTATTTTAGAAAAATAAAATAAATTTTGGGCCAGGAAATCCGAGACTTAATTGTGAAATCCAAGACTTAATTGTGAAATTCTTGGTTTTTTTTATTTTTTATTTATTTATTTATTTATTTTTAATGTGAGACTTATTTTGTCATAATTCGAGACCTATTGGCCATTTTTTCAAATTCGAGACTTTCTGGTCAAAATAAGAATTTTTAAAAAAATTTCTTCATCGACATCCAATGGAGGTTTTTTTTTAAAAAAAAAAAAATTTTATTTAAGGACATAAAAAGAATAACACTAAAGATGAGGGCTTTTTTGTCCTTTGATGTTATTTCCATAAAAATTATTAAGTTGCTACTAGTTCCAAAAATGGGGGGAGTAAAGAGTGCTATTTTTTTTTTTTTTTTTTTGAGCCTTATATATATATATATATATGTAGAGAGAGAGAGAGAGAGAGAGAGTAATTATTAAGTGAGGTATACCTTATTTTAATTTTGGTAAGGACCTTGATGAAATCATATCAATTTTTATGAATTTTGATTTGAATTTTTGTATGGATGATAAGTTCATTGAAATCTACCTATGGATAAAATTTGAGAATTTTTCAAGAACTAGAACTATTTTTTTGAATTTTCCTATATTTATCTCCTTTTTCCTATGTCTTTATATTTTAAAAAAATCAGGATAAATAGTTCTAGTACTTGAAAAAATTTCAAATTTTATTTATATATAGATTTCATTGAACTTATCATCCATAAAAAAATTAATATTAAAATTCATATAAATCGATGTGGTCTTTACCAAAATTAAAGTAAGATATACCTCACTTGATAATTACTATATATATATATATACAGTCTTTATATTATCAGTTCGTCCTAACAATAAATATATCAGGACGAAGAATGTGGATCATAGATTATTGAGAAGTTTTGACAAATGCATACACTTTAACTATTCAAATTTAGTGGTCAACATTATTCGTCCTGATATATTTATTGTCAGGACAAACTGATAATAAAAAATCTATTTATATATATATATATATACTTGTAACGGATTTGGTTGGGTTATGCGATTTGATAAAATATAACCCACAAACAAATCCAAATCAATTGGATTGCTCAAAAACAACATAATTGGTTTTTTTATTTATTTAACAAAACCAAACCAATATGCTTAAATTGGGTTGGTTTAGACAAGTTGATCGGTTTGACGGTTTGGGTGCCCACAAAAAACCCCTAGGCATACTACTGGCCAATTTTTATAGAGAAAATTAAAGAAAATTCTTCATATATATTTGTAAAATACGGACAGTGGGATTCAAACCTTCATTGCTAATATGGAAGGGAGGTACACCGCCTCATATGCCCAAGTGTGATGTGTTTTTTTTATTCCTTAAATAATAATAATAATAATACTATTTTCCTGTTTTTATTATAATTTAGGGTGAAATTCATTTTAGTCCCTCTAGTTTGACCTATTAGCCAAACTGGTCCCCCGGTTTTCAGCTTTATCTTGACAGGTCCCATTAGTTTCCAAAAATACGTATTTTAGTCCCTGCCGTCCAATTCCGTTAGGGTTTCTCAGAATTCCGTCAGGTCAACGAGGGTAAAATCGTAAACTGATTCTCTAAGCTTCTAGAAACGATTTTCATGAAGGGTAAATAAGTAATTTGATTATTAAAAAACAATTAAAAAAAAAAAAACTAATTAGACCCACTAAAAATACAACATCTGTCCTACACCTTAGACAAAAGGAGATTGTGGTCCCAAATTTCTATCAGAAACCATTGTCCATCGTTTTCTACTCAGCCAAAGAACCAAAGACATATTCGCGCCAAAAACTCTACAGAACCATAATAACCGATCCATTTTTTTTGCCTATTCAAAATTTTTTTAACAATCTTGAAGTGGTGGTGTTCATCCTGACAGTTGTGGTGAATCGGGAGCTGCAAGAAGCTTGTTTTCAGAGGATTTCTGAAGCAAAGTTGATAACGGTAAGTTTATTTTGCTTCGATGCAGTAATTTTTACATGTTTGCTTGATATTTTTTGCATGAAATGTGTTTGTGATGTTTTGTTTCAAAGATTTTGAAAAGTTAGGGTTTGTGTGTTTGATAAAATTTGAGGTTTTTTTGATTGAAAGCCATTTAAGTATGATTGAGTGTTGAGCAAGTTGTTTAAAGTGTTTTGTGAATGAAAACAGTGCAATTTTTTAAAAAAATTCTTATTTGTTGTTGTTTTTTTATCGGGTTAGGGTTGATAAGATGATAATGTTTGAAATTAATTCGTAAAAGTTATATTGCAACAATATAAAATGAAGACAGTTGTTATATCCTATCATTAACAACTGTAAAATTAATTAGGCTGTTTTCAAAGGGCAGCGACAGTTGTGGTTGTGTTTCTTCTGTCGTTGTTCTTTGATCTTTGGGTGTGCGTTGTGTGTTGTTGTAAGATGATGAGTACCATAATCTGTACGTAAGATGATGAGTAATTTTAGAAACAAAAAAAAAAAAAAAAAAAAAAAAAACCTTTATGAATAGTAAGATGATGAGTACCATAATCTGTATGTAGTAAGATTAAGATATGGAAATCAATTGTTGAAAACTAAATAGGAGGTTTTAGCTAGGCTTAGAACATTCCAATATATGTAAATACAAAATTTGCTTGAAGGTTTACCATGTAAATACAATATATGTAAATACAAACCTCTTGCTTAGTAATCCAGACTTTCTGCAGATATCTTGAATTTCGTTTAGCTTGCTTAATGTTTCCATGCAATGTGGATCGTGTATCTCAACCTTATAAGGTAAACCAAAAGAGTATATATGTCACCATAGAGTTAAAAACATTGAAAGAATGATAACATTAAAGTTCCTTTGTTTCCAATGAAAACTAGCTACCTTAGACTTCATGACAGAAGCAAATTCGAAAAAAACATTATACACATCAGTCATCGTTCTTGTTCGTTCGTATATTTTAGCAACAAGACCTGTAAAGATATGTTCTGTAGTTTTGTTCTTGCCTTTGTTTTTGGGCGGCTGCTTTCCTTTTGTTTTTTTTTCCTGTTGCTTTGCTTTGCTGCCCTGTGAACTGTTCTGGGTGGTTTCTGTTTGCTGTGTGTTGCGTTTTGTTGTGTGCAGCCTTGCTGCGTTTTTGTTGTTGCTGCTACTGGTCAGCTTATATAATTCTAGCCTTTAAAAAAAAAAATAAGCATGGAATTGATCCATAATTTCAAAATTTTAGCTTTGTGGAACATCTTTGTTACCAGGTCTCAATTTCACTCCAGTTTTAAATATATATATACTGATAGTTTGATTTTGCATCAATATATGTATACTGTTAGTTTGATTTTGCTGCTTGGAAATTGGTTAATTAACAATAAACTCTTAGTTTTAAGAGGAATTCTCAAGTGCAAATCATCTTATGTCCACACCATCCACACCTTGATGAATGTCATATATAGTTCCTTTAGCCCAAGCTTTGCATTTGCTGTGAAATTCTACCCAGTTTCGTGATCTATGCACCTTGTCCAAATCCAAATTAGTGTAACTGCTCAAGCTTTGAGTTGATGTAGTGCTGCATTCTCTCACTTTTAGTTATGAAATACTTGTAGTGAAATTTCAAGGTTTTGTGCATGTAATAATATGGTTGATTAGATGAAATTGCAAATTCTTATCAATATGAGAATCACATGTATTAGATGATAATACAGTATGATGTTGAGAATGCTGATAATGGGTAAAGCAAGTATTTCTGGAAGCAATAATAGAAGTTACTAAGAAATAAACTTAATAGTTCTCCTAACTTTTAAGTCACTTATTTTTCGTATTTCCATGTATGTTCTTTGTATATATAGGTATCTTGTAAATTGTAATATTTATTTTTTGGCAATATATTTTTTGTTTCCTATCAAAAAAATAAAAATAAAAATGTAACAGTTTTAAAGTATTTAGAACAAAAAATATATCCAAGTTTTAATGATTGAGAATTAATGTATTCAAAGTGTTGGTTTTATTTATCAAAATGCCATTTAAGTGTACCAAGTGTTTGAAGTGCAATTTTAGAAAGAAAAAAAAAATACTGTTTTGGTGTTGTTTTGAATCAGGTTAGGAATTTTTTTTTTTTTTTTTTTTTTTTTTTTGTTTTTGTTTTAAGTATTACTTACTGCAGTCTTTTTATGATATGTATCATTTAAGCATCATTTCAACAGTTATTCATTCTCATAAATATAAGCTTACTCATGTTTTGTTATTGCTTTTGACAGGTGCAATGGAAAGTTTCAAAATTTATGTGCAGTCTGGGGTTGATCAGATTGAGGTAGGTGAGTGTGATGCTGATCACATTAGCCTCATCACCCTAATTCATGCAATTTGTGAGAAGCTTAGTGGATGCTTTGATGTACCTACTGGAGAATACAATGTGTGGGCTCAAATACCTTGGTCTGGTGAAAAATATGAGGTATCAAGTGAAAGTCAATTACTTGAATTATTTAGCTTGTTTGAGGAGCATGGCTTGGATAGGATAGTGTTTGAATTAGAGGACTCATGTTACATTCCAAATCCTCCTGAAGAGCCTCAAGTGTTGGACGTGGAAGGAGGATATGAACCACTAGGTTGGTGTGACATGGAGGCTGAACAACTGAATTACGAAGGTGATAGTGAGAAGGATGATGATAGGGATGATGAGGCTGATAATGATTGTGATTTAGATAATACACAGTATAGGGAGGTCCTGATTGTTGAGCAAGAATCTGTGGATGGGGATGATGATATCACAGAAGAGTGTATGGAAGGGTATCAGTCCAAGTCTGATGACGAGTATTTTACTGACTCAGAGCTTGAGCCAGAACAAGTTAGGATAGCTAAGTTAGTTAAAGGTAACCCTTTCAAGAGAATGGTGGATGGTATAATTAGTTTTCAAATAGGCCAGATCTTCAACAGTAAGGAGCACATGAGAGAGATATTTAAGGAGTATGCCATTCAAGAGGGGATAGTGTTAAAAAGAGTGAAAAATGATAGAGTGAGACAGACTTACAGGTGTACAGTAGATGGCTGTGAATGGAGGGCACATGGTTCTTGCATGATCGATGGTGTGACTTTCATGCTTAAAACCTTAAGTGACCAGCATGACTGTCATAGGGTTTACAACAACAAAGAGGCTAAGGTTAAGTGGATTGCCTCTAAGTTTGAGAAGCTAGTGAAGAGAAATCCTAGTATTGATGTGAATGTGATAGGTGATTTACTAAGGGAGAACTATAAGGTGTCAGTTGAAATTCAAAAACTTTATAGGGCCAAGAGTAGGGCATTGAAGGAGTTAGCAAAGGAACATGCTAACTGTTTTAGGTATTTGAGGAGGTATGCATATATGTTGAACCAAAGCAACCCTGGTGTATCAGTTCGTATTTGCACCCAAGACCCACAACCAACATTTCAGAGGATGTTTTTAAGCTTTGAACCTCAGAAAGTGGGTTTCTTGGAGGGTTGTAGACCATTTATTGGAGTGGATGGGTGTCACCTAAAAGGCCCATTTGGAGGAGTACTGCTCTCAGCCGTGTCTTTGGATGCAAACAGTGGGTTATTCCCATTGGCTGTTTGCATCTGTGAGAAGGAGACTCAAGACAGCTGGGAGTGGTTTCTTAACAACCTGAAGATTTATCTAAAGTATCCTGTAGGCAGAAATTTGACATTCATGTCTGATAGGCAGAAGGGTGTCATTGAAGCATTGCAGCTCCATTTTCCCTTTGCTCATAGAAGGTAGTTTCATAACATTTTTAGTTTTGGTATTATAGGTTTTTTTTTTTTTTTTTTTTTTTTTTTTTTTTTTGTTAAATGGAATTAACCCTTGTCTTTTCTTTTGGCAGGTATTGTGCAAGGCATATCTATGCCAATTTCAAACTAATTTACAAAGGTGATCACTACAAAAAGTTATTTTGGAAAGCCACTAGAAGCTTCAATGTATATGACTTTAAAGCTGCAATGGAAGAGATAGGTACTATTAACCTTGCTGCCAAGAAATGGTTAGAAAAGATAGATTCACAACATTGGTCTAGGTTTGCATATGACCCTGTTATTAGGTGTGACCATGTCACCAATAATATGACTGAGGCTTTTAATAGCATGCTAGGTTCTCATAGAGCTGCTTCATACTTAGAATTGCTTGAGTTCATTAGAAGGATGGTCATGAGGAAATTCAATGAGAGAAAGGAGGAGTGTAGAGGTTGGACTTCAGTTTTACCACCAAGGGTTCATGCAAAAATCTTGAAGAATAGTAGGGAAAGTAGGACTTTGACAATGATAGCAGCAGGGAACATGGAATATGAGCTTCTAGGTCCAACTGGAGGTTATGCTGTGAAATTGAGAGAGTACAATTGTCAATGTGGTGGTTGGCAAATAAGTGGGGTTCCCTGTTGTCATGCTATGGCTGCAATAAGCCATTATTGTGGTAGAGCAGCAATGAAGGAAAAGGTGGCTGAGTTTGTCCATAGCAGTCTTACAAAGAGTGCTTACTTGCAAAGAGTGCTTACTTGCAAAGAGTGCTTACTTGCAGACATATGTAGGCATGCTCCATCCCATTCTAGATCAAAATAGGTGGCCAGAAGTTCCAGCTTGCATAATGGGTTCAAGAATTTCAGAGTTTATGAATCCACCACCTCGCACTATCCAACCCGGTAGGCCTAAGAAGCTGAGGAAGAGGGAACCAGATGAGGCACCAAAGGTTAGGAGGTCTGGCACTGTAGTATGCAAACTTTGTCATGAAGCGGGGCACAACAAAAGGTCTTGCCAACGTAGACATGATAACCAGGTATTCATATTATTTACTGTCTTCGTTTGAATTTTTTTTCCTACCATCAACTTCTAATTCATCTACCCATTTGATTTTTTTTTTTCTACTATCAACTTCTAAATTGTTTCCTATTATATACTGTCTTCATTTAAAAAAAAATTCCTACCATCAACTTCTAATTCATCTACCTATTTGATTTTTTTTTTCTACCATCAACTTCTAATTCATCTACCCATTTGAATTTTTTTTCTACTATCTACTTCTACTTCGTTTCCTATTATATACTGTCTTCATCTGATTTTTTTACCATCAACTTCTAATTAATCTGTTTTGTATTTTAACAGACTCAAGGTGGGTCAATAGGAGCCTCATCTTCACATCAACCAAACCAGACTCCACCTCCTCAATCACAAGTCACACAGCAGTTGTTCGACTGATGAGAGAAGACAACAAGATTAAGTATTTTTAAATTGGTTTTTAAGGTTACAGTACGTGCACTTTTGTTATTTCCAAGTACTTTGATTAAGTATGGGTTTTTATTTTATTTTAATTGTATGGTATTGTTGCTAGCTATTTAGGTATGGTTATGGAAACTTATGCTTAATATGTTTTTGAAATTGCTAGACAAATAACCATGCTTAGATTGTGAATATTTTTACATATGTTGCTTATGGTAATGAATGTTGTTAGGCTTAATATGTAATGGAATGATGAACGATAAGTACTTTTATTGATTATGTTATGCTAAAAGTTTATTATGTATGATGAATGTGTACAATCAATGATTGCTGTTCATGATAAGTACAAGCACAACAATGGTTACACCAAGCACAAGCATGTTAACAACACACATCACTCTTGACCTTCCTTGCATAGACTCTAGCTGATGCATTCTACCATGATCACTTCTATCTTGATTTTGCATTCTTGCATAATACCTTTCCAGCCTTTGTAACCTTGCCTTTACATCTTCCATGTCTTGTTCGAGCAAAAGATTATCTCTACCATCATACCTGTCTCTACAATCATACCTTTGTGTTGTATTTTCGGTGTATTCGGATAGGTTGAATTCTTCATTAGTAGGTTCCCAAAACCTATAGAAATTGCATTTTCATTTCTCACAAAAAAAAAAAAAAAAAAAAAAAAAAAAAAACAACTTGTTTGGGTTGTTTACAGATTCTGATATTCTTACGCCTGCTTTAATCCCGCATGAGCATTTCCGGTTCTTGAACTTTATTTTCCCTCCGTTGATGTTCCGTTTTGACGTTGAGCTTGATGTAGCCTCCATTAGTGGACTTGATGTTGGTTGTGTTTCCAGGATATTTCCAAGATGTTGGTTCTTGGAAATAAACTTGCTTGATGTTGCTTGCTTAATATTTGAATTGATGTGGATGTTTTACTGGTTTGTATGGTTGGAAAATTATTTAGAACATGAAAATATATAGAGAAGTATACAGGTGTGAAGAAAGGTTTGTAGGAAAGTGTTTTTATGGTTGGAAAATAATAAAGAAATGCATGCAGGTGGTTTGTATGTGTGGAGGTGTGAAGATAGGTAAAGAAATGTATGCAGGTGCTTGTATATGTGGAGGTGTGTAGAGTGTACAGTAGCAGTGTGTTTGTTTGGTTGAGAAATAATTCATGAAATGTTTGCAGGTTTTTAAGTGTGGAGGTTTGAAGAAAAGTTTGTAGGTAGAGATGTTTGTATGTTTGTATGTAAGCAGGTGGTGGAATTTATAATAGGAAGTGTTGTAGCCGTTGCATGTGCAACGGTCACAAGAAGATGGGGCAATTTTGTCCTTTAACATTTTCAACAGTCAATAAGGAGCAATAGGGTCATTTGACCCTCTGACCCTGTCAGAATCACCTTTATTAACGAAAATCCTCACAGAAGGACTAAACGAGGTAATTCTCAAAACCGGGGGACCAGTTTGGCTAATAGGTCAAACTAGAGGGACTAAAATGAATTTCACCCTATAATTTACACCTAACAAATACCATCCGAATTTACACACGTGTTGTCTTATAATTTGTCAATAGCACCAACCTATAAATGAATATAAAAGTAATAGTGAAAAATAAAAAATATGGGGAGAGAGAGAGAGGGAGCAGGTTGAAGGTTTAACAGCCCAACTTATGAGATTGACTGCTCAGCAAACAACCGGAGAAATACAATAAACAACAAACCAGAAAGCTCATTTCTTTGTCAAATATTCAATAATAGATATTACAAAACCAAACACTTCACAGAATCTTCTCTGTTTTTTTTTTTCTTTATAGCTCGAGAAAAAAAATAAAAATTGCTTCACCTTCTCTATCAAATCTCTTGCTCTTTCTCTGTCAATAATAAAAAATCCAAATAGAAAAGTTCATTTCTTATTTAAACAGACTCCAAATCCCGAACCGTAAGAAATCACTTTCAACTACTTGTTCTTCTGACATCTCAACTATCAGAAGCCAATCTTGTTCTTCAAAAGCTGTTCGTTTTCTGGTTCTTGTTTGTGCTTTTCATTATTTGTTAGATTCAGCCACTTATTTCTGTTGAAGTGAAAAAAAAAAGATGAAGATTTGGAGGTGGGTTTTTGTTGGGCTTGTTTGTAGTGCCTTTCTATTGAGGATTGATGCTGTGGAGTTGCGGCGGAGGCAGCCCACTGAGAGAATTTCAGGTCAGATTTTGTGTAATTTATGGGGTTTATATTTCTGTGTGTATTCTCGTTTTCTTTATCAGACTTTTTGTTGTGGGTTTATTATTTCTCGTTAAATCTGGGCATGATTTATCTGTGATATGGGTTGAAAATTTTGAAGTTTTAGTTTTATTTTATAGGGATCTACTCAATTGAAGTTTGTTTGATGTGGGAGTCCAGTAGTCTGATCACAATGTCTTCTAGGCATTTTGTATAGTTGAATCTTGTGAACCAATAGTTACATGCTCTAAATATTATAAGAAGTGATTTAAACTTTTCATGCTAAAGATTTTAGAACTGAAATGGTGTGGGGAAAAGTGAAGTTTAGAATTTTTTTTAACAGACTGGAATAGTCTCATCAAATGTGGGTTGTCAAGGACAACTTAAAATGAGGGTAAGACTTGGTGAATTAAGAAGTTGAAAAAATTACGACTTATAATGAGGGTAAGACTTGGTGAATTAAGAAGTTGAAAAAATTACGAGTAAATATACCGCAAAAATGATGGAAAGTGCTGATAATCGTGAGAGAACTTGTTGTCACTCAATACTACTTGGGCAGAATTAGTTGGATCTTGACTAGTTGTATGTTTTGGTTCAGTAAGACTTGTTGTCAAGGACAACTTATAACGAGGGTAAGACTTGGTGAATTAAGAAGTTGAAAAAATTACGAGTAAATATACCGCAAAAATGATGGAAAGTGCTGATAATCGTGAGAGAACTTGTTGTCACTCAATACTACTTGGGCAGAATTAGTTGGATCTTGACTAGTTGTATGTTTTGGTTCAGTGGTTGCATTAGACTTATGAACTTGAGATTAGGGGTGTGACTAGCATTAGAGTGGTTACGTGAAAGACACTCAAAGAGGGTGACAGTAAATCAAATTTATGGAGAGATGCTTTGGAGGCAAATTGTATTAGGATAATTTTGTGACATGTCTTACAATGCCTAAAATTCCCATGTCCAAGTCCAAAGATTTTGAGATTAACATTCTGAATATCTGGTTATAGACCAGAATCAGTTTTCTGTATATATTTAGGATTTAGAAATGATGCTAAAATGTTACCTGATTATTTATTCATTAATGAGTTGCTTATTTGGGTTGAAGCCTCTAAGTTTGAGAGGGGACAACCGGACAAGATAAACTTAGAGTGGCAATGGCATCTGAATTTATAAGGTGCATTCAAAATTCAACCTGTTTGATGGGAAAAAGAGAAAAGTAAATAAAAAGTTTGTCAGCAAAAGTCATGGACTCTTAAGAGTTCTCTTCTCCCTCATTGGTCTATAGAAATTTTAAGGTGTTGCAACTTGTAAGCAGTCCTGTGTTTTATGTTTCAGCAAACTTAAGTGACTTAATAAAGAGCAAAATACAAAAAGCTATGTTTGGGAGTTCTGTATAGTCTTTTTTCTTCAACTCTTGTTGCAGTGTATTTAATTTTCTAGAGTAGTAGATGCAGTTTAGGCTTTACCCCCACAATCCCGAAAAATGATACATATTTAAAGTAAGTTACATATCAAATTATTCAGGGTAGTTTATTTGCTTACTTTATGGAATAGAATTTAGTTCCCAAAATTCTTACAAAGATATATTAGCATTCTGACAAGGTTTTCATTGTTCTATGTATCTGGTTTTTGCACTGATAATGATCTTTTTTGTTAAATTTATGTAAAAAAATAAAATGGTTTAAAATTATTGAACAATTTGCTGTGAAATTCAAAGTATGAGATATTTAAGCATGCTTGGTTGTGTGCATATAGGTAGTGCTGGTGATGTCTTGGAAGATGATCCTGTGGGAAGGTTGAAAGTCTTTGTGTATGAACTACCCAGCAAATACAACAAGAAGATTCTGCAAAAGGACCCAAGATGCCTCACTCACATGTTTGCAGCTGAGATCTTTATGCATCGTTTTCTTTTATCTAGCCCAGTTCGAACACTCAATCCTGAGGAAGCTGATTGGTTTTATACCCCTGTATACACCACTTGTGACCTGACTCCAAATGGACTGCCTTTGCCTTTCAAGTCACCTCGTATGATGAGAAGTGCGATACAGCTTATCTCTTCTAATTGGCCTTATTGGAATCGAACAGACGGGGCTGATCACTTTTTTGTAGTCCCCCATGACTTTGGAGCATGCTTTCATTATCAAGTCAGTAGTTTTGTTTTCTTCCTTTTTTTCCTATTTTTTTTTTCTTAACACATCTTTTCTGACAAACTGTTTTTAGTATATTTAGAACCATTTACATGATTTTGGGTTACTTGGGTTGCAAGTGATTTGTTTCTTTATCACATTTTTGATTGAGGTATTGTATTCTGGCAAGTGATTTTATTTTTTCACATTTATATCTGATGTTTGTTGTTTACATATACTAGGAAGAGAAAGCTATTGAAAGAGGAATTCTTCCCATGCTTCAACGTGCTACCTTGGTTCAGACTTTTGGACAACGAAATCATGTTTGCTTGAAAGAGGGCTCAATTACAATTCCTCCATATGCTCCTCCACAGAAAATGCAAGCTCACCTAATTCCTGAAAAAACACCTAGGTCCATCTTTGTTTATTTCCGAGGATTGTTTTATGATGTTGGAAATGACCCAGAAGGCGGTTACTATGCAAGGTATTTGTCTATGCTTTCATTTTAAGAAACTAGTCTTAGGACATGCAGCGAGTGCACATCCTTGCTCTTAATGGAGGTTCCACTCATTGCCATGTTAAACGAACAGGGATGTTTCATTTCCATGTTTTGTCCAATGATCCTTAATTGATGTGAGATATATTTAAGCTTATTGAACTTTGTTCAACAATTTTACAGAGGTGCACGAGCAGCAGTGTGGGAGAACTTCAAGGACAACCCTCTTTTTGACATTTCAACTGAGCACCCAACTACATATTACGAGGACATGCAGCGTGCTGTGTTTTGTTTGTGTCCTCTTGGCTGGGCGCCATGGAGCCCTAGATTGGTTGAAGCAGTGATATTTGGTTGCATCCCTGTTATCATAGCAGATGATATTGTTCTACCATTCGCTGACGCAATCCCATGGGAGGATATTGGGGTGTTTGTAGATGAGAAGGATGTTCCAAACTTGGATACCATACTCACATCGATCCCTCCTGAAATTATACTGAGAAAACAGAGATTACTCGCCAACCCTTCCATGAAGCAGGCAATGTTATTTCCACAACCTGTGCAATCAGGTGATGCCTTCCATCAAGTTTTGAATGGACTTGCCCGCAAGTTGCCGCATGACACAAGTATTTACTTGAAGCCTGGCGAGAAGATCTTAAACTGGACTGCAGGCCCAGTTGGTGACCTGAAACCTTGGTAGCCTCTATAACATACTGATCTGGAAGAAAAGTGTAAATCTTACTTTTGCCAAAATGTTTTAGATTATAGTGTCATTCATGTAGTTCTTAGTGTGTGGTTTTTGTTCTACTTTGTTAGGATCACAAGGCACTGAATCAGAACTTATCTATATTTGGATTCTTCTGGTTGGAAACTGCAGAATTTTGTTGTATAATGATCTTTTCTGGTGATGAGATCTGCAGAGACTGTTATGATTCCAATTAGGCTGCAGTCAAGGAGAGGCCCCTAATTGTGGTATTATATTTTGGAATTACATATAGTTTGATTTGTTCAAAACCCTCGTCAATTGATTCGGGTATAAAGAACTTATAGAAAATAACAAGACAAATCGTGATATCAAGACGATCACATTTGTCCGATTACCAAGTCCAGATTTGTATCTCTCCAAATGTGCGGCCATGATTTGTCTTTAGTTCTTATTTTGATTTTAAAGCACGGTCCTGATAAATAATGTGAAGTCTTGATCAATTCTTTCATGGTCTGAATGAGTATCGAAAATTAAATATTCATATCGAGTGTAAAACTATAATAACATGCTAAAAAGTTTGGACAAGTGGAAGGAACCAATTTGGCTAAAGCCTAAAAGTACATGATACGTCAATTTGTTAATTAATAATTATTAATGGTGGAATTTCACATAAGTTTCATTTTTTTTTTTTTTATGATTTGTCATATTTATAAATGTCTTTTCATATTCATACCTTTAATCCTTATTTTATCCAAAAATCATCAATTTAATCCATTTGACCAAATATTTGAAAGTTAACTATTTAAAACATATGAAAGTACACTTTTGCCCTTATTACTATTTAATTAAGCTAAAATGATTATCTTAGATTTAAATTAAAATGAAAAACAATAAAATTCCCAATAATAAAATCTTAAATAAATAGATTACAAAAAAAAAAAAAAAATCTTAAATAAATAATAAAAAAATTCCATTAATTTTTTCTTATTTTGTATTTTTTTTTTTCATAATGGATTTTTATTTAGCTTTAAATTAAAATGATAAACAATAAAATTCTCAATAATAAAATCTTAAATAAATATATTACAAAAACAATTTATGGAAAAAATCATTTAAAACTAAGATAATCATTTTAGCTAAATAAATATTCATTATGAAAAAAAAAAATACAAAATGAGAAAATTTTAATGGATTTTTTTATTATTATTTATTTAAGATTTTTTTTTTTTTTTTGTAATCTATTTATTTAAGATTTTATTATTGAGAATTTTATTGTTTTTTATTTTAATTTAAAGCTAAGATAATCATTTTAGCTAAATTAATTAGTAATAAGGGCAAAAGTGTATTTTCATAGGTTTTAAAATAGTTAACTTTCAAATATTTGGTCAAATGGACTAAAGTAATGAGTTTTGGAAAAAATAAGAACTAAAGTGATGAATATGAAAAAACATTTATAAAGGTGACAAATCGCCAAAAAAGTGGGACTTATGTGAAATTTTGCCATTATTAATTTACATGTTTGCCTTTATGATAATTAATTTTGTCAACCTTTAATTAATAAAAGGACATATGTCAACATGGGAGGGGGTAATGCTTACTCTCTTCAAGGCGGTGAGCAAAAATGAACTCTAATGGCGTGTTTACTAATCAGGAATCCTATCTTGAAAAGGGAATTAAGTTACTAATTTTCGAATTCATGTGTTTACTAAATTTTTAGGGAATTAAGTTTCATAGACCCCACATACATATTAGGAATTAAGTTCCTGATTGAAAAGGAACTTGATTCCCCTCACCCACCCTAGGAATCAAGTTCCCTTTTCTGATTGAAAAGGGAATTCATATGTTTTTACTAAAATATCCCCACTTGTTTTTTTTTAAATAACTATATATACATATATAAATATATAAATAAATGTATATATATATGTATTTATATACTTTGCTATTGATTTTTACTTTAAATGTGTGTGTGAATTGTTAATTACAAAAAAAGAAAAAAAAAATTGTTTGATGAAAATCAAAACACTATACTACTGCAAAAAAAAATAAAAAAAAAATAAAAATAAAAAATAAAAAAGTTATGAATTGACATGAATTCATATTGTTTTAATTTTTTTTTATTAGTTACAGTCATACATCTCATATATATATATATAGAGAGAGAAATATATATAGGGGTATTATCATCAAAGTCCCTACTTTTTCACGAATTGTCACCTTTTTAAACGTCTTTACCATATTCATCACTTTAGTCCCTCCTTTTTCCAAAACACATCACTTTAGTCCTTCCGTTAGTCATCTGTTAGTCAAAAATAACAGATCCAAGGACATTTTAGTCTTTAACAAATTAAATTTTAAATTCCTGACATGCTTTCCAACATGTGGGCCATACTAAATATAATAAAAAAAAATTAAAAGACAAAAAAGACAATTGAAAAAACCAAAAAGGGGATTGGGTTCATTGGGAAGTGGGAAATTAATTTAAGAAGAAAAAAGAGAGGACCCACGTTTTTTTTATTCAATTTTTCTCTAAGCTTCCTCTTCTCTCGTTTTCTCTCTTTATCTCTATCTCTTTTCCATCTCAATCTCAATCTCCCATCTCCACCTCAAAAATTTAAAACCCAGATTTTCAAAACCCAGATTTTCAAATAATGAAAGTTGAAAATATGGGTTATCAATCGTCATCACCATATTCTCCTATTTCTTTAATTGGGTTAGTATTATTTGTATTAAAAATCTTAACTTTTTTCTGGGTTTAAACAACAAATGAACACCCTTTTATCCTTTGACTGGATTGTGTATCTGCTGATTACTTCTTCTTTTTTTTTTTACTTTATTGAGATGTTTTTTATGTGTTCGTTTCCTTAAAGTTTCTGATTTTGTGGGGAAAATTATATTATGTTGATGATGATGAAAAAAAAAAGAAAGAAAAAAAAAGAGAAGAAAAATAAGAGGAAAACTGGGTATGAAAAATTTTATGTTTACTTTGTTAGATTATGTGTAGATTAGTGTTATTGTGTGATATATCTGCTTCCAACGAAAAAAATAAATTAAAACATACCATTTAAATTTATTTAATCTTCCAAAGATTGGAAGAAAAAGAAATTAAAGGGATTTGAGGAGATGAAAATGGCGTGAGGAAGAAGAAGAGGAACAGGCAAATGTCAGAAAATTGGGGAAAATAAGATGAATTTTTTTGGGGTTGTTACTTTGTTTTTATTATTATTATTATTATTTAATGATTTAATTATTAATAATTTTTCTGATTTTCATTTTAATTTAAGGTTAAAATTGCCATTTCATTTACATTATATAATAGCAAGGGCAAAAGTGTACTTTAACCTATTATGTTAAAGTTGACTGTCAAACTTTGGTCAAATGGACCAAAGTGATGTGTTTTGGAAAAAGGAGGGACTAAAGTGATGAATATGGTAAAGACGTTTAAAAAGGTGACAATTCATGAAAAACTAGGGACTTTGGTGATAATACCCCATATATATATATATATATTGTACCTAAGGATATTTTTGTAATCAATTTTATATAAATTTGATTCCATCTCTAATTCTAAGAAAGTTAGTAAACACAGTAATGAAATTTAGTAACTTAATTCTGATTCTCTTCCATTCCCTTTCCGGTGGAACTTATTTCCGATTATTCTCATTCCCGATTAGTAAACGTGCCATAAGAGCATCTCCAAAAGACTCTTCGAATAAGATATTTCTAAAAATCAAACGAGCCACGTTAGCATATTTGGCTCCAAGTCCTAGGGGTGGCAACAAGTCAGATCGGGGCTAGATCGACCCGCCCCAAACCCAAAACCCATTTTTACAGGTTCCCCCAAACCCGACCCATGACCCGAACGAGTTTTCGATTTCTACCCCAAACCCGACCGGATTAACCTGAATGACCCGATTCGTTTTATCCTTAAAAAAAAAAAAAAAAAAAAAATCAAACCACTAAATATACAAATTATTTTATCATATGATTGAATTTTAGGACATTGAATTAAATTTTAACATTAAATTTTTTTTTTTTTCTTTCTTTTTTATTGGAAATTTAAATATACACTTAAATACAAACATACACCATATAGAAAAACATTTTAATATACACTTAAAATTCATACATAAACTTAAATTTAATAGAACACAACATCTAAGTTTAAGAAATTTTTAATTCAAACATAAAATATGATTATGTAAAGAAACAAAGAGATTAAAGATTTGTTTTTCCTTTTATATTTTTATATTTTTAAAAATAGTTATATAAATACCGGGTCAAATGGGACGGGTCGGGGCATAAGGGGTTGACCTATACCCGACCCGATAAAAAATCAGGTCAAAAAAGTTTGACTCAAACTCGAACCGAGCCCCATTTTAAGTGCTCCAAACCCACCCCAAACGGATCGGAGCCCCGCCGATTTGGGGCAGTTCAGGGATTTTTGCTACCCCTAGGCCTCTAATAGACTTTTCAAATGAGATTCTTCAAATAAGATTTTGCTTCTCACTTTTCAATATTGAAGAGTAACTTCTCCCTCTTCAATTATTATTATATTATTTTTTATATCACATCATTATTAATATTTAACATCTATATCATTTAATTTTTTAATTAATTTCAATTAATATATAATAAGTTTTAATTTATAAATTTTATCATCATAAAAATTAGGGGTAATTACCCTGGTGACCATCGACTTTTGCCAGCACTATCAAAATGGCCACTAGATGGGGAAATGGATGAAAAGTGGTCATTTTTGGCAAACATTGTTACACTAATGGCCATTCCATCCAATTTCATCAATTTCCATCCAATTTCATCCAATAAGTGGCATTTTGGTAAATATAAGGATGACATTAATTTATTTTAGATTTTTTTGGAAATCAATTTTTTCTTTTGTTTTTGAAACAAATAATTATATTTAGTGTGTGTATATACATATAGTATATTTCAAACATATATATATATATATATATTTGAGAAGATTAAGGCTATAAAATCTAAAAATTCTAAAAAACATATTTGAGATAAGTTGAAAAGAAATATATATATATATATATATTTTTCTTTATATATATATATTTCCTTTTTTTAGAAGATTAAGGCTACAAAATCTAAAAATTTTAAAAAACATATTTCAGATAAGTTGAAAAGAAATATATATATATATATATTCATTTTTGAAAAGATTAAGGTTACAAAATTTAAAAATTCTAAAAAATATATTTGAGATAATTTCAAATGAAATATATATATATATGTATACACACACACACACACACACACACATATATATATATATATGTTTGAGATATGCTATATGTATATATACACACTAAATATAATTATTTGTTTCAAAAACAAAAGAAAAAATTGATTTCCAAAAAAATTTAAAATAAATTAATGTCATCCTTATATTTACCAAAATGCCACTTATTGGATGTAATTGGATGGAATTAGATGGAATGGTCATTAGTGTAACAATGTTTGTCAAAAATGGCCACTTTCCATCCATTTCCTCATCTGATGGCCATTTTGATGGTGGTGGCAAAAGTCGATGGCCACCAAGGTAATTACCCCTAGAAATTATACCATTAGAAAGGTTTCATCTAGATCTTTAAAATTAGACTAATATTAAATATTTAATAATATTAAAAGTTATTATTTCTAACTTGAAAAAAATGGGAAAAAAATGGAGGGTAATTAGATTTGTTGGTTGGAAATTTGAGTGCTTTAATTAAAATAATAAAAACCTATTTATAATTAAATAGTCTTTTTGGAATGGTTTTTCTTTTTTGCACTCCTCAAATTGCCATGTGGTCTGTGGGTAAATCAATAGACATTTGAAAAGTGAAAATAGAAGAGTGATGTGGGGATGCTCTAATACATACGACATGATCATACGAGTAAAAAGATAAGAAAGGTCGAAGAGGGAGGTGTGTGTGGGGAGCATGAAAGCCACGCTTTCACATATTTTCCAAACCTCCAATTATATCACCAGTCACCACTCTTATCTCCTACTGGACTGAGAAAAGAATGGCCCTGCAGCTGCATGCACCCACCAGAGTCTCTTCTCTTCTAGCTCCTTCCGGCAGCAATGTTGGCCTGCGACCCCCCTCCGATCGCTTCGCTTTGAAATCTTCGTTCTTCTCTCCATCTCTCCATCTCTTAATTTCTCCTCAAGCTTTTGCTACTCCTAAGTATTCCATGCGTGTCGCCTCCAAACAGACTTATATTTGTCGCGATTGCGGGTAAAAATCTTATCCCCCCTTCTTCTTCTTCTTCTCCTAGTTTGTTCTTCCTACTGTTTATACATTAATGTTGTTAAATTTTTTATGTGATTGTGTTTCTTGCAGGTATATTTACAGTGATAGGAAACCCTTTGAGAAATTGCCTGATAATTACTTATGTCCTGGTATATTTACAATATATTTTAATTTCAATTTGTTTATGTCGAGTGACACTAATTCATAATATATTTTTGTTTATGTTGTAAAAAATGGTTTGTGGTATTAATGCAGTTTGTGGAGCTCCTAAAAGGAGATTCAGGGCGTACGCGCCGCCCGTTAACAAGAACGCAAATGAAGCAGATGTTCGTAAGGCTAGAAAAGCACAACTCAAGAAAGATGAAGCTATTGGGTAATCAAAAACCACTCTTCTTCTTCTTCTTCTTCTTCTTCAACATATTGAGTTGTTTTCACTTCTTTGCCATCAATTTCTCAATCGTTTTATATTTTTGAACTGGTGCAGACGGGCATTGCCTATAGCGATTGGGGTTGGAGTTGTGGCTCTCGCTGCTTTGTACTTCTACCTCAACAACACTTTCTAGGATTATTATTGGTCGGTCCACAACAATGAACAATCGTCCTTCGAATGTGGAATCTACAACAATTTTCTTGTAATTTTATATCCCTTTTTAGAATTTTTATTCACTTGCAATGTAATCTTTTGCTTCCACAACTAATAGCTGAAACTTCATTTCTTCCTCTTCTAAAATGAAGCACTCAAGCATATGAATAATGAGGACCATTTACACTTTAAGAAATGGAGTGTGGAGTGTAGTAGACATAGCAAAAGTTGAAAGCTCCTTAAGATTAGCTATTATTGTTTTGTTCATTTATACATATATATCTTTCACACTCCTGAAAAGGATGAAAAAATATAAATACAATAATACCAACCTAATTTTCCTTACAATACAACTGTAAATCTTACCACTATCAAAACTCTAAACCTTCCTTCAAGATGTTTCCAATAGAGCATGTTACATTTATTCCCGGATCCCCAACGGAGGGCAGCAAGTCTAAAGCTTCCTGATGTTTTGCTAACTATCCAGCATAAGAAATGATGAACGACAAGGATCTCAAAGGGTAAGGGGAATTATAAATTAACCCGGTTTTAAGTAAAACTTGAACATTTACATACTATGGTTACACGCAAGCAGATATCATTCTTGCAAGACAAATGAACCCTCTATTCTCTTCTCCATGGTTTGTGGTGGAGGGAAATTTAGAGAGAACGTGTCATTGAAACTGGACATTGGTGCAGGCTTGAACTCGTACGGGCCTTCCTTCACTCCCCAAACCTGTAAGAAACGAAAGAAAGTGCTTTAAATTAAGTCCTTTAATATACTTAAGCACAACTATGGTGAAACTAAAAGTATAACCATGAAAACTTACTTGATTCCCATCGTCGTCATAACCCCTGTCCCAGGTATGTATCTCATTATTCTTTAACACTGCAAGTTCAGAAGTACAGTAGGTTGCCCCAGTCTGCAACAATACAACCATGGAGAAAAGAGGAGCCACAGCAAAACCATATCATTTCAATTTCCACCCCTATGTTTAAGGTGAACAGAACACAGAGTTGAAAAAATAGACTGAATGGTGGTAAGGTAAACACCTACCCATGAATTTGGAAATCCTCCTGGTGGAGTTGAACCCTCATATAAGCAGCGTTTCCCACGTTCACAACGTTTGAGATGTATAGTTGTCAAATGTTCCCCAATGTCCTGTGATTATTATAATGAAATCAACAATATGAGAACATGTGCAGTAGTGACATTTTCACAGGGCACAGGTTAGCACCAGCAACAATTTGCTGTAACCTATAGAGTTTATCTCCAAAAATACAAAGATGATGTTCACAAACTAATCCACAAAGCAATTAGAAAGCCAACAAAATCCCCTATTGGCCTGACTGACATAAACCAGACCAGTGCAGTTTTGAGTTCTAGTAAAAAAATATGTTATGGAATGTTGTTCACAAACAGAATACTTTGAAACTCAAAAAGTGAACCTATATCTTTTTATAGGGTTTATAGGGTCGACTTATAAACCAGATTGGCGCAGAAAGTACCATTTATTGATAGGTTAACCATCCAACTTGTACCATTCTGTTTCTAATAATCTATCAATCATCAAATAATCTACCTAGAAACAAATAGCAGAGATGTAACCAATTTCAAACAATTAAAAGGAAATGTATTTAATCTACTTTGCAATATTAATGTAGTAACTGCTCAGCTCTCTCACTGTTATAGAAAATAGCTAAGCATCCAAAAACCTTTCTAAATATCTCATTGTTCTACCTAAAGACAAACAAATAGAATTTAGTGGCAGCCAAATCATGTGGTTGGTATGAAGTTAGAAACCACCATAACTGATTTTTTGGCAAAGGAATCACCGATGAATCATAGCTGAGAAATAAAAGAGGTATCTTCCTTCAGTCAATTAACAAACTAAAATTAAACCAAGTTGGCATCTTCATCGTGGCAGCCCTCCCAACCTTTCTTGCATAAAGAACACAATTTTGGGCCTCTATTTTCATGAGCATTTACCCAAATCTACAAAGTTAGCTCCACATTGGACCTTGTCCAGCTAAGGTTTAATACATTTTGTAAAATGTTGTGTCTTGTGGACCTTGCAGATATTTGGGCTTTCTCGTTGACAAATGAAAATTTAGGTTATTGCAAATTAAGGATGATTTCCATATACAAACTCAGTTTCCACAGTATTCTGTTACCCATAATACTGAACATTGTTGACAAAATAAAGGGATTGCCAAATAATATGATAGCTATAATTTGACCAGAAATCAAAACAGGAGAGGAAAAAAAAAGGTGGTAAGAAGACTAATTTCTGGATACAGTTTTCATCTGCATCATCAAACTACCATAGAACTCTAGAGCTCATCTTGAACTTTAACTTTTGAAAACTCAAATTACCAATAGCTATAACCAAGCCCAAACTGTGCAGTGAATTCATAATCGACACTGTCCTCAAAGTCCTATGCTGAACCAAATAAATCAAAACTCCAGTCCCAACCACATATTTCGATAAAGTATAAACTGACATTAACATTCAACATGATAAGAAGTCTTACACCGATAACTTCATCAGGTAGTGGACGCTGATCCTTCGGGCGATCACAGAAATTTTTGTACTCCTCAACCTCTCTGATGGCATATGAACTTACCTGCCCAATTACACGAAATATAAAATAAATGAATGTTAGGCTCCAAAGCTTTGAGATATTACGTTATTATTATATCAGATAACAAAAGAAAAATACAGAGCACAGTTATCCATACAGAACAAAGAAAGCTTTTCAACAACAAAGAGGTTCCACTTAAAACTTTACCATGCTGAACCTAATGTGAAAAATGAAAATTCTAATGACGCAACACCAACACAAAAAAAATGTAAATTGGGATGGTAAATCCACGAAAATTGTGCCACCATGCATCCTAACATAATGTTGACAACAGCAACAATGACATATTAAACCACCAACAAACTTTATAAAGTGCTATGTTCAACCAAAGATATAGTCACATTTACCCATCAAGAATAAAAGAATTTTAAATAGATTTCAAAAGATCAAATATGAAATATATATATCTTGCAAACAAGTGATGTTAGCAAAAGGTCTTCATAAGTAACTGCTGGTCCATCACAACCCTTATACTCATACCCAACCCCCATACCCTCTTCTTTCTGCAGCTCGTAAACTCCTTATAGCTGCCTTCTTACAAGCTTAGAGTTTTAATAATATGCAGTATAATCAACATAAGTAATTTCAGAATACATCAAGTTTTAAGTCTCAAAGATTCTTACAGCTGAATAATGATGAGAAACTAGCCAAGCCTGATTTCTTACATATGGGAAAGAAAATACTCGAGCACTCAAAATAAGAAAGAAATTCATACTGGAACATAATCCACTACAGCAGTAAACCTTTATAACTACACTACAAATCAGAGTGAAAAACCCACCTCAACATCACATTTCAATTCTTTTGGGCAAGGCTTCACCATATAAATTCTCTGCAACAAAAAAACTGTCAGAATTCTTTCCAAAACTATACAATAAACTTACAAGCTCAAATTAAAAAGTAAGAAAAACAATGGTAGAATTCAACTCTATTTTCTATCACTCAACCAACAAGGAAAGACTAAAGCGTGTATTTTCAATATCAAGGATACGATCACAATCAGCTTGGGAATAATGTATCACAACTCAATAGATTTTAAGGACAATAAGGCACATAACTAACCTGCCGAAAGGGCTTTTGAGGTGTTCTCCAGAAAGCCTAACAATAAAAAATTGAAGACACACTTCAAAAATTGCCACATATTAACTGATATCTAAAGGAAGCAAAAAACAGAAGAGTATGAAGTCAAACTAACTTGCTCAAAATATAAAACCTTCGAACCATCAACCATCTCAGCAGCCGGGCATGTAAGCATTCTGCATCAAACAAAATTACTACATTCAAAATACAGAATGCATTGGATACAATTCATCATCTAAGAAGTTAACCAATTGGGTGTAAAAGTTCTAAATTTTACAGTCTAAGCATAGTAGACATACCAAACCACTACTAACAACAACCAGACACATAAATTAACAACAATTAGAGCAGAGACTGATCTACAAAAAAAGCGAAAATGAAGAGTACCTGATATTGAAGAAATTATCAGGATCTCTAGATGCCTGTTCCCTCGTAAACTATCTCACAACCAAAACAAGAGCAAAAATTAAACTTTATAAAACAGAGTAACAACAAATGACAATAGAAGAAGAAGAAGAAGAAGAAGAAGTACCTTCTCGCCACTCAAGGAGTCAGCAACAATACGGGCATGGTCCCAGCGAGTAGTGGATTTGGTGAGTCGTTTAAGTAGAATTGCACCTCCTATAAGGAACGCTGCTTTCACCACCAATCCTCGAGCTCGGCCCCATCCGTTCGAGTCCGAGTCCGAGCCCGTTCCCATAAACAAATATTTTTACGTCACCTCGCTATCCGGTTTCTCGTATTCGTCACTTGTCAGCTCTAGGCGTTCTCAAAATACCATTTCAGATTTTCAGTAGATTAGGTTATCATCAAATTGGTGTAAAACTGTAAAGACAAGAGATTGAGTGACTATTCCTTGGTGGTGATATAGAAAAAGGCCTAATAAATCCTATGCTAAATTTATTTTATTATTATTATTGCACACTAATTGTCTCACGTATAAGAGTTTCGAATTTATTTATTTTTTTCTTAAATTTTAAGTAGATTGTGAACTTTTAATTTTTGACTAAATTATTAGTCTCCAAATTTTTCACAAGTTCAAAATTGGTTTCTCTTTATTAGAATCTGGATTCTCATATTAACTTTCGCCATTCAATTTTAATTATTATATACTTTAAAAAAATTAATTATTATATAGGTAAATTTGTATTTAATTCAAATCCATTAGAAGAGTCCGGAGCTACACATATTGGGAGCACTTTACCCCTTAGCTGGTGCAAGTCCGGATTAGTCAGGATGTGGTCTGGGCTGATTGCACCGTATGGTGGATCTGCCCCTCCCAGAAACCGGATGGTGTAAACAAAAAAAAAAAAAAAAATCCATTAGAAGAGTTAGAAGATAAAAATAATCGGTGGCCTTCTTTTTAATTTGTTAATGTTTTCAATTATTTTAATTTAATTTTTAAAATATTCTTTATTATAAATAAATATTAATTTATATGTGTTGTAAATTGAAAAAAAAAAATTATATTATTTTATTATTTAGATTTTTTTTTAAATCAGTTTTACTTAAATAAGATGAATCACATTGTTAATGTACTTTCACAAATTCTATCAAAATCAAACGTTAGGATGACCGTGAGAATGATCAGTTTAATCATTTATGAAAAGTTATAGACTTATTTGATACTTGTAAAAAATACGAGGATCAGTTAATCAAAAATTGAAAAGTCGAAAATTACTTGAGAAAAAACAATTCATAACTTATCTAATAATAGCCATTATCAAGTTTCACACATGAGTGCAATTTGATCTAAAATCGAGGATGTCTGTGCAATTTGGCCATAATAGAAAATGTGCTGAAACTAACGAAATTTATTAAAAATGGAGAGTAATTAACATTAGAGAAAGAAGAATAATTAGCAATTACAATCACAGACTAATAGAGACATTGGAAACATCTCTAATCAATTTTCCAAGAGAAGAAGCAGTAGTAGGCGCCACCATAGACTCAAGCAGAGGCTTGTCCTTGCCAAAACAATAAACTGGAGCCTGCCAGTTTGGATCTTCAAGCACTGCTCCCACCTCAAATGTCATCACATGAGCAATATACCCTGCCACACAATCCATATATACAATTTCCAAATTTTAAAGTTTAAACAAACAAATCTCAATTTGTAACTTGCAACAAATTAATTATTACCGTTGAAGAAGACCCAGTGAACAGGTCTCTTAGTGACAACATCTTCATAGTACAAAATGAAGTCGACTTTGGTCCAGACATTACAAAGGAAGCCATCCACGTGTTCCTGACCCAGATAGGTGGCTCCATCGAGCCAGTTGGGGCGGAGGATACCTACAGAGAAATGCAAGACTCTGCATTCTTTGTTGGAATCCAAAGTGTAAACGTAGGAGGTGCCATTTGTCCATTCAAGGTCGTACTTGAGGGTGCCTAGCTGATTCTGGATAATGTTGAAGTTGCGGCCGTTGGGCCAATCGTACCAGAGGTCCACTTTCTGTAGGGTTCCGCTGTTGTTCATGAAGAGAACTGAGTGGAATTGGAGAGGCCATGGAGATGGAGTTGGGTCTGGAGATTTTGATGCACTACTTGAACAGAATAAGAGAATGATGAAAAGAGACAAACACACCGGTTTCATTGTAATCACTAATGAAGATTGAATGATTGAGAGACAAAGAAGATGAGGATTGTGGGGTTGGCTTTTTATTCTTCAACAATTTCTTCGTATTATTACTTTGAGGACGTTAGAATTGGAAATCCCACATCGTCCACCCCAATTTTTGCGGTATTTACACCTCTGAGTTTTGCTTAAATTGACCTTGTTATGAGGGAAATTATTAAAATGCACCCTATGATTTGTGTTATTCTCTAAAATTCCCTATACTTTTTTGCCGTTGACATAATCCTTCTCTAGTTGTATAAGTATTAATGACCAAAATATCCCATATAAATTATTTTTCTCCATTATCCACAAGCGTCAACTTCTTAAGAAGTTAAAAGACTCATTTACCTTTTCATATACAATAATGCTACTTCGTCCAAATTTGACGTTCAAACGATGTGGCATCACCATAATCTATTCATTTAAATTGTATTAAACTTGCATAATTTAAATGGATAAATTATAGTTATGTCACGTCATTTGGAAACAGTAGCATTACTCTTTCATTTATAATGGAAATTATTATTTTGCCATTAAGACACAAAATAATAATATATAATAAAAATAATATGTGGATCTTCCATCTCAGCTGGTAAGCCATGCACATTAAATTCTTGTATTGATTTGATCTGAAATGAAAATAAAAATAAAAATTGCGGTTTTTTTACAAAAATTAAAAATAAAAATAAAAAATAATGTAAAAATTGTCGCTGGTATGGAAAAGTTAGCAAAGCAGTAAAGAGGAGAGTTGTTCACTTGAAGAGGAACAGACATCCATGTCAATTAAAGGTCATTTAGCTTATATGAAAGTGAAGAGAGGAAGACAATGTAGAAACAAACAAGCATTTAACTAAAGTTTTCTCACTATGCTTAACAAACTGACACTAGATAGTCCCAAAGGCAAGCTCCCAAATTTATTAGCTACAATATAGGCTTTTCTTATTTTTATATATATGATAATTATAGGGCAAAAACCGTTGATAATTATGTGTACATGTATTGAGTGCTTTTCCATCGTCACAAAACATCATAGTTCTTCCAAACCTTTTCGCTTAATGATGATATAAAAGTTACTGGTTCCCAGTTATAGGGCTGTCTCGACCTTTCTTGAAATCGTCCCACCCTCTTACCCAGGTTTGCCCCGGGGTAGACCGCGTCTCAGGGGAAGCATGGCTGTTGAGGTTGTTCATGACCTTGTTATGCACAGCAGAAAACACCTGAGACAACAGATAAAAATAAATAAATAAATAAATAAAAAACATGAGGATGTATTTTAAGAAAAAAGGGATTAGCCAATGAATAATTTGTAAATTCATTAGATTATCTCTCACAGGATTGTTTTTCACTGCCTCAGGGGGTTGCTCTTGACCAGTTAGCCACTTCCACAGATCTGGATTTTCCTGTTGATCAAAAGTACAGCATACTCAAACAAGAACAAAGTACTACTTGATTTACTACTTTTGTCTCCTCAAACTGATTTCTTTTCCAACAACACAAATGTTACAAGCTCTCATGTTTTTCAAAACCTAGAAAATGTTATGTGCTCAATGCAAAATGTAAAATGTTACATGCTCATTGTTTAGGATTTGTTATACATTGAGCAATGTTACACACAGAATATTACATGCTCATTATTTAAAATATGTTATACACAGAACAATGTTACATGCTCAATACCAAGTGTTTGCGAATTTTGTGGCGTAAAAATGGTGAAGGGGGAGGGAGTAAGAAAAAGAGAGTGAGGCATGAGGAAGAAGAGGCACTAGAGATAGAAAGAGAGGAAAAAGTGTGGAATGAAGAAATCCTAAAAATGCCAAACTGGCTAAAAAAATAATAATTTGATTTGCATAACAGATTATCTTAATGTTACAAAATTTAAGAGGCTATTTTAAAATTTTTGCCTCATATAAATTTAAAGCTTCATGATTTCTTTGATATCTTAATCAATGGTTGAAATTCCTGTTGTAGAGATGAAAGTTATTAAGAAGTCTAGGCTATTAAGAACTAAATATAGCCGGCACTTCAACACTAACAACTAACAAGATCACATTAAAATCAAAACTTCAAAATTTACTCGGGTATTTTCAATTGAAACATTTGAAGAAATTTCAATACAATCAACTGCTCCACTAAAACATTATGTATTCATCCAATGAATTTCAAGCTTCACATCCTGCAACCTCCTCTAAACAAACACTGTTGCTCAGTAAGGTGGGAACATATACAATCCTATTTTCGATAGATAAATACCATGGGATTTCCTATATAGTTATGCTTAAATAACCATGGAAGAAAAATATCAAACATCAATAATGCTAGAAAACAAACCAATGCCAACATAATTGCCTAATTTACTTGAATGTTCTAAACTGAAGAAGAAGAAAAACAGGAGATATCTTAAAAATATTGATTTCAATGATAATATCCCAGGTGAAAATCTCCAAACATAGAAGCCTATCTTGAAGAAATCAGGTTCAAAGGGTATAAAATGAGATCATGGAAAAGCAAAAGAAGAAAGTTCACCAGATCAAGGACATGGACAAGAGATTTAATTCCATTTTTATCCATTGAATGAATGTGCTCTTCCACCCATTTGCCCAGAACCAAATCCAGCTCCAGAAACCCTCTCTGTTTGCTCCTATATATTAATCTACCACACAAACATAACCCAGAAACCGATTTTAGTTTTCTGATCTCTGTCAACATTAAATCAACAGAAACAGAAAGTAGAGAATAAAAAGAAAACCTGTTAAACAAACGCCTTTTGCTCTCATCACTGGAGAAATCAATATCCGGAGATTGAATGCTGTCAGAAGAGTAATTTGAAACCCATCCATACTGAGGCCTTAAACAACAACAAAAAAGAGAGATCAACAGATGAATTGAGGTTCACAAAAAATGAAAAAAAAAGTTAAAAGATACGACGATATTGATAGGTACCTAAAAAGAGTATAAAAGCGCAACGGAGAAGAAGGTGCAATCGAGTTGCGATTGCATATGGTCGAGGAAGTGAGGATTCGTTGGACGTTAATCACTGCTCTTCTCAAGCTCGTCATGTTATCGATGATGACGATGATGATGATTGATGAGGAATCAAAGAGAAATAGAATTTAAAGAGGTCTCAGTGTCTCACACCGTGGCCCTTCTTCATCCGCAGATACCACAACAAACGCAATTAAAGTCTAATTAAAATGTCTTACTTTTTACGATTTTAATTATCAATGTTCCAATACAAATACGGGTATATTTAAGCACGGACCAAGATCCTCTTCTCACCTCATCCTCACATTTTCTTCACATATGATTGGTTCTTAATAAAGTGTCAATTACATTTTAACCATTCATTCATTGTAATGTTTATTTATAATAAGATTAAATGAGGTGATGATGAGGTGAGGTAAGAAAAGTATCCTTGTCCATTTAGCACACCATACTTGATTGGACCGAATTATATAAGATTGTATTAAACTGGACCGAATAGTATTGGATTAAATTTAGTACTCTATGATGTTTGATACAGAAAGACAGGACTAAATTAGCTAATATATATATATATTTATTTAAAATTAAACATTTAGAAATCTATTTAAATATTAAATTATAATTCAATTATAAATATATTAAATTAAATTATGAAAACAAATTAAAAGAAAAATTAATGGAAACCATTTTAGTTATTGTTTTGCTGCAAAGAAGTTAAATTTGTCAGAATTTTAATAATGTTCAAATATTAAATTAAGTAAAACAATCAATAGCTAGCAGATTCTGTATTTTTGAAATAAAACAACTATTCATAAATAGGTGTATTTAATGATTGATATCATTTGATAAAATATTAGATAAAATATTAGACTCTACAAGCACGGTCAAAAATATTACTCCCGAGGGCTCTCCACACTTTGAGTCTTGGTAGTGGAACCTCACTTAGGAGACTTCAACCACCAAAGCAAGAGGTCATTGGTGACAGTGTTTTGTTAAAAGGACACAACTATTCATGAATTAGATGTTTGACTGTCGGTATTTTTCCAAGAGACACAACGATCTTGTAATATCTTTTTGAAAAGATAAAAACTCTCTTTCAAAACTCCAGAGAATTGTTTCAGACATAACTACAACAAAAGATTAACAAAATTATTCTCTAAAGTGCCAAAAAAAAAACAAAAAAAAACAAAAAAATGTTCATAATTCTACAAGCACGGTCCAAAATATTACTCCCGAGGGCTCTCCACACTTTGAGCCTTGGTAGTGGAACCTCCCTTAGGAGACTTCAACCACCAAAGCAAGAGGTCATTGGTGACGGTGTTTTGTTAAAAGGACACAACTATTCATGAATTAGATGTTTGATTGTCGGTATTTTTCCAAGAGACACAACGATCTTGTAATATCTTTTTGAAAAGATAAAAACTCTCTTTCAAAACTCCAGAGAATTGTTTCAGACATAACATACAACAAAAGATTAACAAAATTATTCTCTAAAGTGCCAAAAAAAAAAAAAATGTTCATAATTCTTCTGCAGATTTACCAAAGGCTAGTTATATCCTGGGTGTGGTTGTGGTTTGCCATATAAGTTATAACCCATAAGCAATCTCAATGGAGAGGGGTTAAGGAAAGTGTATTCATACGTGTTTTAAGTCTTTGTGTTTATAAATATTTTTCCAACAATTTTAAAGCATTATTTAATTTATTTTGTTGTATCATGGAGACTGAAACCACTGTTGCTATCATCAAATTGATGAGTCAAGACCTAGTGAAATTGTAGAGGGATGAGGCTGAAACTCTTTAATTAAAAATTCCACCAATGATGGCAACCCAACTTAACACTAGGAAATGACTAGTTTTAAGTTCAAAGGATACAAACAAGTTATTGATACGTTGAGAGTTTATTCAGCACTAAAATAAAATTAAAGGTCCTATCTAAAGATGATCAATGCTGGTTGTTACAATATGAGCGTTGAGTTTCGAAAACTCTGAATGAAGTTCAGTTTGACAAGTATCTAAAATTTAACAAAGATACTGAAAGAACTTTATCTATATGAACTTAGAGGTGGTGCCGTCTCATATGAGAGTTAGAGTTTCTCTCAAGAAAGTTCATGAATAGGATGAGTGCATGGCCATTAAAAGTACTATGCGAAAATTGTGTAGAATATATGAACACAAAAGTGAATATGTGTCCCATCCCCACCCAAAAAGTGCGGGTCCCCACGGGGCCCTATCCCCACGGGGAATTTTGCCATCCCTAAATATGTGTGTGGCACCACTGGTTTTGTTATAAGGAATAACCGGTTCAAAGCTTACTACTACCTGAGATTTCAACAAAACTTTGTGACATTTACATTAATGTAAGGTTCAAATCGAAAAATACCTTTCTTTATACATGAACACTTTATTATTTTCTATATAAAATAAATTATTTTTTAAAAATAAATAAAATTAATTTGAAATAAAATAACATTTATTTTTTAATAGAAATTATTTTTTAAAAAAAATATTAGAATAAAAAATTAAATCAGATTATATAAATTTAATATTTTAAATATAAATAATATAATTTTAAAAAATAACAAAAGGCTCTCAGCTAAAAAAAAAAAAAAACAATAGTGCCATCACAACAGGATTATTTATCTACACGGGATCCAATCCCGTCCCATGCAACAAACACACCCTTAACTTACTACTCCTTGTATACTCTCAAACGCTAATTCAGTCCGTCGATATACTGAGTATATATATATATATATATAAACATACAGAGAAACCGCTATACCACCCAAGTTTATCTCCAATTTCAGTTGTAAAAATCAGCTACCTTCAATAATTTCGACATTTTATGTGATCTATTGTACATTAATACAAATTCATCATTACTCAAGAGTCAAGCCCTCCATTTACAAAACCAAGTCGCTACATCCTAATACATGTCCAGTGTCTCCATAACTTACAGCAGAATATAAATCTTCCCATGCTATTGTTCATTAATCAAGCCTTGATTTACAAATGCATGACTTGACTACCACCAAGGATGCCTAGACTGATGCATACAAGTCCATGAAATCAAAAGCAAAAACAAAATGCTGTTTAAACAAACATCAACATAAGCCTGGATGGGAAAATAAAACACAAATCAACTTACTACTATTTGGTTGAGTTGAGGCGATCATGCGATTGAAGGATGTCATTAAACATATTTTTACTCTGTGGAATACAAAGAATCCGATATTATATCTAATCTCCCATTGAGATTCAAACAAACCATGCCCTCCATCATTGCATCATCCATTCTAATAGTTAAACGTTGTTCACTCTGGTTCATCATCCATAAAGTATAATATCTTTTTCTCCAACAACTTATCTTTTTTGCTTTCAGAATTAATACTCATCTCTAACCGTCTTCACCCTAATTGCCTCAAAAGCTTATCTCACGTCTCTCCGCAAAAAATTTCCCACTTATTGCCAGGTCTGGAAGCAGTGCAAGCCATACTCCAGTATCGGCACCATTCTCAGCCGAAATATTACCATCCCAACCTGTCATAGCAGTCTTTACCCAGCCAGGGCAGAAGCAGTTGATATAAATCTTCTGACCTTCTGGGCGGTCGGATAGTTCCTTAGCCATTAGCCTGGTGTAAGCATTAACTGCAAGTTTTGACAATGAGTAGTCGGTGAACCTCTCTGGCCACCCACCAGATTTCCAATTGCCATCTTCAACTTGTTGTAGGAAAGTAGATAAAGTCCTATCGATGAGTTCCTCTGAGAGTGTGTCCAAATCACCTAGTTGTTCTTTCAATGCTGAATCTTCAATTCTCTGTCAGAGTGAACCCAAATTAGCTTAGTAAAGATCAAAAACGAATCAAAGAGATCTACTACTATTCTTGAGATCTTGAGTACATCATATCAATAAACTTGCGATTTTGATATATGAGCTTCATAATACAACTGAGGAAAAAATGTTCTATGAGATTTCAAGAGTCTAATAAAAAAATTGTTAATAATAGGGCGAGTCACAAACCCCCCTTAAATTTTGTGCCTTTTACACAACGATTTAGTTTTGAAGACGAAAATCCACCTATTGCATAGGCAGCATACCAAAAACAACCTTGTAGTTTCAAAATTTAGTGAAAAAAACCACCTTATTGAGAACAAAAATCCCCTACAACAGGTATATGAAATTAACAAGTCAAGCTAATAATGAGAACAAAAGCATGTTCCTATACCCAAAAAAAAAATGAGAAGAAGAAACACCAAGTTTCTTTACTACAATTGCAGCAAAAGAAGTTCAAAATTTCTGCCCCATCTGAGATGGCCAGTTCAATTTCAAACCAAGCTAGCTTCTACCATATAGCAAAATCAGTATCTATGCTTGCCTTCTTCTACTCAGTTTTAAGGATAGTCCATAATCATTTTGTGAATGCATGAACCTAGTTTTGCCACGAGACATGGTTAATGGGCTGTAACTGTAAGTTTTCTTTGGAAGAAGCACGTAGAGCTAGAAACTATAAGTTATCTATTACATAAGCAGAAATATATCTCCATATCTAGGCAAAGTGAAAAACAGATACAATGATTCAACAAAGTAAAATGGAAAGAGAGATGTACTCACATTACGCCTGCCATTTACTTTACCAAGCCGTGAGCTAACATTAACAATACGAGCACCGGCAGTAGAAGGTCTCATCATTGGGATCATAGCTTTAATCATATTTTTGGTGCCATAATAGTTGGTGCTAATAACTTGCTTGGAAAATTCAATCGAATTATCGTTACCAAGATTGTAATTAACACCTGCATTATTAACCTGCAAAGTATAAGATTTTACATAATGTTATTGAAATCCAAAAACACATCAATAATACAAAACCATATCCGTAAGCAAGAAACCCCGTATTCTCGGATATCTTTATCAGAACACAAACAAGCCAAATGCAACAACATAATCACACGTATCAAAACAGACTTGGAAACGGAACAGCACTAGAATTGAAAATCAAGAATACCAGAATATCTATGAAGCCATATTTTTCTTGTATCCAATCACAAAATTCTTTGATGGAAGGTGGGTCCAAGACGTCAAGCTGATGAGCATCGACATTGAAGCCTCCTTCTCGCAGGACATTGGCAGCTTCGAGTCCAACGGTAGTGTCTCTGGACGTCAGTATTACAGTCAAACCATGGCCTGCAAGTTGCCTGGAAATCTCGAAACCGATCCCTCTGTTGGCACCAGTCACCACCGCAATAGTCTCCGAAGACCACCATCTAAAAACAAAACATGAAAAAGATTATAGAGATGAAAAATGAATTTGGGAAAATGGGTATTTGCTATATATACCGCTGGTGGTCGGAGTAGGGGATGGTACGGAGGAGGGATATCTCTTGGAGTCTCTTTTCTCGTCTTTCCTTGGCCTTTTCTTTTTTGCCTTTGGTTTCCATTCTCTTTTGGTTTGGACTCGAGCTCTGCTTCTTCTGTGCTGTGAATTGGTGATAATTGGAGCAGATTCTGTTTGTGCCACGTTTTTGGTCAAATGTTTGGAGCATTAATTTAGGTCAAATTTCCCCCATTCTTGGGGACTTTTCACTGCCACCTTCCTACCCATTTTTAGAGCATCTCCGATGGGTGAAATGGAGCACCAAATTACAACTCCCAAGGCCAGATATCGGTGTAATGAACAGCACACTAGTGGAGGGAAAATAGGCTTGGCCAGGCCGGACCTGACACGGCCTGGCCCATAAGCAAGCCAGGTCAAGGCCTGTATAAGGTGCAGGACCAGGACAAGCCGGCCCAGCCCGACCTATAAAGACAGCCGAAAGATTTTTTATTTTTTATTTTTTTTTTAAAAAAAGACTTGTTAAACAATATATATTAATATATGCATAATTAAATAAAGCTAAACTTGTAGTGAAATAGTGAAGTCAAGCAACCTCTTTACTAAGACTTGGACCTTTTGCCAATGTGGTTGGACCCTCCCTTGAGAGCCTCCATCACCACGGTTTAACGCTCAATATATACATGTATATATATATTATTTATCCCCCTTGGCCATTAATCCCAAGTGTGGGTGTTGTCCCACCAATTGTGGGTGCTCTAGTCCGGGATGTACTAGTAGAGCTCAATCTCGACAAATCCCGACAGTTGTTGTATATTCAAAAAAAAAAAAAAAAAAAAACCTTGATTGGATTCCCACAAATTGCAATTTTGTAATAAAAATTCACACAATTTATTCCTCAGGAACCCTAGTTCAATTCCCATCCATAAAAAATTATTAAAAAAAAAGTTACACAGATCGACTTGGGACTAGGCCCCCTAGCCTTAACAGGTTGTGCCTAGGCCCGGGCTGCCTGTATTGCCACCTCTACAGTGCACCAAATATTTTTCTTTTTTAAATATTTTTTTATTAATCACATCATTTCTTATATTCTTAAAAAATTTTAATTTAACCCTCTTATACTTGATTACAACAATATTTATTCCAAAAAATATACAGTTATAAAGATCTCGTTGAGATTTTTAAAATGAGACCAATATTGATATACAGAATACATATTTAATTTACTTATTAATTAGGCATTTAATTAATATTAAACTTTTATAATAATTTAAAGATTTATTATAAGAATATTCTTTGAAGAAGCTCTCTTTTGGTGTAAAATTTGGTGTGGACTATTGGAGTGGGAAAAAAATTGGTGTAAAAATATTCTCAAAAGAAGTTATTTTTACACTAATTTGGTGCTCTTCATTAGAGATGATCTTAAGGTGATGTATAATACCAAATTTTACACTAATTTGGTGTTAAAAAAGTATCTTTTGATAATATTCTTACACCAAAGTTTTTCCCACTCTAATAGTTCATACCAAATTTTACACACAAGAAAAAAAAAAACATCTTTAAAGAATATTATCACAATAAATCTTAAAATTTTAAAATTATTATAAAATTTTAAATTGGTTAAATATATAATTAATAAGTAAATTAATTAAATTTAATATGTATATCAATATTGATGTCATTTTAAATACCTCAACGAGATTTTTTCAACGGTATATTTTTTTTCAAGCATATCGTTAATTAAATATGGGAGGGTTAAATTAAGAATTTTAAAATTTTATAAAAGATTGATGTGACATTTAAAAAATATATATATATTTGGTGTAGGTACAGTGTCACACCAAACACCAATTTTTTTCTTTTTGGAGTTGAGATTTGGTGACTTCATTGGACTTGATTTTACACCAAATTGAGGTTTTTCTGTGTGAGCAACTCCAACCAACACATTAAAAACATCAAATCTGTGTAAAAATCAAGTCCAATAAAGACACCAAATCCCAACTCCCAAAATAAATAAAAATTAGTGTAGAATTTGGTGTTTCACTATAGGTACACCAAATCCATTTTTTATTTTTTTTAATTGTAAATGTCATATCACTCAATTTTATTTTTAGAAGTTACTAATTTAATCATATCATATTTAATTATAATAAATATATATTACAAAAAAATGTACCATTGTAAAGCTTTCGTTGAGATTTTTAAAATAACACTAATATTGATATACATATTTAATTTAATTAATGTACTTATTAATTATACATTTAACAAATTTAAAATTTTATAAATATTTAAAGATTTATTAGAAGAATATTCTTTATATTCTTTAAATATGCCCTTTTGATGTAAAATTTGTTGTAGAACATTAAAGTGAAAAAATTGGTGTAAACATATTCTCTCAAGATTATCTTTTAACATCAAATTGATGTAAAATTTGGTGTTATACGTTGGAGATGCTCTTAGTGGTTACCATTTTTCCTCTTCGGTTAGTGTTTTTGTGCCTCCTTTAAGGCTTTAATTAACAAACTGTTTTGTGGTTCACTTCACTACCTTCCCCTATTAGATGTCAAAAAGGACTAATTCCACAAACTCCCTCAAATATAAGCCTAATTCTACATATATAAACCTTTATCCTAAATTAGTGCTAACGTCACCTACCGTTAATGGTCAATAATTAGAAGATAACAGTTAAGGGATAAACAGGTATTTAAGTTTTATATAGAAAAAAAAAAAATTCTTAATTACCCAAAATGAATTGAATAAAAAAAATGAATAGAGTGAAATGGATGAAGGTCTCCTCCATAATCTATTTTTTTTTTTAAAAGAAAAGAAAAGAAAAAATAACACCACCATTAATGCCACTGGCAATTGATCTCATCCATCGTGGATGACATCTCTTCTATGATGGAAGGAGCAAATCGCTTCTTCTTAGAAATGAGTTTACTCTAGTGGAGTAAACCTTTATTGATCAAATAGAGAGGACTCCATTTGATTATATCAAATTAGGCCCATCTAATCATATGATTGAGAGAATCTCCTCTATTTGATCGGATTAGATGGTGAAAATCTCTTCCACCTCATTTTGTTTATATAATAACCTTTAAATAATTAAATTTAAGGGTAATAAAATATTGGTTAAAATAATTAACTGAGGGCATTTTAGATATGTCACCCAAAAATATTGGTCAACCGTTAGTTTGAATAAAAGTCAACTAATAACAATAGATGTTTGTGTCATTTAGGGTAAAAGGTCAATAGGTATGGAATAATACTTGCACTTAGTGATGTTTGTACAATTAGTTCCGTAAAAAAGGTTATTTATTTTTTTCTTTTCTAAATCTATCCATTGATTATATATATATATATAAATTAATACCATACAACCCAAATAATTAACGTAAAATTCAACCTTAATGATATGACAAGTAAGTTGTCATTCTCACACAAATCATGAGATAGATGTAGTTAATGAAAAAAATCACTTACCACATCATTTAGGTTGGTTTTTGGGCTAATTTTTTGGATTATCTAATATTAGTGTTTATTTTTTTATTTTTTTTAAATATTATAATAATTCAGGATTTCAGGAGGGGGTATACTCGAACCCACAACCATAGGTGTGATGGGCAAACCACTAGGCCAACATCATCTTATCTTATTATATATTGTATTAAATCAATTGAAACATTTTATGATATAAAGTAAAGGTCATTTGTCTACCTCACTTGTCAAGATAAACCACTATAATCACGACTGAAAAACTATTCACTAAATACAAAGTAGAGATCTCAACACTCTTTGCAATTTTATGAATAAAGATTAAAGAACTTGAACATTGCGATAGATATGAAAATTGGATGTACGACTAGACCCAACTAAACCGGAAAAATTGAAACTGGAGGAGGGCGATTTCAGTTCCAGTTTTGGTTTTGGTTTTGGTTTTGGTTTCGGTTCTAATTCTAATTTTCAAGGAATCGCCCGATTCTAATCAAACTGGAACAGATGGTGGGCGGTTCCGGTTCGATTCCAACCGACGATTCTTGTCCTTTTTTTAAAAATATTTTTTTAACTCATCACTCATCATCATCATCTCTCTCTCTCTCTCACTCTCTCTCACTCACATGAGTCTCATCTTAGATTCTCACTTATTAGTCTCTTTCTCTTTCGAAGACTCGATATCTTCTTCATCCCATCACCGGCGATCGATGGACGTCTGACGGTTGCCCTCTTCAATCTCCTCTTCGACCTCTTCTTCTTCTTCTTCTTCTTCTTCTTCTTCTTCATGATCTCTGATTCTCTATGCTTTTTTTTAGGTGTTTGTTTGCTGAGAAAGTTGAGGAAAATGATGGGTTAGGTTAGGGTTTCCAGATCGATGATGGGTTTCTAGATCCATCCACAATATCGATTTGGAAATCATGATCAGAATCTCATATCAATATGGGTTTGAGACTTTGAGGGTTTCCAGATCCAAAAGAACATCTTTCTAATTGTGTTTTAGTTATATATATATATATTATTTTAAAATGATGGATTAGGTTAGGGTTTGGGTCATTGGATGTTGGAGGTGGTGATGGTCTGCAGGTATGGTACTTTGATTGCTTCATTTCTATACAAAGTGTAGCCCTATTTCCGTATCATTTTGAGTCCGGTTCTAGGGAAAAATCGAGTGTTTAATGGTTTGTTTGAAGTTTTTGCAGAAATTTTGATAGCATGGGTGTTTTGGTTATAAAGGCAAAATCTGAGGGCTAAATGTGCAATTTTGGAAAGTTTGGGGTTTTGGGCATCAGAGCGTTGCGGTCGACGACGGTAGCGACATAAACCTCTTCAAAGTGCCACGGTCGATGACGGTAGAGACAAAAACCTCTTCAAAGAGCCGCGGTTGAAGTGTTACGGCTACGCCGCGGTCGGGCAACAGCGGCAGTCCGCCTGCTCGTCTTCTAGAAGAAATTTTGCCCTATTTTTGGCTCCCTTATAAATACCTCTCTTTGGTATTTTCAAAAAGAGAACTCTCTCTCTCCCTCTCTCCAAAACTACACCAAGACTTCACCTTTACTCATTTCCTCTTACAACACCATCTCCATCCTTGGAAGCCTACTAAGATTCCACCACTCCCTAAAATCCAAACACATCTACCATTTCCATTTACCACATCCACCACCACTCCACCTTTTGGGCAAAAGAGAGTTAAAGAAGGATAGAAAGAGAAGAAGATTCAAAGAAGAAGAGGAAGCTCTCCATATAGTTTTCTCTAAACTCTTTCTCTTTTATTCTTTATTATAGCCATGTACTCATTACTGCATATTTCTTGTATAGCTACTAGTTGTAATATGAGCTAAATATTTATTGCTAGGATTTGATGAAACCCCACCCATGACTATATATTTATATTGACTCTTGTTTATCTTTTATTGTGCAAATTGTAGTTTGTATGGGTATTTTAGTATGCTTAAAGCTTTCAATTGATTGATCTCCTTTTGAATGAATTTTTGTGGTTTGTTATGTACTGACCGGAAACGCACACCACGTGTTCGATAAAATGTCCCCTATGCATGTCTAGAAAAGTAGACCTACTTAGGCTAGCGTATAGGATTCATTTAGTACACCAATGTCTTTAATGAACTCATTCGTACATTCCGGGTAATCGAAAGATAAGCTTGGGTATGTTTTGGGTGTGACCTATTCTACTTGACCAAGATTGTGGGTTAATATTAGGGTGTATGAGTATATGAATTGCATGAGCATGTTTAGGGATGAATAATCGAATCTAGAACAGAAGTCAATATAGGGTGGGGTGTAGTCAAGTCTTAACATGTTTCTCTCTGTTAGAGTTTTCAAATCCATTTTCGTGTTATTCCTTCATTGCATTAGCATTAGTTCTTAAATCAATTTTAGTTACTTTGTTTAATTTGAAAACCATCATCATTGATTGTTTGAATAGCAAATAGGCTAGTCAATTTCGGTAATCGATCACTCTATCCCTTGGGAACGAACTTTACTTACTATTGTGCTACTCTTCGACCTCGTCCTATTGCGAGTGTCACTTGAATAATAGCCATACTCTGGTGGAGTTGTGGTTGTGGAGAAGATGATGATCATGTGAATGGAAAAAAAAAAACGAATTCAAAACCGTCGGAACCGTCGAACCAGAACTAAAACAGACAGTTCAGGAACCAGAATCGGAACCGAAACTGGCATCAGGTCTATGTACAACTACACAACCAATCACTTAAATAATAATAAATAAATAAACTACCTATTTTGTATATGATAATATATATTGATCAGCAATCCGGTTGATTTATTGTTTAATTTCTAGCAATAACTTTAGGAAAAAGAATGTAAATATATAGGCAATCTTAATTTTCTTCTACCTTAACGAAATATAAGTAAAGAAAAATCCATCCATATGACAACATTTACGTTATGTTTGGTAAGAGGGAGAGAGAGTATGAGGGATGTAGAAGATACCACCTATCTTTTATGTTGTTTGGTATTAAAAAGAGAGTTGAATGGATGGATTTATATATAATTTGTAAATTTACTATATTACCATTTTATAAATTCGAGGGTAATAAAAAATTTGAGGGTAATGTTGTCCTTTCCCACCAATGAGATCCCTTATCTTCTCATCCGTCCCATGAGGGAAGGATCGATTTTGGTGGATCCTGAGGGAGTTGAGATCCCTCCTCTTCCCCTCTCCTCTTTCTTTTTTCTCCAACTAAACAATAGATTAGATCTCTCATCCCTGCCCTCTCCCTCCAACCCTCTCCCACCCTTTATCTCTCCTTCGTATCAAACGGAGTCTTATGATAAATGTAAAATCACGCAACGTTTGGTGGGGTGGGCATCAATTGGTTTGGTTTGATTTTCACTATAACCAAATAAAATCGTAATTTAATCGCTTTGTAATTTACAAACCAAACCAATTATAAGCTTAAACCAAACCAATAAAAATAAGTTTGGTTCGATTTTGTTTGGTTTAGTGGCTTAGGATTAGCCTAAAATAGTTTGATTTTGAATTTTTTAAAATTTACTTTGTATTTTTTTTTTCAAGTTGTTTCATCATGATTAACAATTATAACATAATTATATTCATTTGTTTTATTTAAGCAAATATATAATATTGAGGGGTTTAAAAATTTTCAACACTCTTTCCAAGGCCATTTGTGGGATCAGCACCTACTTATTAATTTAAGGTTGTTTAGCACCAATTAATGATTTCTTTCAAATTTTCCACTAGTATACAAGTGACCGTTCAAATTTTTAGATGTCACAAAGAGAGAAATGAGAGAGACACATAAAGTCGGCGACAGCTATGACGACGACAATAGGGATGGGAAGACGAACGAAACAACTAAGAATTTGTCTCTGAAATTCCATTGGAGGTTGAGTTCTATTTGACCTCCATTGGAGGTTGATTCGAACTCTAATGAAGATTGAATAGAACTTGGTCTCCATTTGAAGGTCAAACAGACCTCCAATAGAGGTTAACGAGGTCAAACAACCTCTATTAGAGAACAATGATCGAAGATCACATACTTTGGTGTTAAAAAACATTAAATTATAAAGTAGGTGTTATCCCCACAACATCCTTCCCATTTGGTGCTATTTACCCCTATTATCACTAATATTTATATAAGTATATAAACTCGTTATTTTAAATCACAAATAACACTAAGTTCAGAGTGTGATGACTGAGAAGCGAGGGAACCGAAGAGAATCAGATGAAGGTAGATATGTAAATCAAATCAGAGAATTTGGAGGTGGATCCAATCTGAAACTGATAGGAAAATTTAGACAAAAAAAATAAAAATATGTATCTATCCAAATATGATTTCGGATATGATATATAGGAAAACACTATATGGATGAGATAAATCTGAATGCAAAAATTAGTTGAATTTGAATCCGGTCCAAAACCAAATATAGGTCCAAAATCGAATATGAAATATCTAATCCAAAAATAAATCCGAACTATTCGATCCGAAAAATAGAAAAAAAAAATTAGATAAAAGTTTTTACAAAAACACATTTTTACATTGCTTTTTTTATAAAAAAAAATATATATTTTTTTCTAATAATAAAAAATATAAAGAAAAAGAAAAAACATTTTTTTAATGTTTCATTAAAAATATTTGTTAATTTTGTTAAAATACTGATATTTTTGGTTCATCTCATTTTTTTTTAAATTTTTTTTTCCAATTTTTTAATAAAAACTTAAAATAAAAATGCTTGAAAGATGGATCATGGGGATCCATTAAAAATATCAATTTCTTTTTCTTTTTGTTTATTTTTTTAAAAAAATCATCTCCACATATTGGGACGCGATCCATCTGTTTTATTAATTTATTTTATTTTATTTTTAAATTTCAGAAAGAAAAAAAATTATTTGGAATTTTAGGGACATTTTGGTATTTTGGATAGTCAACCCTGGTCAACGGTTAAGTTTGATCAATTTTGAATAGTATCGTCGGGTCTTTGTCAATTAATGGTAAAGTTGCTTCCGATTGTTAAAAGGGAAAACTTTAGGAGGTTTACTGTAATTTACTCTTATTTTGAAGAAATGAATAATAAACATAGAGTAGAAAATTTCATACTTCTTGGTTAATTAGTACAAAAGAAGCCAAACAATTAGTAATTTCACCAATTTATGCTCTTGTTTGCTCAAAAATTATAAATTTTACATATGAATCCTCGTTACAAATTATTGTATATCAAATTATTGTATGTGCGTCTCATATTTATGCATTTTTATAATATAACCTCTCTTGATTATAATTTTTTATGCTCGTTTGCTCAAAAATTATAAAGTTTACATATGAATCCTCGTTACAAATTATTGTATGTGCGTCTCATATTTATGTATTTTTATAATATAACCTCTCTTGAGACCTCAAGTACAAATATCTCACTTCACCTCCAATAGTTTCAAATTTAATTTTTTTTATTATTTTTTTAAATATTACAAGAACTATTACAATAGGATATCTACTCCCATGACGGGAGATAACTACTTCCCACAATCTTGGAAGAAAACTCTCCACACATGCGTATGGTGGGATTTGAACCCCTCACGACATATGTGGAAGGGAGGTGCACTACCAGCTTTGCTAAGAGGTGATGCGCAGTTATAAATTGAACTTGTTCATTTAAATGAGAATAATGTTACTTTGTCTAAATTTAGGGTCCAAATGATGTGAAATCCCTAAAATCCAACCATTTCAATCATGCAATTCTATTACAAAGAAAATCAAGGATGTCATATCATTTGTGCACTAAATTTGAACAAATTAACATTATTTTTTTGATATATAAATAAAATGTGATATTACCCCAATTTTTATCTCACGGTCATACTTATAGCATACTAATACACATCACTACATTTTTACCATTTGTATTATTATGATTGAAGTTATGTCGTTTACCAATTTTTCTCTTATATGCACACATTATAAGTATATTTATAATATACTAATACACATCACCACACTTTTGCCATATAAGAAACATAACTCCAATAACAATAATATATATGGTAAAAATGTGGTGATGTGTATTGATATGATATATATATATGTCTATAATGTGTATCTATGAGAGAAAAATTATGTTGTTTACATGACAAAAGTATGGTGATATATATTATCATGCTATAAGTATACCTACAACATGTGTCTATTAGAGAAAAATTGGATATTACCCCAGTGGCCATCCATTTGATTAGATCCTATCAAAATGACTATTAGATGATAAATTCAATTCAAAATGACTATTTAAGGTGAACAATGTGATATAAATAGTAATTCTGTCACACTTAATTCTTTTTTTTTTTGACGAAATCTATTTACGTGGCTAGGTTTTTAATGAGCTGGAAATTTGTTTGCAAAATATAATTTAAAAATAGATTGCCCCTAATATTTTTGTTAGCCCTAAATGAAGAAGAGAACGAGCTTGAGGAAAAACAAAGACGAAAGAGGGAAAATTGTAGAAACCCTAGACTATTTTTGCTTAAATCCATGGGGAATGAGGAGAATATTTTGCGTTTAAGAAAGGGAATGGAGTGCTCAGGTCCGGCATTTCTAAAGTTTACGAGAATTTGAAGGAAGAAGATCCCCAAACCTTATAGTCAATCACAAACCTAAAAACTCTTCTTTTTTACTTCGACATATTAGTTTTTGTTTTCAAACTTTACTTCTTTATGTTTTTACCAAATTGACATTTGATCTTTTACCAAAATGCTCTTACAGTTACTAGTTTATGTCAAAAGTTGAATAGAGTGCGACTAAATAACTATTTTTGTCACGTTATTTATCTAAAATGGTCATTTTGAACCCTAATTTTCTATAAACGAAATAATTGTATATTGATCATGCCTATAAATTGTTATATTACTTGTTGAGTTATACATTGATCTTATCAAAAAATCATTACTTAGTGAGATCAATTGTTCGCAAACGAGGTATGTTGATCCAAATGGGACTAGACAAAAAAATATGAGAATGGAAGAATTGTCTATATATTAGAGTTTGAAATGGAATCCCTTTGTATATTCGATTATTCGGTTCTTATTAGTTAAACTCAATTGGTCTTATTTTAGAGTGCTAAATAGTAGCCGTACCATATATGCTTATTGCACAAAAATCGAAATGGAAAAAGTTGGTTGTAAATGTAAATATCCAAAACCACGTGCCGTGAGCCCGTGACTCTGTGAGTGAAAAGTTATCAATCAAGAGGACATTTTTGCTCACCTCCCTTCAAGGAAGGTAATCATTACCCCCCTCTTGTATGGATGACATGTGTTATAGAGGAGTAAATTTTTAGACAATTTTACCCCTCCATAAACACATGTCATGTGTATGGGAGGGGGTAATGCTTACCCCTTGACAGGGGTGAGCAAAAATGCACTCCTCAATCAAAGATCAAGAGTGCCGACATTGACATTTTATCTCGACTATAATAATTAAATATTGTCCATATCTCCATTACGTAATTCCAAGTTTCCAACTGGGGGGAATGGGGATTGGCCTTTCTCATTTGTTCACATGCATTTACCATTTCGTGGCCAAAAAGTCCAAGATTGCGACACACTACAGTATTCTTTGAATGGATATTTTTGGTAATTTCTATTAATAATTACTCGGCGTAACGTCATTGCTTAGGCAATACTACTTTCTATGTGGATCTCCTTCGATAAATCCAAAGTTTTTTTTGGACACGTGGTTGTTTTTAAGACCACTCCATTTGTCTGTCCACACTATATCAATTTTCAATGCCATATATATAGAAATTATTGGGTCGGTATACATGAGGATATTATCATACGGTTTCACTAATTCTCACTATCAACATTTTTTTTAAAACTAATTCTCGTTAGTGAAACCGTACGATAATATCCTCACGTATACCTAACTTGATAAGTGTTGCCCATATATATAAAAGAGTATATTTCAATAAATTTATCATTCATAAAAAAATTCAGATCAAAATTCATTAAAATCAATGTGATTTCATTATGGTGCCTTACCGAAATTAAAATAAAAGATTCTTTATTAGTGACTCACTTATATATATATATAACTTTTCTCAATGCATACCGATAAATATATATATAAGTGCCTTGGCATGTGACCCATTAGATTCAATTGTTTTGTGTTGGTCTGTATGCACTTATCAATATTTATCTATAATTTATAGCCCACGTATAATGCGCAGATGTATTTTATATTGATGTGCACCGAGAAGAATGAGAATATATATATAGGGTGAATTCATAAAGAGTAAAAAATATTTATTATTTTATTGTTTTTAGCCATCAATTTATATTTTATTGTTTTTATTGTTTTTGACTATTTTTAGACAAAATTACCCCTAAATTTTACTTTATCTGACATATAACTTGATTAAATGCCATTTGATTCCAAATTACATGCAAGTTAATTTTTCAAATTATATGTCAGTTAAATTTTAAATTACATGTCAATTGATTTTCAATTTACAAATCAATGTTTTTAAATTACATATCAATTGATTTTTAACTTATATGTCAAATGATTTTCAAGTTACATGTTAGTTCATTTCCAAATTTTTGGATGGGTTGAGTAAAGACAAAATGAAAGACGATCTTATCTGATCTAAATTTGATAGGATAATAAAATATAAATGGATGGATAAAAACGATAAACCAATAAATTTTTTTATTACTTCTTACGATTTCCTCTCTCTCTCTCTCTCTCTCTATATATATATATATATTCATATATGAACGCACATCCACCAAGGTTTCATCCGATTATTTTATTTTTCAGGAGAGTTCAGTTTCTCATCCAATCTATCATCTGGGTACGCTCTTTTCTCTCAACTTCTTGCTTGTTTTTATCCGTTTAGTACTGCGATGATGATTGATGATCGACTGTTTCTTATTCATAGTACTCATTCTGCTTTGTTTTTGTTTGTTATTAATGAATTCGTTGGATTTATAATTTACTTCAAAATTTCAAGTGTTTTGGGTTTATATGGCGCTTAGTTTTGAGTTCTTGGTTGTATCAAACAGATACAAATCTTTTTGGTGTGTTGATCAATGAAACAACGTAGGAGTTTGGTTCTCTTTAGAATTTTAGTGTGGCATTCTTTATGTTGCCATCATAGAGATTTTGTGTCTTAATGGTTTTGATAACATGTATTGATACAGTTAGTTTCTTAGCGTAATGGAAGTGTTTGAAAATTTTCCTAAACATTTTCAAAATAGACTGCTAAACTCTAGGAAATTAAAGATATGGAGTTTTCATTAGAGATGATCATTCTCAGGCTTAGTTGGGAATCAAAATCCTTAATGATAGATGCTAAATTTGCTGAAACTGGCCGTGCTGGTTTTGAAGTTTGGCTTCAGATACCATGAAATTAATTTGATGTTATCCAATTGATGTGGTAAGAACTAAGAACACCTTTAAAATAATATAGGGCTGTAATTGTCTGTTCAATGTAAATCTTCACAAGTTTTTATCTTTCATAAAAAAATTGCAAGTGAACTTTATGAGTAACCTCTATAAATTGTATCTCAGTTCGATTTTACTCAATCGTTCACAATTTTGTATTTGCAACTTTACTTTAGAGTATGGTCTCGAGTCTAGACAAGATTTTATTATGGCTTAACTAGTGATATTGCAGCGGACAGGTAAATATGAAAAATTGTTCAATATGGTGGATTGTAATAGCAATTTTTGTGCTGGTATCAAGCATGCCACACTCACAAGCATATTTGAAAAACGAAAAGATCAAAACTGAAGTTTTCCTGTCACCAAAGTTCGTGCTGGGACCAGGATCAGTTGAGAATAAATTTTACTATGGAATTGACTTTCCAAGTGGTCATATTGCTCTCAAGACTTTTGATGCAGAAGTAGTTGATGAGGCAGGAAATTCGGTTCCCCTTCATGAAACTTATCTCCACCATTGGATTGTTGCAAGATACTATATACGCAAAGATGCAGACGTTCGTGAGAACAATGGCAACAGGACGCTTCGGGAATCAGACTTTATTTTGGTGCAAAATGGTGGCTTTTGCCAGTCTAATATTCTTAGGCAGTACTTTGGCCTTGGATCAGAAACACGAAGAACAGAAACACACATTCCGGATCCTTATGCATTAGAAGTTGGAAATCCCACTGAAATTCCTCCTGGTTATGAGGAAGGATGGATGCTTAATGTCCACGCAATTGATACGAGAGGCGTGGAAGATAAGAAGGGATGCACTGAATGCAGGTGCAATCTCTATAACGTTACAGTGGACAAGCATGGTCGACCTCTGAGGCCAGATTACAAAGGAGGTTTGTTATGTTGTTATGATCATGCTCAGTGCAAGTTGAGACATGGTTTTGAAGGTGTCAGGAGAAACCTCTACCTGAAATACACCGTGCAGTGGGTTGATTGGGATACTTCTGTTGTGCCTGTTAAAATCTTTATATTTGACGTCACTGATAGTTGGAAAAGGTTTAATGATTCAACAGGACTAAGAACAGAGCATCATTGCCTGGTAGGTGAAATTCTTTTTACTCTAATCTCATTAAAACTGGAAATTAAAAGAATAAATTATGTTGTGTGATTTTTGTACATTTCTTGAATTGAACTTGACCTTACTTTTCTTCATCTTCAAAATCTTCATATTTTGTTATATTATACTGTGAATGATGACATCTTGATAATTGTATAGGTTAGCTGGAAATAGGGTTTCTATCCTGATCTTGAATGTCTTTGTTTTACTTTACTAGAAAAACAAAATATATTCAATGATGCATCGAGGACAAGGTGCACTTCTAACATGAAAATGAAAATATATTTGTGTAAATTCCATACCTTTTAATCCCCTAATCTGCATCTGCTTGGTATGTCTTTGTGAGATAACTTGCATTAAATTTGTTAATGAACATAGAGTAGCTTTTAGTGTATGCATATATAGAAGTGCGTAGGCTTGTTTGCATATATGTGGAAATTGACTTTAATGATTAACCCTTGCAGTGGTTCAGTTTTGACGATCTAGCATTGATTGCCTTGAGATTGTAACATTGTGTTTTACTAGCATTATTGTTAATTCAATATCTTCATATATATATATATATATTAAGCCAATCATATGACTCTGATGCAGGTAGAATATGACGTTGAGTCTTGTAGTGATACCAGTTTGGCTGATAATAAGTGCATTCACACCAAAAAGACAAGTTTTACCTTGCCAACTGGTGGTTATGTCATCTATGGTGTTGCGCACCAGCACTCAGGAGGCATCGGTTCAAAACTATTCAGAGAGGTGATTTTAAATTTTAATATTTATCGTACCACATGTTTTCCCATTAGTTCACTTTGTTTTGAGCTTTCCATGGAGGATAATTCTTGTGGAGATTGGCTGGTATGGCACAATTTATTGGCTAGTAAACTTGTTCATCTAATGCTTGTCTATTTTAAATAACATCAATATGTTCTAATTGAATGATAGTGAAACATTGAAACTAGGCTTATTTTGAAAGATTGCTCTAAGATTACATTAATTCACAGGCTTGGTTAATTTTTTTTTCTTTCTTCTACGAACTTTTTGCCATCTTTCATCTTTTGAAATCAATTTAAAAGCATTCTAAATAATCATTTTGTAGGGAGAATTTTGATGACAAAATGTCTCTTGTTGATGATATGCTTGCGTGTGATGAATTCAGGATGGACAAGTTATATGCTCCTCCAATCCAACTTACGGAAATGGGAAGGAAGCAGGAAACGAGGCCGGTTACATTGTAGGAATGTCCACCTGTTATCCTGAACCAGGCTCTGTGAAGTTAACAGATGGGGAGACTCTGATTGTGGAATCTAACTACGACAACTCTGTATATCACACAGGAGTTATGGGGCTGTTCTATATCTTGGTCGCAGACCGGCTGCCGAATCCTACACCTTCTTTACATGGTCCACTGGAAGTAAGATTCTTTTTTTTTTTTTTTCTCTTCAGTTTTCAACTAGTGATTAACATCGGTACAATTAAGTAAAAATGGTTGTGCATACATGTGTTTAAGGTGTGTGTGTATATAATATATTTTGTCAGATTAACAAAATAATTTGAAAAGATACAGGCATTTCAATACTACACAGAAGATAATGTCAGATTAATCGTTGATCTGTTTAACATGTTCTAACAATATTAGTAATACCGGAGCCTTGTGGATTGTAGGCGTACAAGAACATGAACAATTCTGCTTTCATTATTGGAGCAATAGTCTTGCTCGGAGTGGTTGCTGCTGCTGTAGGTTATCGACAAAGGAATAAGAGTGAAGACGGATATGAAGCAATTGTGATGTGAGGCTGTTTCAATGGTATTCTAGTTATGTAACAGTACCATACATCTCAAAATCTGGTACTTGTTACAAGTTGTTATATGGCTTAGTTATGTAAAGTAATGTAAAACTCTTTATGTAATAACATTTTGATGATGTTCAAGCTTTGGTTTAGTCTAATAAAAGTCCATTTAAAAGAGAAAAAAAAAAAAAAAAAATTACCCCTCAAAGGTCTTTCACCCGGGGGTGGTGTTGGTTGGTTTGGTTCAATTTGATTTGGTTTTGGATCAAACCGAACTAAACAAAATCGACAATATGAGGTGTTAAACCACTTGGTGACAGATCACCGAGTGCCATGTCTCATAAGAGAAAAGCTACGAAATGATGGAATTGGATCAATTACTTACTGGTCTGAATAGTAACCTCCATATTAATCACCTCATTGATTGACAATTACTATAATTATTGTCCTAATTCTTGCTTTGATAATTAAGGCTACTAAGCATTAGAAAACTCATCGGTAACATATATATGATGTACCCCAATTCAGGATTTAGTCTAGATTTTGAACTCACAAACTATTATTCTGCTTATCTCTATTAAAGCTCTATCGAAAATCTCGAGGGGGTTCATTCTTCTCCGAGTACCACTCATAACTTCTGAGTGTGAACCTCGTTCCACCATCGGAGCTGGTGTAGTGGTGTGTATCATTGTCGTGTCCCATTCGTATCCAAAAGTCAAAATTAATTGTAAAATTGTCCCAAACATATCATTGTCGTGTCCCATCCATATCCAAAGTCAATATGACCACAAAATCAACGGATACTCCATTTGGCGAGTTTACGCATACCGAACACGTGTCCGTATAAGACACTTGCATTCCGGAAAATTTAAAGTGTTTTAAGTCTGAACTTCCTTGGTTTATGTCCACCTCTACTTTTGTTTAATAAAGAGGGCTTTTGACTAGTGAAAGTGTGATAAATATATGATTTTTTTTTTTTTTTTTTTGAAGTATTACATTTACAACAATTAACAATAAGTAGGGTTATTGGGATCTTTTAAGATCAGTCAATACATGTGCGGTCCGAATAACTACTCCCACCAATAAAATGAAAACTCCACATATATACCTATAAAATGCGCATTATAGGACTTAGGTGTGGAAGATGAGTATATTATCATCTTTGTTATGAGGTGATGTGCCCTCATTTTAAAAATTGGAGCTATCTTTTTAGTCAAAATTATAAATAAAATAAAATAAATTGGAATTTTTTTCTTAATAGTTAAATTTTTTTCTTTGTAGGTAAGTCAATGAAATGGAATCAAGTTCCATTAGAAAGAGAATCAGAAAAGAGAACTTGATTCCATGGATTCTGATTTGTATGTGAAACCCATATAATATAGTCTAATTTCCAAATGATCTTGGTAAAAATATGAATAACAAATCAGTAATTATGTTCTCTTTTCTTATTAGATTCTTGATCGGTGAACGTCCCCTTTCAAAATATATCATTTAGACTATTCAAATTTATTTAAGTTTTATTTATTTATTTATTTTTTTTTATCAAATTCAAATTAAATTTATTTTTTTATCAAATTCAAATTAAATGAGTTCAAATTTATTAGAATAAGAAGTAACAAAAAAATGTCTAACATAGGAAGGAGAACCGAGAATATTAGTAGTGATTCATATATATATATATAATTTTTTTTTTTTTTTTTGGATAGAAAAATATCTGTAGTGTTTCTTATCTCGTTATCTAAAGCTTGAAACTCCCTTGGATAAAATCCGCCATGAATTGCACGTGCCAATTCCCGCTTTGTAATTACACCAAAACCATGGGCCCTTTCTTTCTATTTCGGAAATCACTAACACGTACCTCAGCTTCAGTTACGAGTCTTGTTTTTAGAAATTTGACTCTTCTCTTTGACCTAAAACAAACAAAGTTTCCAGTCTCTGTTCAGTAATACTGGATCGATGCTCGAGAGCAACAGCTGTTAGTTTCATAATTTCGTCAACATTCGAGCGGACTGATGACCGGGGCAGGGGACGGACATCCGGTGGAGCAGGAAGACTCGACCCGCTCCGGTTGTTGCAACCCGGTCAAGAAACCGGGTCCTGTCACGATGGATCACGTGCTGCTAGCTTTGCGCGAGAGCAAGGAAGAGAGAGACGTTCGAATCCGGAGCCTCTTCGCCTTCTTCGACGCCACCAATACCGGATACTTGGAATACGGTCAGATCGAGAAGGGATTGTCGGCGCTGCAGATTCCGGCCGAGTACAAGTACGCCAAGGATTTGTTGAAAGTCTGCGACGCCAATAGAGATGGACGCGTCGATTATCAGGAGTTCAGGAGGTACATGGACGATAAGGAGCTGGAGCTTTACAGGATTTTTCAAGCTATTGATGTGGAACATAGTGGCTGCATTTTGCCCGAGGAGCTCTGGGACGCTCTTGTTAGAGATGGTATACCATGCTTTTTATGCTTTATATTTTTAATACTTTATATTTTCAAATCTGTGCTTGGACAAATTCGTTTACTTTTTGAGCCTCTATTACATGTCAACGTTTACATCATTGATTGAAGCATTCAATTGTGTTTGAAGATTAAGGGAATTTTCTTTCTAGTCATAATAGTGATAGAAAAAGATTGAAGTAGGAAATTTGGGGGTTCCATTTTCTGAGGAAAAAAAATAGAGAATGGAAACTTAAAAGGTCCTTTTTTTCAATTGTTACAGTTTACATCAACAATAAATGGATTTGAAATATGCTAGCCAAGTGCCTGACATATTTCCCAGACTATAACTGTGGGATAAGGGAATAAGCTTTAACACAAATTGAAGAATTTTTATTTCCGGATGACGTGTGAATATATACCCGTGATTTAAATTCTATGCAATATGTTGGTGCTCTTCGTTGTAGTTGCTATATATAGGGAAAAATTGAGGGAAAGCACTCACTGGGGTTTGGCAGCCTGATCTTACCCTGCCTACTTTTGCAGGTTCTGTTCTGATTCAGTTTGATTGTGTGTCAGGTTATAAGGTGGGTAATTTTGTTGACATTGGCCCGGCGTGTGAGGCTTAACTTTCTGGGTTCTGTGTGAGGGATTTCGTATTCAGGAAGAAACAGTTTTTCTTGTGTCAAACTTTGTGCTTGAGATCTTACTGTGGTTGTCACTTGGGGGATTTTTTCTCCATTCAAATCATGCCAATTATCTGTCAAATCATGTGTGACTGCTAATTGCTCCTCTTGCGATCATAAATCATTTCACTATATAATTCTAGTCTTACTCCAGTTGCAATAGGATTCTTGGTTGAAAACTAATATCTACATGAGGATTGCACTCGGTGGATTTGAATTCTAAAAATATGCAGTGAGATATTACACCAGTGACACAAGTAAAGGTTGCTCCAATGTCTTGTCTTCCAGAAAAGGCAAAGCCCATGTACTTAGTGGTAGACGATCGTGTTTTTTCAGCATTAATTTGATCTTTAGTTGGAGTTTAAAGTTGCATGAGAATACAAATGGTGTTTCCAACAATTGTCTTTGAAACTTGTCTGAACCTATTTTTGGCTTGTGTAAATATAAGGATGTTTGGGTTCCATTGGCACTTCCTTAAAATCAACAAAGAATATTGGATGCATGGTACTTTCGAGCTTGTTTGGTTGGGCTTTTGAAAAACCTCTATTGGTAAAAGATCTACTTGCAGTAGATCTATTAGAAATATAGTTTTTGAAAAAAAAATCATAGATGTTTGGTTGGTAGACTTTTAAAAAAAAATGTCTATTTGGAGAAGCACCCCCCTATGAGCTTTTGTCCAGTAGAGGTTTAAACTCTAATAGCTTCTACTCAATTTAAAATAGACAATCTCAAAAGCCCAACCAAACAACTCTAAAAAACTCAAATAGACGTTGGTAGATCTTTTGAGCCAGTAGAAAGCTCAACCAAACAAGCACTTCATAAGTATTGTTTTGAAGATTTATGATAAATCTAGTGCTCTATTGGTACTATTGGTGTTTTTATTCTTGTGTTTTTTTTTTACTTTCTCCATGCACGTGATGTGAATTTGATTCATGCCTTTTATATGACCTTTTAAATTCATTTCTTCAACTTGCTTTTAGTGGAAGTTTTACCCAATTCAGGATCTTTAGTTTATTTATTTATTTATTTATTTTCTATCTTATAAGCCCTGGCAGTTCCAAATTTTCAGGGATTGAAATCAATGATGAGGAACTTGCTCGTTTTGTGGAGCATGTTGATAAGGATAATAATGGAATTATTACTTTTGAAGAATGGAGAGATTTCCTTCTACTCTATCCACATGAAGCTACTATCGAGAATATATATCATCATTGGGAAAGAGTATGCCTTGTAGATATTGGAGAACAGGCTGTTATTCCAGAAGGCATAAGTAAACATGTTCAGAGAAGCAAATATTTTATTGCCGGAGGAATAGCTGGAGCTACCTCTCGTACTGCGACTGCTCCTCTAGATCGCATAAAGGTGATTTTGCAAGTCCAGACGACACATGCTCATATTGTGCCAGCTATAAAAAAGATTTTGAAGGAAGACGGTTTCTTGGGCTTTTTCCGAGGTAACGGACTAAATGTTCTTAAGGTTGCACCTGAAAGTGCTATTAAATTCTATGTATATGAAATTCTAAAGAATGCGATTGGAGATAGTATGGGAGAAAACAAAGATGATATAGGTCCTGCTGGGAGACTTCTGGCTGGTGGTCTAGCAGGTGCTGTGGCACAAGCTGCTATCTATCCAATGGATCTTGTGAAAACTCGCTTACAGACTTTTGATTGCGGAGGTGGAAAGGCTCCCAAGTTGGGGACGCTAACAAAGGATATATGGGTTAAAGAGGGTCCTCGGGCGTTCTATAAAGGTCTTCTACCATCTCTTCTTGGGATTATCCCTTATGCTGGCATTGATCTTGCGGCCTATGAAACTTTGAAAGATTTTTCAAGGACTTACATTCTGACTGACAGCGGTACAATCTTCTCTTTTTCTTATTATGTATTGAACCTTTCTTTCTCTTTTCTTTTGGTTTTATACATTTATGAATTTTGAGCATGATTTTTTGGAGTAGGTCTCTGAGAACTATACCTTTTTTTGTAGAACCTGGCCCTCTTGTGCAGCTGTGTTGTGGGACAATTTCGGGATCTCTTGGAGCATCATGTGTATATCCTTTGCAGGTTATTAGAACCAGGTATGATGTTATAAATGAAGAATATTTTCTTTGTCCATGTTAATGTCCTTGGTATCGACTTTTGTGGTGCATCTGAGCTGGTGTAATAAATCTTTGTTGCACTTCCTTGAACTTAATACACTTTCTTACTTTCCAGAATGCAAGCACAACGTTCTAATTCCACTACGGCTTATAAGGGAATGTCTGATGTATTTTGGAGAACCCTTAAGAATGAAGGTTATAGAGGTTTCTACAAAGGAATCTTTCCGAATCTTCTCAAAGTTGTGCCTGCTGCAAGCATTACATACATGGTTTATGAATCTATGAAAAAGAGCCTAGATCTCGGTTAAGGATTGCTGTGGTGGTAATAACGCCAAATGGCACTAAGCTGATTTCAAAGTTGGAGTCGGTCATGAAGTTGATGATGAAAATAAAATAGCATTAGTAAACAAGTAGATATGATTTGGTTATTTGAGCTATATGATAGATTATAGTTCCCCTTAGTGATATGGGGTACATGATTTTTGTAGTCTAAGAAGTTCTCCCCCAGGCTTATTAAAACTATATGTTGAGAAACAAAATATTTATACGATATCTGATCGCAAGCTAACAGCTAAGATCCTATTCCATTTTTCTCCACATCTTCATTGTGTCTCCGAAATGAATATTTCAAGTTGCAAATTTTTCTCTGCTCTCCTGCCATTGGCATCAACATCTGATTTCATGACAAAAGTAACATATTGATCTACTTATGTTGAGCAATACTTGTGATTTCTAGTTTGTTTTTTTTAGTATTTGCTGCTAAATAATACATTCAGTTTCTTTTGTTATTTGCATAGGCCCTGCATCCTTGGCTCTGTACAGGTTTAGCTAGCATTAACATTAATGACTGCTCAGAATCATCATCTGGAATACGATTTATTCTAGGTGGAGTTGTTTAGCGAGCACAGTGCACATACAGGTTTCGTGTATCTCCATAAGTTAAAGTAATACCAGATCGAAACTAGTTGCAGGAATTTGGATTTTATTACTATCTTTTATGTAAACAAACCACATCTCCACACTGAAGTCATTTAATCAGAAAATCCCCAAAACGAATACAAAGTACAACCAAAATGCAACACGATCACATCTTTTTGCTTACCAAGATCGTTGTAGTTTCATTTCTAAGTTCAAACCAAAGGGATAGAAAAAAAAGAAAAGAAAAAAATAAACAGAAAATAGATGCAGACGATTGCATTAAGCAGCCAAGTAGTTTCTTTTATGATGTCTGAATCTGTTAGTAAAACAAAACAAAATAAAAAAAGCCGGAAGAAAGGCGTTGCCTTCCCTTTGCCTCTATATGACTTGCCTTTGGTTTTGATCCCCTTACCTCCCAGGTATAGGAGGCAGGGTCTTATGTTATTTGGCATGTGACATTATTGTCATCGTCGTCGTCGACATAATCGCCATCATCTTCATCTTCTTCATTTTCCTCCACATCCTGATAAGCTTGAAGTTTGAGACAGATGGGTTGGTTTTATTGAAGCATGCTATTGTATATATTGAGCTTGGAGCCAAGGGAGATAACAGTGCTGGTTCTTTTAAAAAAAAATAAAAAAGACACAGAGGCACAGATCAACAGCAAAATTCCAAAACGTCACAAATGTGAATGGTCCCCTCCCAGATAGCATTATTCTTTGATTTTGATTTTGATTTTTGAGTCATGGTTATCTTTAACTCTTTAAGTTAAGAATATTAATATTCGTGTCTGCTTTAAATTAAAATAAAATTGCAGTTGAACTGTTGAAGAGAGAGTGAGGTGATTCCATGTGGAAATGAAGAAATAATAAAGAATTGGAGAGGTCGTTAAAGCAGTTTATTATGGAGGAAGTGGATTATGGGTACAAACACTTTACACCGTCCACTTCATGTTTGAAAATTTGGTCGTGAGAATCTGTGACTCAAATTCCACTAATCCATCTCTAGACTCAGTGGAGCTATTAATAAGCACCCAATTCTGCAATTATATATTCATTAAGACTTCTCAAAAACTCTTAGGGGTTGTTTGTTTTTTTCCCAATAATATTTATTACCTCTTATATCTTAAATTAAGATAAATCAGTTTGTTTGTTTTTTTAACTTATATCTTATTTTAAGATATATATGTCTTTTAGAAAAAGTAAAATTTTTTGACTTTTATCTTATTCAAAAAAGTGATACAGTAGAGTTTTTTAATAAATTTCCACAAATGTCTTATAACAATTCATACATTTATGATTTTATCCGCACATAATAAAATACTAAAAAACAATTTTCCAAAAATTCTCAATTTTGAAGAAACCCTAACACAACCTAATCAATTTTATATTTGTAATAAGTCATCTAAAATGAAAAAAACAAACATATCATAATATCTTAATTTATAAGACTTATCCATATATCTAATAAATTAAGGTCTTATAAGACTTTAGACAAAAAAACAAACAGCCCCTTACTCTTGTTCTCATGTATGAATGCATACAAGTAAAGTATATTTTTTACTCAGTAATGCTACACATCCCACCTAAAATCCCACCTTTTTCATCCCACTACATGTGGCATGTGAGGTGTCAAATGGTGAGTGGATACATGAGGTAGGTGAGATAAATCATCATTAATGTGTATCCACTCACAATTTGACACCTCACATGCCACATGTAGTGGGATGAAAAAAGTGAGATTTTAGGTGGGATGTTTATCATTATTGTTTTTTACTAGATGCATATAAAACAAAGTTAGCATCTATTAACTACTTTTATATATATATGTTCTTTCAAAAGTTAACGAATTCATGAGCATGGATGATTGTATAATTATTGTATGGTCTAACTTACCAACAGGTGGACGTGCCGGAGTGGTTATCGGGCATGACTAGAAATCATGTGGGCTCTGCCCGCGCAGGTTCGAATCCTGCCGTCCACGCTTTTTGTTTAAAACAATGGCTAATTGGCAAGAATACCCCTGAACTATACCCGAATTTGCAACTTACCCCCTGAACTTTTTTTTTCGGCATTAAACCCCCTAAACTCAACGAAATTTGCAATTGTTAACGGAAATCCAACGGAACCCTAATTCCGTTCAGGAAAATTACACTAAGCTCCCCTGATTATATATATAATTGTATTAAACCCCAAAAAATATAATAATATTACCCGAATACCCCTCTGACCAAATTTTAAAAATAAAAATTTAAATTTAAAATTTAAATAATGGTTAAATAATAATAAAATTCTGAATTTTATTATAAAGATAATTAAATAAATAGAGAATGAAAAAAATAAATTGATTTAAAAATTATTAAATTATCTTTTTTATTTAAATGTCACTAAATATAAAACCCATATAAATATTTAAATTATTAATGAAAAATAAAATAATGGTTAAATAATAATACAATCCCCTTTCAATAATAATAATAATAATAATAAAATTCTTATTTTTTTTTATAAAGACAATTAAATAAATAGAGAAATGAAAAAAATCTCTATTTATTTAATTGTCTTTATAAAATAATAATAATAATAATAATAATAATAATAATAATAATAATTATTATTATTATTTAAATTTTAGAATTTAAATAATGGTTAAATAATAATAAAATTCTGAATTTTATTATAAAGATAGTTAAATAAATAGAGAATGAAAAAAATAAATTGATTTAACAATTATTTAAATTATCTTTTTATTTAAATATCCGTAAATATAAAAACCTAGATAAATATATAAATTATTTAAGAAAAATAAAAATAATGGTTAAATAATAATACAATTCTCTTTCAAAAAAAAAAAAATACAAATCTGATTTTTTGAATAAAGAAAATAAGATTTTAAAAAATTAAAACATCTTTAAAATCTCAATCATCCATCTCATAGATAGACGGTGGAGAAATATTTATTAAAACAAATTCAAATAAAAAAAAAAACATTTTTTGAAATAGATTGATTTATCTCAATTACAAAATAATTATAATAATACAAATACAAAATTTAAAAAATTGAACATCAATCTAATTAAAAGCACATATAGAAGAATTAAAAATTAAATTTTTTATTTTAAATTTTATGGGTGTTGGAAATTTAAATTTTTTATTTTCTTTAGAGAAGGAAAATTTTTAAGGATTTGATGGAGAAATAGGTGTTCATTTAATTAGATGGATCGAAGTTCATTTAAAAATATTTATTCGAAATTTTTTATTTTAAGGATTTCTCTTCTCTATGTTTATTAAGTTAAAAAATTAATTTAAAAAACACATTTCACAAACCAATAAATGAAATATAATTATAAAAAAAAATTAAAAAAAAATAAAAAGAAGAAGAAGAAGAACATTGATGGATCTTCATATCTTCATTAATGGAGAAACTTATTATTTTATTTTATTTTATTGTAATTGAGATCAATCAATCTATTTAAAAAATGTTTTTTTTTTTTAATTTGAATTTTTTTAATAAATATTTCTTCACCGTCCATCTATGAGATGGATGGTAAAGATTTTAAAAATGTTTTAATTTCTTAAAGATTTTATTTTCTTTATAAAAAAAATAAGAATTGTATTATTATTATTATTATTATTATTATTATTATTATTATTATTATTGAAAGGGGATTGTATTATTATTTAACCATTATTTTTATTTTTCTTAAATAATTTAAATATTTATATGGGTTTTATATTTAGTGACATTTAAATAAAAAAGATAATTTAATAATTTTTAAATCAATTTATTTTTTTCATTCTCTATTTATTTAATTATCTTTATAATAAAATTCAGAATTTTATTATTATTTAACCATTATTTAAATTTTAAATTTTAAATTTTTATTTTTAAAATTTGGTCAGAGGGGTATTCGGGTAATATTATTATAATTTTTGGGGTTTAATACAATTATATATATAATCAGGGGAGCTTAGTGTAATATTCCTGGACAGAATTAGGGTTCCGTTGGATTTCCGTTAACAATTGCAAATTTCGTTGAGTTTAGGGGGTTTAATGCCGAAAAAAAAAGTTCAGGGGGTAAGTTGCAAATTCGGGTATAGTTCAGGGACAATATATATGATGGTGCCCGTTCTGCAAACAAAAATTTAAATTTTTTGGTTTATAGAACAAAATGATATTTAGTTGGAGAAGAGAATAAAAACTGAATGGTAATCACTGATCAGCTAATTGCATACAAGACGATCAACAATCTCTTAAAGCAATGCAAAACCATCAAACAAATCCACCAACTCCATACCCATTTCATCACCACAGGTCACAATCAATCAAAAATCCTTATCGCTATCACCACCATCAAACCCACATCGTCTACTACAAATTTACTCAGCTATGCAGAATCGGTCTTCTATAACATACCAAACCCATCGACGTTTTGCTTTAATACCATCATTAGAGCTCATACTCTCCTCTCTTCCCCTCTCAATGCCTTCCTTTTCTTCTCACAAATGCGCTCTTTTTCAGTCCCTCCTGATTTTCACTCCTTCCCTTTTGTTCTCAAAGCTTGTTCTCAACTTGGCTCGCTTTCCTCAGCCCAAGCGATTCACTCTCAAGCTTTGAAATTTGGGTTTGTCTCTGATTTGTTCGTTTCGAATTCCCTTATTCATGTCTACTCGGTTTCTCATCGTTTGAGAGATGCGCATTATGTGTTCGATGAAGGTTCTCACAGAGATGTTGTTTCTTACAATGCGTTGATTGATGGTTACGCTAAGGCTGGTGATGTTGCAAAAGCACGGGAATTGTTTGATAAGATGCCGTTTCGTGATTCTGTGTCGTGGGGTACTCTTGTGTCTGGGTATGCTAAATGTGGTCAGTGCAAGGAGGCTATTAAACTCTTTCATGAGATGATGGAGTTAAATATTCCGCCCGACAATATCGCATTGGTGTCTGCTCTTTCTGCTTGTGCACAATTGGGTGAACTAGAATGCGGCAAGAGAATTCATGATTACATTGAACACAATATGATTCGAGTGGATTCATTTCTGTCAACTGGGTTGGTTGATTTCTATGCAAAATGTGGTTACATCGAGATTGCTATAGAAATCTTTGAATCAAGCCAAGGCAAGAACTTGTGTACGTGGAACGCAATGCTGGTTGGGCTTGCAATGCACGGTCATGGCCAGTTATCACTAGATTACTTCTCAAGAATGATAAAGGCTGGAGTTGAACCTGATGGTGTCACCTTCCTAGGAGTATTAGTGGGGTGTAGCCACGCAGGTCTGGTTGATGAAGCAAGGAAGCTTTTCAATAAGATGGAATCATCTTACGGGGTTTCGAGAGAGCTCAAACATTACGGGTGCATGGCCGATTTGCTTGGGCGGGCTGGTCTGATTAAAGAAGCGATGGAGATGATAAAGATGATGCCAATGAGTGGTGATGTGTCTGTTTGGAGTGGTTTGCTTGGAGGATGTAGGATTCATGGGAATGTAGAGATAGCAGAACAAGCAGCAGAGCATGTAATGGACTTGAAACCTGAAGATGGTGGGGTTTATAAAATAATGGCTGATTTATATGCGAATGCAGAGAGATGGGAAGATGTAGTTAAGATTAGAACATGTATGGATGCTGGAAAGATCAAGAAGATTGCTGGTTGTAGCTTGATTCAGTTGAATGGGGTTATGCATGAATTTGTTGCTGGTGATGATTTGCATCCCCGAACTGATGAGATTTATGTTGTTTTAAATGCAATCACAAAACATCAATATGAACCATGCTAACATTACCCGCTGAAGGTCAAACCTGTGCAATTATTATTTCTACATTCACATCTTAGAAGAGTTTTTACCTTTTACTGGTTATACATCTATAAGAGTGAATTCCTTACTTTGGCCCTCAAATTATTAATAATTTCAAAACTAGCCACCACTGAATTTTTTGACCACATATGAAAGTTTAGTGGGCTATTGGATTGAGATTTTTTTTTAAAAAAAATATTACATTTAAAAAAAATCCAGTATATATCCAAAATTACAAAAATAATACCCTTGCAATTTAGTTTTTTTTTTTTTTTTTTTTAAATAAATTTTTTTTACGTAAAACGTGAAATCTAGGAAAAAAAACCTGAAATATGGAAAAAAAGAAGTGACATATTGAAAGAAAACGTGAAATCTGATATAAAAAAACATGAAATCGAGCTTACATTTTTTTTCAAAGGTAAAATTACTAAAACAACCCCTTTAAAATCATGTTTTTAACTTTTTATATAATAAAATTACCGAAATGAGGAATGTTTCGATAATTCACGCTTCGTTACTTGTGGTTTTTTTTCCTTCTCATTTCCATCGATGAACAGTGTTGCCATGCCTAGGCTTATGTTGCCTGACGAAGGCACCACTAGGCCCATGTGGTCCTAGCAATGCTTGCCTATGCGAAATCGGTTGGTTTGCACATCCCAAGCAACTTTGCCTGGTTTGTGTAGCCTAGGCAACACACCGCCGGGGTCACATGGGCTCTATGGCGCATGTCTAGGCAATGCCATCCAGTGATGAGAGAGAGAGAGAGAGAATTTATGGATGGTTTTTATGAGGGTATTCAGGTAGTTTCTAAAAAAATATGATTATTAACGATTTAAATTTCATATGTGGTTAAAAACGAAAGTCTAATGTTTTGAGCTGTTATTTTTTATTTTCTCTCTGTTTTTTTTACAACATTTGCTAATGAGTTGAGAAAAAAGCCCCAGCAAAATAAGAGGAATGATTGAGTCGCTCATTTGGTAATTTTAACATCCTTTCCTATTTTCTTTATAAAAAAAAAAACATCCGTTCCTTTTAACTTTTTTTTTTTCTTTTTAAAGAAAACCTGTTGTAGAGATTTGATTGTGTAATGCTGTAAATATGTTTCATGGCCTTTAAGATATGATCTGTATTAGATATAATTTGGCCCCCTGGATATTGGATAAGAACCTATTTTTAATTATTAAATCTCGGTAAAAAAAAACTCCCAAACTTAGAGCATCTCCAATGCAAAAGTGGCTTGCATACCAATAATTATTGATATGACAACAATATCAAGAGACTTGCTTCTTATGTGGCATAAAAATAGACTTGATAGACAATCAATTTAAAATTTTATCTCTAATGCTTCCGTCTAAAACACAATTTTTTTAATGACGTGTCCATATTTTTTTTCCCTTTTTTATTTTATATTTTATTTCCTTACCAAAAATATATGAAAAATTAATGTCAGTTTTAAATGTTTGCCGAGTCAACCTAAAAAATAGGTGTGCAACAGACCGTCTGAAAGTGGACGGTCATGTTGACAATGTCTAATATTTTTTTTGCCACGTCAGCTTGAGGATGAATATGCACGGTTGCATTGGAGACACAATTATTAACATAATGTTTATTTATCCTATGTGGCATATTTTTTTTTCACAAGCCACGCTTGCATTGGAGATGCTCTTAGGAAGAGAAAAGAAAAGAAACTAAACTGTAGGGAGACATGACGTGCAGCTTCAAGAGGCTTCTAAGTGTTGCTGTACAATTTAATCTATCGACACGTGTCACTTAGTTTCTACATCCTGCTACGTGGCTCCAGAAACTTCTCCTCTCATGCCACCTTTTTAATATATGATATATCCCACAAGACCACAAGTAGCCCCAATCAGCAACCGAACCAAAAATCAAAGCAAGCTATTGAATCACACTCTCACTCTTAACAAGAAGTATCCTCTGTTGAATTCACCGCAGTCATGGCTTTCAGATCAGTGGTAAGTGATCACCACATCTTCATAGACAAACATGTTAAATTACAAATCAAAATCTAACTGGGTTTTTTCTTTCTTGAATTACATTTTCAGGGTCATTTGAGATCGCTTCTGGGTGGTCTAAAAGGAAGCGCCACGTATGCGACATCAACAACACCAAAAGCAAAAGCATACGCGCCAACGGCCGATTACGGGCATTTTCAGGATCATAAAGGCAGCAAAACAGGAGCACTATTGAAGGGCGACTTCGTTCCGGTGTACGTGGCAGTAGGCATGATAGGTTTGTCAGTGAGTCTTGGACTACTTACTGCAAAGCATCATTTATTGAACTCGCCAGGGGTGCGTGTGAAGAAGAAGACACGGGAGACTTTGCTGGAAGTGGAGGATCCGGATAAGGTGTTGGATGAGTCAGAAAGGTTCCTGAAGAAGTCATTCTTCAGGAAAGTGGCACATGTTCAAGAGTTTGATCATGTTGTACCTGATCCGATTCGAAAAGATGTTTTTGCTTATAAAACAAAAACTGAGACTCTCAAGTCTGTTGGTATTTGATTCCAAGCAATACTAAACTATGATTGTAAATGTGATTATGATGTTTAATATAATAATCAAGTTTGTGTCCTTAAGTGGATAAAGGATGGCAGTCATCGAGATTCTATCAGTGGAAGTATCCTTGAGGAGATTTCTTCTCTTCTTTGCAGCCTGCAGATTGTTTCCGTTAGTCATATTCTTAGATCGACTAACAAAGTCGCTCATGGCCCGGTAAAATTTGCCTTATCGGCTGATGAGGATCATTTCTGGACAGAGGAATTCCCTCCTTGTGTACGGAGAGATGTCCAAGTGGATTGCCCTGTGTAAAATCCATTTGATGCTCTACCTTACTTGTGGTTGTTCTGCTTGTGTTGTTTGGTTATATCAAAAAAAAAAAAAAAAAGTTTGTATGTAGATAGATGATGTAGCTTTCCCATTTTGCTTGAAAAATATTCAACTAAGCTTTTATTTATAAATCTAAATTTCTTATGATATCTATTATAACAAGTGATGAAAATTGACAATTAATATTTACATAAATGTGAGTTTGGGTGGTGCAATTTTTCAACTCTATAGCTTTTCAGAACCATGAAAGTTGAAACTACTAAGAAAGTATAAAACCATGACCATGTATAGTAGCCGCATGAAGCTAAAATTCAATGCGCATCCAGGGAATCGAACCCTGGTCAGTACCGTGGGAGGGTACTATGATACCACTACACCAGATGCGCTTTTGTTTAGATATGATCATACAAAGCTTTATATTCCAACACTACAACACATTTAATTTGTATAATTTAGATAGTTTATCATTTTAGTCCTTACCTTTTCTGGAAACGACACTGATTTAGGCCCATCCTTTTCGTTTTGGCTCTCATTTTTTTTTTTTTTTTAAAACTAACATTCCATAAAAGGAATATCATATACAACCAGGAGCATCTGTAAGTAAAAACTTACATTCCAATCTTCTGCTGCTATGCTTATCACTCCTGTTATTGTTGACGATCAGTAGATTTCTTCCAGTTGGTCTCCTCCGCCTCCAGATAGATTTTTGCTTAATTCGGATGCCGCGCTTGATGGGAGCAGAGGTGTGGTGGGTTTTGGTCTGGTTATCCGTAATTCTGATGGCTGTGTTATGGCCACAAGTTCTCAACAGGTGCTTGCTTCTTTTAGCCCCATGGTGGCAGAGGCTGTGGCTATCCTTAAAGGTATCCAACTTGCCTTTGATTCTGGTCTTGTTCCTCTTGATTTAGTGTCAAATGCTTCTGTTGTGGTTGGAATGATGAATGATAGGTTAGAGCATGGTTCAGAGATCGGTCTTGTGATTGATGCCATTAGGAATCTTATGTTGTCCCTGCCCTGTTATGTGTTAAGGTTTGCCCCCGGGGGTACCAACTTTGTTGCACACACTTTGGCTAGATATGCTCTGTCTATTTCTGAAGACTGTGTTTGGCTTGAGGACTTTCCTCATTGTTTCGGCTCTCATTTTGTTCTTTCTAACGAAATATTTGAGACTATCAACTCACACAGTACTTTAATTGAATGAACGAAAATACAATTTTAACCTCAGACAAATTAAATATTTTAATTAATAACACATTTACTCATTAATTATGAAGATTGAATTTACATTTGAAATATATTTACAAATATGCAATTCTAAAATGTTCGTACAGTAAATATATAAATAATAAGGGCGCATTTACTAATCGGGAATGAGAAGAATTGAAAATAAATTCCACCAGAAAGGGAATTGAAGGGATTCAGAATTAAGTTACTAAATTTCATTACTGTGTTTACTAACTTTCTTAGAATTAGAGATGGAATCAAATTTATATAAAATTGATTACAAAAATACCCTTAGATACAATATATATATATTTATATATAAGATGTAAAAAAAAAATTATATTTAAAGAAAAAAAAAACCCAAAGCAAAAACAATATGAATTCTTGTTAATTCATAATTTTTTTTTTTTTTTTTTTTTTTTTTTTTTTTTTTGCCGTAGTATAATGTTTTGATTTTCATCAAACAATTTTTTTTTCTTTTTTTGTAATTAACAATTCACACACACATATAAAGTAAAAATCAACAGCAAAGTATATAAATACACATATATATACAGTATATACAGTATATACAGTATAATAAACAGTATATACAGTATAGTTATTTATATATTTATATATGTATATATAGTTATTTAAAAAAAAGAAGTGGGGATATTTTAGTAAAAACATATGAATTCCCTTTTCGATCAGCAAAGGGAACTTGATTCCTAGGGTGAGCGAGGGAAATCAAGTTCCCTTTCAATCAGGAACTTAATTCCTAATATGTGTGTGGGGTTCACGGAACTTAATTCCTAAAAAATTTAGTAAACACATGAATTCGAAAATCAGTAACTTAATTCCCTTTCTAAGGTAGGATTCCTAATTAGTAAACACACCATAAGCAAATTGCAGAACTAAAGAGATGAGGAAACGAGAAATAGAGAGAGGAATAGGGAAATCAAATTAACAACGATTCATAACAACTCTTGCCCACATCCATTCTCTCAATCTTGATTATTTTCCACTGTATATGTCATCAAAAACCAAACTTTATAAAAGTACAAACAATTGGTGGTATCTCACACCAATTTCACCCAATACCCCATGCACACTTAATTGGAATCTCAACCTTTAATTTAAAAGTGTTTTCCAACACTCAATAAATATTTTCCACGCTTAAATATAAATATAAGGGATTATGTACAAGGAAACTTTTTACAGAATAGATATGAAAATTCAAATTCAAGAATATGTTTGATACAAATTTGATTACTTAAATTGAATCAAATATCATTAGGAGACTTCATATTGATGATAGAAACATTTACATACTCTTGAAAAGACTAAAAATAACATGTATTTATACTTTATAGTGTGTATATATATATATATATGAATTAATTGTTTTTTTTTTTTTTTTTTTTGGTTGTAGGAGTAAATTACATTTTTTACCTGTAACTTTTAGAACAGTATATTCGAGCCCCTATAACAATTATAGTTTAATCCCTATAAGTCCATAAACATACAGTTACACCCTTGCTTGACTAAATGCTAAGCCAAGTACCATTTACCAGGGAATTAAAGATCAATTTACCTGGTAACTTAATACGGAAATCATGGATGGAGAGTTGGTGTTATGTCGCTATAGACACCTACAGGGAACAAATTTTGTTTCCGTCCCTATAAATATATTTCTATGCACCTAAGGCGACATTTTTGGGACAAAAAATATTTTCTTCCCGGCATATACGCTATAAGGACGAATTTTCACTTTTTAGGACGAATAATTTTTCTTCCTTGCTAAAAAAAAAAAAAATCTTGAGAACATTAATGTCATAAAATTGATTATGTTATAGCAATGTGATCATGAAATTTCCGATTTTCATTGCGAGTTCCTACAACCATACAAGACTCTTAACATTATATGAATATCAACAATATTAGTTTCAATCCTAACCATCCTATATATGAATCTACCCTCTGTCTTGCAAAACTCTTTTTGAGTTGTCTAGACTATGATCCTTCAATTGCAAGCTTACAAGAATTACAAATGAAACAACTTATTAGATTGACGATTAGTACTTGAAGCTGACAAAATGTACGTGTTACATGAGTAGATATATACAATCTAAACTATTGTTCGGCTTCCTTTTGACATACACAAGAGATTTAAAATGGTGTTTTTGAAAACTATTTTTAAAATGATGTTTTTAAAAACGTAAATGTGTTCGATAGCATTTTTTTTTAAAGTAGTTTTCAAAAATGAAAAACGATGTAAATGTATTTAGTGTTATTTTTAAAATGGGAAAAATAATTGTTGGGAAGAAAAAGTTATGGTTTGTTTTGAAAATAGTGAAAAACAATAAAAAATTGTTTTCAACATTTTAGTTATAACTTTTAAAAAATTGTTTTTTGTTTTCAAAAACACATTATATAAAGCACTTGACCAAACAACTTTAAAGTTGTTTTTTGTTTTTGAAAATGGAAAATAGTTTTATAAAATGGATCCAAACACCCCCTTAATTGGCCCTTGAAAAAATATATATGCGAGGACCCTTTTGCACACAAATAATTAATTTACATATTAAATTTAGCTTTGAGTGATGCTATTGTCAATCCATTGAATTTCTTTTTACAATCCTTGTTTTTTTTATTATACAGTAGAACCCCCGTAAATTAATCTCCTATAAATTAATATCCTCTTTAAATTAATAAAAAATCTCAGTCCCGACTTGGGCCAGTGCAAAAAATTAATAAACCCCTCTATCGTAATAATTAATAATTTATTTTTGAAACCCATTGTAAAATTTCGGTCCCGACTGTCGCATAAATTAATAATTCCATAAGAGTATAAAATATATTACATAATAATCAAGAACTAAAAAAGTACTTCAAGATGCTAGTTTGCACAAGGCCACCATGTTTGATATTTTTGACTTCATCCTTCATATTTTGAATTGTCCTCTTGCTATAGCAAAGAAGATATAAAATAGAGAATTTTTATGAGCTCTTAGGAATAGAATTTTTAGGTATATCTGGATATCTCTCTTATGATATACAACCAAAAAATAAGCCTCACTATTTATAGGGTGAGTATGCTTAGTCTCTAAGTAATCACATACTCAAAAGGAATTCAAAATTTTCTTAATAAATCTTTCCTAAACAAGGAATCCTTTTTTTTTTTTTTAAAAAAAAAAATCCCCTAAAGAAGAAAACTGACTAAACAAGAGATCCCGAAAAGGAACATTTCCTAAACAAGAAAACAACTTCCACATGTTTTCTAAGACAAAATAACATTTTACGATGTAAAACTCTTCAAATTAATAACCCCTCTAAATTAATACTCAATGGTAGGTCCCAAGAATATTAATTTAGAGGGGTTCTACTGTATGACAAATTTGTCTTAATTAAAATTACTAACAAGTACAAAAAAATTCTAAATACACTACGGCACAATTTTGCTAGAGTTTGATGTTGCTTTTTTTTTTTTTTTTTTCCTTTCTTATTGTGTTTCTCAAACCCTAAAACATTTTTTTCAATATCATTAAAGTTTTGTTTGATTCCAAAGTGGTGAGAATGATTTAAAACAAGAAACAACCAATTCTTTTTCAAAGTGTGACTTTTGCATATATATTTTTTTACATATACAAACAACAAGAACAAAAAAAATTACTGAGTTTTTTTTTTTCCAAGTGTTGTTGACTCTTAAATTTTTTGTAAAAGAAAGTAAAATGAAGAAAAAAAATTCAAAAACATAGCAGCCATTTTATTTGCCTTTTTTGACAAGATGATGGATGAATGACTTTCTCCCTCAAATCATGATCATGGACTGCGGCAATTTCATTATTCAATTAAAAAATAATAATAATTTTGAAACAAATTGATTTTAATAAAATAAAATAATAGGTTTTTATGATGAATTGGTTTAAAAAAAGGAGTGTCAAAAGTTAAAAAGGATAATTTTGGAATAAATGAAGTGTATTTAGATTTTTTTTTTTTTTAATTTTAAGTTTTTTTAATGAAGTGTATTTAGAAAAAAAAATATAAAAAGAAAAAAACTTAGATTATTAGGAGAAAATCTCTTTAGCTTTAAGGAAAATTATGGAAAAGTTTCGGGGAGATTTTGAGCATATATATATATTCACATTCATAGTCACAGGCGAGGGGTGTCATAGGGGCCATGACCCCCCAACCAATAAAAATAAATAAAATTCTATTATACATTAAATTAGAATATAAACCAATCAAAAAAAAAAACTATTATACATAAAATGTGATATATATATATAGTAGATAATAATATTCTCTAGTCCTTTTATTATTTTAATAATATAAATTAACTTATAATTTTTGTTTTCATAGTTCTAATGACCATGAAAATAGGAGATAAAATTAGTCTATTTTAATATTTTAATTTCCTATTATTTCATATATTACTACCTAATCTATTGTGTATTATATATGAGTAGGGGTGACTCGGTTCTGGTTCGAACCGGAGGAACCGGCTAGAACCGGAACCCGGAATCGGAACCGGGAAAACCAAAACCGGAACCGGTTTTTCTGTTCCGGTTCCAAAAATTTCGGAACCGGCCGGTTCGAACCGGATTCCGGTTCCGGTTCGGAACCGGCCGGCCGATTCTTACTTTTTTTTTTTTTTTTAAATTACAAAATATTACATTTTATTTATATAAAAAAAATAAAATGTTAGAAAGGACATTGTAAAGTATTGAGCCATGACCCATAACCCTTGTCCAAGTAATTATATTTTCCATTCCCTTCTCCTCCTTTTTATATAGGTTAGACATCCCATTCACTTATCTGGTTTTCCAATGTGGAATGTGGGATGTGGGATAAGGGATAAAAAGTCATACTATGCATTTTTAAGAAATATTTATCAATTTTTTTTTTCCTTTAATTTAAAACTATTTGTTAAAAAATGCATAATATTTTAAGTTTTAAGGAAAAAAAAATTGATAAATATTTGTTAAAAATGCATAATATGACTTCTTATCCCTTATCCCACATCCCACATTGGAAAACTAGAGAAGTGAATGAGATGCCTAACCTATATAAAAATGAGGAGAAAGGAATGTAAAACATATTTACTTGGACAAAGGTTATGGGCCATGGTTCAATACTCTACAATGTCCTTTTTAACATTTTATTTTTTTATAAATAAAATGTAACATTTTGTAATGTTAAAAAAAAAAAAAAAAAAATCCGGTTCGGAACTGGAACCGGAACCGGAACCGAAAACCGGCCTATGCCGGTTCCGGTTTCGGTTCCACCCAAACCCGGAACCGAACCGGAACCGCGTCAGGCCTATATATGAGTAATGCTAGGTTTCCCAAAAAAATTTCCCAAATTCTTTCCCAAATGTATGTAGCATATGAGGTGTCAACATCTTGTAAATCATGAGATTATGTGGTGAATGGTGTGAAGTTGACACCTCACGTTCTACAAACATTTGGGAAAGAATTGTTGGAAAAAAAAATTGGGAAGCCTATCATTACTCATTATATATATATATATTAGATTTTACTAGAATAAACTAAGTAAATATTGAACTATTATAGCGACTACATTTATTATTTATTTTGTTAGGTTAAATATTAATTTTATTTTGATAAATTTACTTTATTAGTTTATTATTTAAATTTTCTTCAATTTTTTTTTTTTGAACAGCAAGATTTTATTAAACAAGCCAAACAAGGCCAGAATGAGCTACACGCAATGCACAACAACAACCCTGAAGCAAGCACAACCGAAGCTTACACAAAGAGCACTAGCAAAAACAAGAAGAAAAAACAACACAACAAGACAAATCCCAAAAGACCTGAGAAAAGGCATAAAACAAGGCTTTGCTTTAGCTTTTCAAACCCCACACCCTTTCTTTTTAGCTGGGCACCGACCATTCACTGACAAAACAACACCCCATGCCCTTTCTTATCTCTAGAACCCACTTGCTCAACACCCATTCCTTTAAGATGGGCACCCCTTGAAAACGGCACACTTACCCACACTGTCCAGAATTTGCACAACAAACAATACATCGACTGCTTCACCAACTTTTACAACACCACTGACATCCCTCTCTTTCTACTGCACCCTTTGATAACGGCACCCTTACCCACAGTTTCCAGAATTTGCACCACAAACAATACATCGACTGCATCACCATCTTTTACAACACCATTGACATCCCTCCCTTTCTACAGCAACAAATTTCAAATTTCAAATTTCAAATTTCTAGCCAGTCAATATCCATCGGAACACCATCTTTGATCATTTTCGGCCACTCTAAACCCCCTTCAAGCTTACTTCTTGAAATCCTTATCACCTCATCAGCCAACAAGTGAGAATCTGAAATTCCAAGCATATAGGAACTCCCCATACTAGATCCAATCACCCTCCAATTTCTCTGACTAAAAGACGCCACTTTCAACCGAAACGGCCACCAATAGATTTTCATCTTTTTCACTTGACTTGCCTTCTTCAAGGCTTCCTCTAAAAAACTATACTGGATAAAATAAAAATCCCACCTCATAGCACTGACATTTTGATGTAGAACAAGTGGCTGATGCTTACGTGATGAAGAGGGAACATCCTAAATTCAAGAGCAATCGAATTCCAATAGTCCGGGCGTCAAAGTCAGAATGATGCGAAACTCGCACAGTTGATGTGTTACGGCGAGGGAGTCAATAACTATGCTATTGAAGCATATCTTTTTTTAGCCGAATTCCGTCGTTTAGGCCTCGAAATTACCGTTTTTGCTATTTTGAAAAGTTTCGTTTTAGCCATAACTTTTGTTTTCCAAGTCCGAATTGACTTCCGTCAATTCTGGCTTGCTTAGGATTCTTAATAGTTTTTATTTCCGCAATTATCTCAATTTTGCTATTTTTGGTATTTTTTTAGTAATTAGTTCTGTTTCTTGTCCAACAAGGATTAGGGTTAGGGTTTTTGCTTTAAATATGCTTGTAAGCCTTTTGGCCGAATTATTCAATTATTCAATAATATTTTAGAATTTTCTTTGAGAGTTTCTCTTGTTTTCTGGTGGATTCCAGAGTTTATCTAGAATATTAACGTTGGTCGTATTCTTTTTATTATTTCCGCAGCGTCAATTGGTATCAGAGCACTGATTTACCGATCTCGATGACAACTAACGGAGCAGGAGACGGAAACCCTATTGGCGATGACCGTGGGGTAGAGGCCTTGTGGGCGGCAGTAGAGGATACACGGCAACAGGTGGCACAGATTCGTGACATGCTTGCTGGGGCTAACCTCAATGCTAACAATAGGCCACCAATTAACAAGACACGCGCCGAAGGATTTGCCTGAGGCCAACTGTTGGTACCTGGGGTTACAGATTGCGCAGCGGAAAGGTTTTAAATTTTTTAAAAGCAATCATCAAATAAACCCATTTGTACAGTAATAATCGAAAACAATAAGAAGGAGATGAAAACTATTTCATACCTACATAGGAGGCTCCTTCACTTTAATTCGATCTGCTCTTGATTTGAACCACTTGATCTTCCTCACTATCTCCCGGAACTGGCAACGGCGTGTGGGCGCGTCACGGTATTTAGGAACAAGGAGGATGTAGAAGAGAAGAGCACACAAAAGACAACTCTTGTTCTTTTGTTGGTGAAGTGCGGCAACAAAAAATTCTCTAAAAAAAAAATAATAATCAGCCCCGTTTTTATTTTTCTTTTCTTTTCTTCTTTTTATCTTTCCTCTTGCCGCCCCTATTTCTCTCTTCACCTGATTGTTGTAACTAATGCATCAGTTTTCTTTTATTCTACCATTAATGCATCAATTTTCTTTTATTCTACAATCAATGCATCAGTTTTGTTATACCATATATATCAAATATATATGTTATAAAACTAACCGATGATCTCTCTTTAACACCCTCCTATCTAATGATTAATTACACAATTAAATAATCTAATTATTTAATTAACATAATCATTAATATTCATTAATTGAATAATCACACTGTTCAATTAATTCCCGAATAGACACGTGTCACTTTTGTAACACAATTAATTGGACAATCCAATTAATTAACCGTGACCCTTGTTACCTAAATCGATCGGGCTAGCAAGGGGACCTAATGGACCTACAGTATTTTGAGCTCCAATAATCCTTAGAAATAAATAATTAAACTCTTTAATTAATATTTCATGATTATTAACTTCGGTGTTATTCCACTAAAAACCCGAAGTTGCACTCTCTCAACTGTAGACGTTTTTACACAAACCAATCACTCTTGATGTCCATTGATATAGCTATTACATATGGTATAATCCTCCACAGGTAGTTCATAATTAGAGCTAGGTCATAATGTCCGTTATACCCCTCTAATTATATCTTTCTATTAAGTACCATTGATTCTCTAATGAACAATAAATCCTACATTCCTTACGGAATTAGGAGAGCGCTCATATTGTTCAAGCCCTGAATCAACCCTTAAGGGAACTACTATCTACTTCTCACAAGAAGGAGTGGATTCCTCTATTGTGTGCAGACCTTCCCAGCCACAAGCCAAACCGCGATTCCAACATACGAAGTTATTGACCGGGAATGCAACTCCGATCTCACCCATGGTATATCAAAAACCACGATCTAACCTGAAGGAGTCGATAAGACACTCAGGATTAAGATCACCCATATATAGCCATCATTTGTTGATATATATGAATTTCATCTTTTAACGGATCTTGGTGAGAGATTCATATAGATCATGGCCCAGTCCTATATGATCAAATCATATAAGGTGCCTCCATTCTCATATCTCCATATGAATGATCTAGGATAAGATCACCGTACATTACGGAATGGACAGCAGCTGTAGATTGACCACAAATAAAGTACCCAGCTTTATTTTCTATCTACGGACTCTTTAGATTGCTCATTTCAAACTGAATCCATCTATATATGACATTCATATACTCAGTTTGAAATTACATCCGACAATCTTGGATGTTAAGTACACATGTTATTATAAATGTATGAGACAATTTGAATGAATAAACTACTTCTTTTATTTCTTGTTCAATTCACATTTATAAACTACAAGCTTTAGGGCAAAAACCCCAACAATCTCCCACTTGCACTAAAGCATGTGAGGCATGTCTTGTAAACCTAGACTCTCTAGGTGACCCGTAAACACTTTAGCCGGTAAGGTCTTCGTAAATGGATCAGCATGATTATCCTGTGATGCTACCTTGGTCACGGTCACATCTCCTCTCTGCACTATCTCTCTGATGAGATGATATTTCCTCTCTATATGCTTACCTCTCTTGTGGCTTCTTGGTTCTTTGGAATTAGCCACAGCACCACTATTATCACAATAAAGTGTGATGGGCTTATCCATATTCGGAACAACTTCCAGATCACTCAAGAACTTGCGGAGCCAAACAGCCTCTTTAGCAGCTTCACAAGCGGCTACATATTCGGCTTCCATGGTGGAATCAGCAATACAAGATTGCTTAACACTCCTCCACACAATGGCTCCACCACCAAGGGTGAATACTGATCCAGACGTGGATTTCCTAGAATCCTTGTCTATCTGAAAATCAGAATCCGTATATCCTAACGGGATCAAATCCTGTCCAGAATACACTAGCATATGGTTTCTCGTTCTCCGAAGATACTTGAGAATAGTCTTGACATCAACCTAATGATCTAATCCTGGGTTGGACTGGTATCTGCTGGCTACTCCCACTGCGAAGCAGATGTCCGGTCTCGTGCATAACATAGCATACATGAGACTACCTACTGCTGACGCATAGGGAACTCGTCTCATATCCTCAACTTCTTGAGGTGTCTTAGGACACTGTTCCTTAGACAAGTGAACTCCATGTCTGGAAGGTAAATTACCTTTCTTGGAGTTCTGCATCGAAAATCGCACAAGAATTTTATCGATATACGATGCTTGAGACAATGCTATAACTTTGTTCTTGCGATCCCTTATAAGTTGGATCCCTAGAACATAACTTGCCTCTCCCAAATCTTTCATTTGGAATTGGCTGGCCAGCCAGCCCTTTACATTAGACAATACTCCCACATCATTCCCAATGAGTAGGATGTCATCTACGTATAGGACCAAGAAAACTACTTTCTTGTCAATGATGCGCTTGTAGACACAAGGCTCATCAACGTTTTGCTCAAACCCATAGGTTTTGATCACATCATCAAACCTTATGTTCCAAGATCTAGATGCTTGCTTAAGTCCATAAATGGATCTTTGCAACTTGCAAACTTTTTGCTCTTGATATGGAGACACGAATCCCTCTGGTTGCATCATGTAGATGCTCTCATCAAGATTGCCATTCAAGAATGCAGTCTTGACGTCCATTTGCCAAATTTCGTAATCAAAATAGGCAGCAATGGATAAGAGAATCCAAATAGACTTAAACATTGCTACTGGCGAGAAGGTCTCCTCATAATCGACCCCCTCCTTTTGGGTATAACCCTTGGCCACTAGCCTTGCCTTGAAGGTCTCTACCTTCCCGTCTACTCCTATCTTTCTCTTGTAGATCCACTTACACCCTATGGGTTTCACCCTATCCGGTAAGTCTACAAGTTCCCAGACTGAGTTAGAGTACATGGACTCCATCTCGAGATTCATGGCTTTAAGCCATTCCTCTTTATCAGGATCTTCCATTGCATTCTTAAATGTCAATGGATCATCCACACTATCATCAGAGACAACATCTTGTCCCTCACTTACACCCAAATAGCGTTCAGGCTGTCTTACAACCCTCTCACTACGTCTAAGTGGTAGTATATCCTGACTAGGAATCATCTGACTCTCAGATGTTAATGGATCAACAACTCTTGTTGATTGAGAACTGGTCTCACCAGGCTCCAACTCATTCAATACAATTTTAGAACAAGGCTTATGGTCACTAATATAGTTATCCTCAAGAAATGTTGCATTTGTCGATACAAACACTTTGTTATCTTCAGGACTATAAAAGTATCCACCTCTGGTCTCCTTGGAGTATCCTACAAACAAGCAGACCACAGACTTGGGCTCTAGCTTTCCACTTCTGTTCTTCAGCACGTGTGCTGGACACCCCCATATGCGAAAATGTCGCAAACTAACTTTACGACCATTCCACAACTCTAGAGGAGTCTTAGGAACAGATTTGGATGGCACTACATTCAAAATGTATGCCGCTGTTTGTAATGCATATCCCCAAAAGGAATTTGGTAACGATGAGAAATTAATCATAGATCTCACCATTTCCATTAGGGTTCTATTTCTCCTCTCCGCGACACCATTCTGTTGAGGTGTACCAGGAGCTGTGAGTTGGGACACTATCCCATACTCGACCATGAAGTCTTCAAACTCTTGGTCAAGGTACTCACCTCCACGATCCGATCGTAGAGTCTTGATAGTCTTTCCTAACTGATTTTCAACTTCAGCTCGGAATTCTTTGAACTTTTCAAAAGTTTCTGACTTTCGTTGCATTAGGTAGACATATCCGTATCTTGAGTAGTCATCTATAAAGGTGACATAATACTCATAACCACCCCTTGCTTTAACATTCATCGGTCCACAGACGTCTGAATGTATAAGCTCTAATGGTTCTTTAGCTCTCAGCCCTTTTCCAGTAAAAGGTCTCTTGGTCATTTTACCTTCTAAACAGGATTCGCAGACAGGTAAGGTGCCAACCTTTAACTCACTTAAAGGTCCGCTTTTCACTAGTCTATCTATCCGGTCAAGGTTGATATGGCCAAGTCTTAGATGCCATAGATACGTTTCGTTTTCTGGAGAAATCTTTTGTCGTTTAGTTTTTGGTTTTTCAACCTTAAACATTTCGGTGTTAAGCAGTGTTGTATGTATTAACGGTCTTAACACATATAAATTGTTTTCATTAATTCCTGAACAAATATTCAGACCATTCTTTGCAATAATAACTGATTTATTATCAAAAGAAACAGAATATAATTGTTCTAACAATTTAGAAATGGAAACTAAATTCCATGTAAATCCAGGAATGAAAAATACATTGTCCAACAATATGAAATTATTATTACAAAAACGCAATCTAATTACGCCCACTGCTCGTGCCGACACGACATCCCCTGACCCCACACGCATAGAGAAAGCTCCCTCCTCAAGTTGTGTCCAAGAATCAGTCCACTGCAAAGAAGAACAAACATGGTTAGTGGCCCCCGAATCAACTATCCAAGGTGAAGAATCATTTTCCACTAAACACGATTCAAGAATAAGTAAATCATATTTACTTTTCGTTTTCTTCTTCTTGGCTACCTCCTCCAGATATTGAGGACAGTTCCTCTTCCAGTGCCCGACTTTGTCGCAATGGAAACATTTTCCTTTGCTCTTGTCGATGAAGACGCCTTTCTTTTTGCTCTGGGCTTTCTTGGGTTTGGGCTTTCTTGGGTTTGGGCTTACCCTTTGCCTTCCCAGCAGACCTCTTCCTCTTTTTGTTATTGGAGGAAGATGGTTCGGCAACATTTGCCTCACCGGTCCTGCCCTTGCTGTCCTTAGTCAAGGACTCAAAGGTAGTGAGCTCATTGAGCAACTGTGTGAGACTGAACTTAAGCTTGTTCATCCCATAGTTGCTCTTGAACTGATCGAAACTCTTCGGAAGAGTCGTCAGTATGATGCTCACCTGACTGGGTTCATCAATGGTCCCGCCATTGATTTCTGCCGTGTTGAAGTAGGACATCATGTTCAGGACATGTTCCCGAACTGATGCACCATCCTTCATACGAACGAGCATAGCGGAACGAACAGCTTCGTGCCGCTTTTGCTCAGAGGGTTGCTCGAACATAGCCTGCAATGACTCCATTATTTCAAATGCAGTACCCATTGCTTCGTGCTTAGTGACAAGCACGTCTGTCATACTTGCTAACAGATATGTTCGGGCTTTCTCATCTGATGAGACTCATTTCTCATATGCCTCACGAACAGTTCGTGCGGCATTGGCAGCAGGCATTGGAGGACATTCCTCCGTAAGCACAAACTTAAGGTCCTTGGTGACCAAAATTGCATTGATATTGTGTTTCCATTTAGTGTAGTTATCACCAGTTAATTTGTCATTGGCTATGATTTGTAATAGTGCAGTTGACATGGCTGAAAAAACATAAATAAAGAATTCATTCATTCATACATTCAAAACATGTGCGAATGTTCGGCATAAAATTAAACATGATGCATGAAAATGTTTAATGAACAAGAACAACCCTAAAAAGTGTTACTACGCCACGACAATCCAACATACCACAAGCAAATGCTGCCTTAGGGTCAGTCAAATTCTTGCATGTTGAATCGAGACATTCTCAATCAAATGTTATACCAGAATAACTCTTATTCCTCTAACATTCAACCATCGTATATTTCAGTCAGGTTTATAATTAACCAATTTAATTAAAACATTGTGAGCGTAACCCATCATTTCAGATCTCATGAGCTTAACTCGAGAATTGCCGCCTTAGGGTCGGTCAATCCCGAAATCCCCTCAGCAATCCTATCCGTTAGGAAGTCAACCTTGATATTGATTCTTATGGAAACCCTCCTCAGGGAGGACGAAAACAAAGCCGTCACGAGGCCCCACTCGAATCTTACGGTGTTGAACTAATGATGGAGACCGTGGGATATAATGTCATATATCCCTCTCCCACTCACTATTTTATAATAAGGGTTTTCTATTAATATTAATGCACCTAGAAAAAACTAGATTAAACGGCTAATTTCAATCTAAGCGTCAAGTGCATTAATCACAAATTCTTAGAATCCTATTCCAATAACTAATAAACTAATTTGATTTTTAACTCTTAAAAATCTAGTTCATTAGTGAAAATTCTAATCTATGTAAATTATTTACTAAGACTAGAATTATAAAAAAATATATATATATTTACCAAGTTTTAACTATTAAAACTAAACACATTATTGGGTCCAATTATTATTAGGGGCTTAATCAAATTAATCCTAATAAATATTAAAGGACCCTACTAATCTAAGTAATTAAACTCTTTAATAATTAGATTATAATTACTTAGATTAGTGATTAATGAGAATTACCCAGTTTTTACTCCTAAAACTAATCCCATTAATTTATAGCCATTTATGTGTATAGCCCATTTTAATCAAATTAAAACTAAAACACATAATAAAATAGGCTAACATGCATGTATGATATATCACCATATATTTATGTGTAGGCACAACTAATTTAAAACACGTGTATGCATGACAATGCTTATTCATAATAAAACACATACATGAGTTGACCGAGTGTTGTGGATTATTTGACCTAAAAAAAAATTGAAATCTAATTACAAAAATATTCCCAAGGCATTCCTTGGTCTTCTTGTAATTTCTGAGTCTTCCAGTATCTTCGGGTCACACAGATTCATCTCATGAATCCAAAAAAAAGAAATATGCATGGAACGCACTAGGCAACACTTGCCAACGAAACTGTGCAACCGGGACACACCTCGCTTGCATACCAACCAGCAATGTTGCACAAAGCAACATGCATAGTCTTGCAAAACGATGTGCGTGGGTATGCACAATCGCGCAAGTCAATATGCGCCTCACCCTTCTTTGACTAAAGTGGATCTTCGTGTATACCAGGTCTTCATTTGATTACATCAATTTTTTTTTTATACAATAAAACAGTAAATAAAAAAATATATAAAAATATATATATATATATATAAACATTATACAACCCAGAAACACTCTAAATCCACAACACCATAAAAAATTACGATCAACCATGTTTTTAAATAAAACAATTTAATCAAAAACATCATACATTCGTTAAATTTGTGCCTACACATTCACACATGCAATCAGGAGCAATCGAATTCGATTATACTGTACAAAAATTGGCTCTGATACCAATTGTTGGTACCTGGGGTTACAGATTGCGCAGCGGAAAGGTTTTAAAATTTTTAAAAGCAATCATCAAATAAACCCATTTGTACAGTAATAATCGAAAACAATAAGAAGGAGATGAAAACTATTTCATACCTACGTAGGAGGCTCCTTCACTTTAATTCGATCTGCTCCTGATTTGAACCACTTGATCTTCCTCACTATCTCCCGGAACTGGCAACGGCGTGTGGGCGCGTCACGGTATTTAGGAACAAGGAGGATGTAGAAGAGAAGAGCACACAAAAGACAACTCTTGTTCTTTTGTTGGTGAAGTGCGGCAACAAAAAATTCTCTAAAAAAAAATAATAATCAGCCCCGTTTTTATTTTTCTTTTCTTTTCTTCTTTTTATCTTTCCTCTTGCCGCCCCTATTTCTCTCTTCACCTGATTGTTGTAACTAATGCATCAGTTTTCTTTTATTCTACCATTAACGCATCAATTTTCTTTTATTCTACAATCAATGCATCGGTTTTGTTATACCATATATATCAAATATATATGTTATAAAACTAACCGATGATCTCTCTTTAACACCCTCCTATCTAATGATTAATTACACAATTAAATAATCTAATTATTTAATTAACATAATCATTAATATTCATTAATTGAATAATCACACTGTTCAATTAATTCCCGAATAGACACGTGTCACTTTTGTAACACAATTAATTGGACAATCCAATTAATTAACCGTGACCCTTGTTACCTAAATCGATCGGGCTAGCAAGGGGACCTAATGGACCTACAGTATTTTGAGCTCCAATAATCCTTAGAAATAAATAATTAAACTCTTTAATTAATATTTCATGATTATTAACTTCGGTGTTATTCCACTAAAAACCCGAAGTTGCACTCTCTCAACTGTAGACGTTTTTACACAAACCAATAACTCTTGATGTCCATTGATATAGCTATTACATATGGTATAATCCTCCACAGGTAGTTCATAATTAGAGCTAGGTCATAATGTCCGTTATACCCCTCTAATTATATCTTTCCATTAAGTACCATTGATTCTCTAATGAACAATAAATCCTACATTCCTTACGGAATTAGGAGAGCGCTCATATTGTTCAAGCCCTGAATCAACCCTTAAGGGAACTACTATCTACTTCTCACAAGAAGGAGTAGATTCCTCTATTGTGTGCAGACCTTCCCAGCCACAAGCCAAACCGCGATTCCAACATACGAAGTTATTGACCGGGAATGCAACTCCGATCTCACCCATGGTATATCAAAAACCACGATCTAACCTGAAGGAGTCGATAAGACACTCAGGATTAAGATCACCCATATATAGCCATCATTTGTTGATATATATGAATTTCATCTTTTAACGGATCTTGGTGAGAGATTCATATAGATCATGGCCCAGTCCTATATGATCAAATCATATAAGGTGCCTCCATTCTCATATCTCCATATGAATGATCTAGGATAAGATCACCGTACATTACGGAATGGACAGCAGCTGTAGATTGACCACAAATAAAGTACCCAGCTTTATTTGCTATCTACGGACTCTTTAGATTGCTCATTTCAAACTGAATCCATCTATATATGACATTCATATACTCAGTTTGAAATTACATCCGACAATCTTGGATGTTAAGTACACATGTTATTATAAATGTATGAGACAATTTGAATGAATAAACTACTTCTTTTATTTCTTGTTCAATTCACATTTACAAACTACAAGCTTTAGGGCAAAAACCCCAATACCAACCTACTGACAGGAGACGTAATCAAACACCTCGTAATCAACCTGATAGCGAGGATGATTCAGATGAAGATGATGTGGGATACGGTGTAACCCAGCCGGTAAGACGAACAAGAGAGCAAGATGATTATCAGTTGAAGGCAAAACTTCCAAGTTTTAATGGAAATCTGCGAATAGAAGACTTTCTTGATTGGGTTACAGAAGTGGAGCGGTTCTTTGAGATGATGGAGATACCAGAAGAAAAGATGGTGGGATTCGTGGCGTTCAGATTGAAAGGAGAGGCTGCGGTATGGTGGGATCAATTGCAGAAGAACCGACAGCGATAAGGAAAGGCACTTGTGAGAACATGGCGTAGAATGAAGCAGCTTATGATGGGTAGATTTCTGCCACCGGATTATGAACAATATTTATTCCAGTCGCTTCAAGAATGTTCGCAGGGTTCCAAATCAGTGTTTGATTACACAGCAGAATTCTCTAGACTTTTAGAGCGAAATAATCTGAATGAAATTGAGGGACAGGGTGTAGTCAGATATATGAATGGGTTAAAACCGTCGCTGCGAGATAAGATTGGGTTACAAGTAGTTTGGATAGTGGAGGAAGCTCATAACCTGACATTAAAGGTCGAGTTGTTGGAACGAAGGGGTGGAACTTCGGGATTTCGGAGAATCAATCCAGATTCGTCGTTTGCTAATAGGGATAGGGGTGTTCAATCATCAGGTCCATCAAACTAGTCTAAGGAAGGAAGCAGCAGTAGCGGCAACCAAACAACAGTTCCAGCCAATAGGAGTGTACCCAGAAATCCGAATTCGAATCCCAATCCTTATGCTAGACCTGCACCTGGGGTTTGTTATAGATGTAGGAAACCTAGTCACGTTTCTAATGCATGTCATGATTGCCCTAAGCCAGTTAATTGGGTAGAAGGGGAAGAAGAAGATCCAGATGCTTATGAAGATGTTGAAGAAGAGGGTGACTTGTATGATGGGGCAGAATTGATAGAAGAAGATGGAGAACGAGTCAATTGTGTAGTGCAACGTGTACTGTCTGCTCCAAAGCAAGAAGATTCTAGTCAGCGTAATAACATATTCCGGTCTTGCTGTACAATTAGTCAGAAAGTGTGTGATTTGATCGTGGATAGTGGGAGTTGTGAAAACTTCGTTGCAAGGAGACTGGTAGAACACCTGAAGTTGCCAACTGAGAAGCATCCAAATCCATATTCTATCGGCTGGATCAAGAAGGGACTCACTGTAAAGGTAACTGAGATTTGTCGTGTTCCTATTTCCATTGGTAAAATATATAAGGATGAGGTAGTTTGTGATGTGATTGATATGGATGCTAGCCACGTGTTGTTGGGTCGGGCGTGGCAATATGATGTTGATATTACATATAAGGGTCGTGATAACACTTACCTGTTTACCTAGGGATCACACAAAGTTGCTATGGTTCCTTCCAAGAGAAAAATAGTGCCTAACAAACCTTCTGAAGTGGAGAAACACTCTTTTTTACCATAACCGGACCCGACACCGAGTTTGTGGCAGAAATCAAGGGTGCACCAGAGGTTTATGCGTTAGTGGTTAAGGTTCTCGTGGTAGAAGGAGAAGAGGCACCGGCAGCAGTTCCTGATAAAATAAAACAGTTAATAGAACAATTCAGAGACATCACTTCAGAGGATTTGCCGAACAACTTACCTCCCCTGAGAGATGTTCAGCACCATATAGATCTTATACCAGGGGCGAGTTTACCGAACCTGCCGCATTATCGGATGAGTCCGAAAGAGAACGAAATTCTAAGGCAGAAAATTGAAGAGCTGTTGCAGAAGGGTTTCATTCGTGAGAGCATGAGTCCGTGTGCGGTTCTTGCATTATTGACGCCAAAGAAAGATGAGAGTTGGCGTATGTGTGTGGACAGTCAAGCCATCAACAAAATAACCGTCAAGTATCGGTTCTCAATTCCTCGCCTAGATGACATGTTGGATCAACTTGAGGGTTCGAAGCTATTTTCGAAAATTGATCTTCGCAGTGGGTATCATCAGATTCGGGTCAGACCCGGAGATGAGTGGAAAACAACATTCAAGAGCAAGGATGGGTTGTATGAGTGGCTAGTCATGTCGTTCGGATTGTCCAACGCACCCAATACTTTTATGCGAGTAATGAATCAGGTATTGAGGCCTTTTGTGGGAAAGTTCGTTGTCGTTTATTTTGACGATATTCTTATCTATAGTAGGATTGAGGAGGAGCATGTGGAGCAATTACGGGAAGTGTTGTCAGTTTTGCAAGAGAACCAACTGTTTCTTAACCTAAAAAAGTGCAGTTTTATGACAAATAGTTTACTGTTCCTGGGTTATATGGTGAGTTCGGAGGGGATTCATGTAGATGAAGAGAAGGTCCAAGCAATTCGAGAATGGCCAGCGCCGAAAACTGTGAGTGAAGTGCAGAGTTTCCATGGATTAGCCACCTTCTACCGCCGATTTATTCTGAATTTTAGCACTGTCGTGGCGCCAATAACAGAATGTATGAAAAAGGGCAAATTTCAGTAGGGAGAAGAGGTAGAAACGGGCTTTGCATTGATCAAGGAGAAATTATGCACCGCACCAGTATTGGCCCTGCCGAGTTTTGAGAAAGTTTTTGAAGTTGAGTGTGATGCAAGTGGCGTAGGGATTGGAGTTGTGTTATCCTAAGAAAAGCGACCAGTAGCCTTCTTTAGTGAGAAATTGAGTGAAGCCCGCTAGAAGTGGAGTACTTATAATCAGGAGTTTTATGCAGTGGTCCGGGCCTTAAAGCATTGAGAGCATTACCTAGTACAGAGAGAGTTCGTTTTGTACACTGACCATCAAGCCCTGAAATTTATCAATAGCCAGAAGCACTTGGATAACATGCATGTTAGGTCGGCCACTTTCTTTCAAAAATTCCCTTTTGCTATTCGACACAAGTCAGGTGTTTTGAACCGAGTTGCTGATGCACTGAGCAGTCGTGCCAACCTACTGGTGACACTGATTCATGAGATCGTGGGTTTCGAATGTCTGAAGGAGTTGTATGAGGAGGATGAAGACTTCAAAGAAATCTGAGCCAAATGTATTGAGAAACAACCTGTTAGTGATTTCCATGAAAGTGATGGGTATTTGTTTCGTGGTAACCGTTTGTGTATCCTTAGGATGTCTCTGCGGGAGAAATTAATTCGTGACCTACATGGAGGAGGATTGAGTGGACACTTGGGTCGAGACAAGATAGTGGCAAGCTTGGATGAGCGGTATTTCTAGCCGTAACTGAAAAGAGACGTGGGGAGTTTTGTGCAGAGGTGTTATGTCTGTCAGGTGTCCAAAGGTCAGTCACAAAATACTAGTCTTTATACACCGTTACCTATTCCTAACAATATTTGGGAAGATTTGTCTATGGATTTTGTGTTGGGACTACCTCATACCCAACGAGGAATAGATTCTGTTTTCGTGGTGGTTGACAGGTTTTTAAAAATGGCTCACTTCATCCCTTGCCGGAAGACATCAGATACTTCACACATAGCCTGACTATTTTTCAGATAGGTGGTCCGACTTCATGGGGTGCCGCAGTCAATTACCTCTGATCTTGGGTGACCTTATAGAAGATGTTTAAGACCTCGCTGAACCGTAGTACTATTGCACACCCATAAACTGATGGGCAGACAGAGGTGATGAACAGGACCTTGGGAAATCTGATTCGTAGCATTTGTGGAGACAAGCCGAAATAGTGGGATCATGCATTGCCACAAGCTGAGTTCGCCTACAACAGTGCTGTTCATAGTGCCACAGGGAAAACTCCTTTCGCTATGATATATGTGTCACCACCAAGGCATACTGTGGACTTAGTTCGTTTACCTAAGGGTCTGGGATTTAGTGTTGCTATAGAAAATATGGCTACACAGGCCCAAGATGTGCATGAAGAGGTGCGACAAAAGCTAGAATAGACAAATGCAAAGTACAAAGTAGCTGCAGACAAGCACAGGCGTCGTAAGGTGTTTGAAGAGGGAGATTCGGTGATGGTTTTCTTACACAAAGAAAGGTTCCCAGTAGGAACTTACAACAAATTGAAGCCCAAGAAATATGGTCCGTATTAGATTTTGAAGAAGATAAATGATAATGCTTATGTGATCGACCTGCCAGAGACCATGGGAATTTCCAAGACTTTCAACGTTGCAGACCTGTTCCAGTACCATGCAGAAGAGTCCCTCTACCCTGAACCTAACTCGAGGTCAAGTTCTTTCCAAGTGGAGGGGACTGATGTAGAACAAGTGGCTGATGCTTACATGATGAAGAGGGAACATCCTAAATTCAAGGGAAATCAAATTCCAGTAGTCCAGGCGTCGAAGTCGAAATGATGCGAAACTCGCACAATTGATGTGTTTCAACGAGGGAGGAGATAGTCAAAAGCTTTGCTATTGAAGCATCCATTTTTTAGTCGAATTCCGTCGTTTAGGTCCCGAAATTACCGTTTTTGCTATTTTAGGAAAGTTTCGTTTTAGCCATAACTTTTGTTTTCCAAGTCTGAATCGACTTCCGTCAATTCTGGCTTGCTTAGGATTCCTAATAGTTTTTATTTCCGCAATTATCTCAATTTTGCTATTTTTGGTATTTTTTAATAATTAATCTCGTTTCTTGTCCAACAAAGATTAGGGTTAGGGTTTTTGTTTTAAATATGATTGTAAGCCTTTTGGCCGAATTATTCAATTATTCAATAATATTTCAGAATTTTCTTTGAGAGTTTCTCTTATTTTCTGGTGGATTCCAGAGTTTATCTAGAATATTGACGTTGATCGTATTCTTTTTATTATTTCCGCTGCGTCACATTTGAAGAGAAATACTCATCTCTCACATTCTCAAAAGCTTTGAAGGGAACTGCCTTACCTTTTTTTGACATAACACTGACATCCCTCCATTTTTTCCCTGTACCTGATACCAAAAGAACTCTTTTCTCCCTCCCTAGACTAGATCCATTCACCCTCCACTTTCTCCGACCAAAACACACCACTTTCGATCGAATCAGCCACTCATAGACTTGCCTCCCTTTCACCCGACTTGCCTCTTTCAAGGCTTCCTCCAAAGACCCATACCAGATTAAAGTGAAATCCCACCTCGTAGCACTGACATTTGAAGAGAAATACCCATCTCTCACCTTCCCAAAAGCTTTGAATAAACCCCATAAACCCAGCAAACCCACATACGGATTCAAGTTAAAAGCAGAATGGGTAAGAAATTGCCCCAGAAAACTCTTCCTACACCTCTATCCTCCAAACTGAGGACTTCCCTTTCTTCCAGCAAAACTCTCTCAAAGAATCTCTTTCTACCTCTATCAAAGACTCTACTCCTTTCTACATGTAGATGAGCCTTAGAGGATCTCTCTCTAACACTCATTCTCGATCTCTCCACTTATGAGCCTGAATTGGCATTAATATTCATGTGCTATGCATTTGTGTCCAAATTTTCTTCAAAATTATTATAAGTTAATTTGGTTTGACATGAATATTATAAAATTAAGTTACAAGTATGTAAATAATTGTGATTTAAATATATCAATGGTATAATAGTATTTTAATTAAGCTATTGAAATCCATATTTTATAAGCTGAGAACTATTAAAATATTTTTTTAAGTTATGCACACCATTAAGTACAGGCATAAATTTTACAACAAAATAAAAGATGTTTTCTCATACACTCTTTGATTATGTATTTGAAATGGAAATTAAGAAGAAAATTAGATTGATTTGGTTATAAATAATTTTCTAGATATAAAATAGACATGTTACATTTTAATTAGTTAATATCTATTTTATTTATTTATTTATTTGTATCCTTACTTTTAACACCAAACAGTATCACATTTTGTTGAAAAGTATCAAGTGCGAGATTTCACATTTTTTTCTTGTACATGATTCCTACTGACCTACAATATTAGTTTTTATTTCGGCCCCCCTAAAACCAAAATCCTGGCTTTGCTCCTGGTCACATGTAAGATTTTCTTTGCAATGCATCAAGAATGAAAGGTTGGGAATATATGTTGACTTAACCACAAATACAAGCGGCCGAAATGGGTAGATTTATGTCTTAAGAATCGAATCCCTATTCCCTGGTTGTTGTCCTAATCTCATATGCCAATAATTCTTTGGACATTATCTGCTGCAATTCACTTAATTACTTATTATTCAACACAAAGTGATTTCCCGATCGACAGATTAGATTAGATTTTCAATAAATATTTGTCTCTGCATGGACTCTGGATGCTTCTTGAATAAAATCCAAACAACTCATTTAGATTACACCTCCGGCTCCTCTAGGGGTGTAATTCAGCCGGTAGATGGACACGTTTGAAACTTAGGTAAATGACTTTTAAATCAACAGATCGAATCCTACCAATAACAAAAGTTTTTTTTAAAAAAATGCCTGATATATCTACAGACGTGGATAAATAGTATTGTCAGTAATAAAAAAAAAAATGATTACACCTCCAGCTGGTACATGAAACAGAAAGCAAATGATATTGTTAATGAAAAAGAAGGATGTGACTAATTGTACGTGGTGCAGCAAGCTAGAAATTAAGGCAAGGATTTTTATAGAATGGATTAGATTTCATCATTGATATATTTGATCCACATACAACCACACAAGTACTAATCAAAGTAAATTACACAAAAAATAATAACAATATTTTAGTATTTTACCGGAGCATATATAAAATTACTTTATACTAGCTAATTAATCACTTCTTATCAATGTAGTGAAAGAAGCTTTTGACCTATAAAAATATGAGGTGATTCGAGCAAATCTCATTGTAAAACCAAGACTCTTTTCGATTTTCCATGGTGTCCACAAAACAATGTGCGAGCATTCCAGGGTGGATGACCTTATATTATAGTACACGTGATTACATATGAAGAAACATGATATAAATTAATATTAATTTCTGGCAAATGGGATTCCAATATCTGTAGTAGATAGCTAGGTTTTAGTGGCCATTAACCTTTCTTGTTTTTGGAGTATATATCCATCATCAACGTTGAATTCCCTGGCAAAATATATTAATATATCATTTAGTACTTGACCCTTGTAGTTGGGAATGAGTCATGTTGATCATGATAATTCTTTTATATATTCTCCAAAGATCATATCAAGGCTCTAAAAAGTTGTCATAATATAATAAGTCAACTTATGTACAAGAACCAAACAGTTAGCCGCATACTAGCTAGCTAGCTTATACCATCAATCACCTTTAATTTGCTGTTTGAGCTCATGTGATTATATTCTCGATCGAGCATTAATATACAACAATGTTAATATAGTTATATATATGAAAGGATTCGAAAATATTTTCAATGCAAATAGTTGTTGACCTCTCCCCTATATAAATAAACCCGTTTTGTTTAATGTATCCATTTAGACATAACAGTTTTGGAAGTACTCGATCTATCAGTAATTAAGCTATAATAATTAGAGAAGATTCCAACTTCCCTCAAAGGCTTCCAATATACCATGCTATGCTACGTATTTGCCAAGTATGGATATGTTGGAGGCCTGCGAGGGAAGTTGAACCCTTACTCTCTTCCTATCAGTTTAAATATTAGTGTGTTGTTGGGGAATTGTATAATGAAAATCATGACGATGATCAAGAACTTTCCCTCCCTTGCTGAATTTGGTGCAACTCCTCTCAGGACTCCGCTCGATCGGCAGCAGAATATATATATAAATTCTATTCTGTCCACAGGTACTTTTGTTTAATTTCGAATGGCTGGCATAAATTCAACTGCTTGTGAATTATTATTACTCATTTTGCTTTTGATTTTCACATGCATATTTGTGATGTGTCTAGCTATCTCTCTCTCTCTCAATATTACGTTTTCTTAATTTGCTAGCAAACGTTTCAAGTGTTTGTAAAGACCAAATTAAGGGATCTCCCAAGTTCCAGTCTCGATCCCTATAGAAATCTTTTATATATGTTCTAGGTTCATATATAAATTCTTTTTGTTCACAAAATCTTTTATAATATATAATTCTTTATTAGGCGCGGTTTTTTTTACACAATATATACAAAATATATTTAGCATGTCAAAATTATGAATACTAACACGATTAATTAATTGAATATGTTGTGTTAGGATTGACCCTTTTTATTTTGAAATCGGTTTGACCTAAATTTTAAATTGTTAGTATTTGCATTTAATTATACCATCACATGCACTGTTTAGACAGGTAACTAGGGAAGGTAGTTTAAGTGTGTTCCGCACAAGCCTAAAACGGCCGATTCTAGTATGGACAAACCAGTAATGCCGCGGAAAATCCCTGAGCCGACATATTTGTCTAGATTTCATTGTCTTCACTCTCCAATATATATTCCACCTAAAACATGGAAAATTATCGTAAACTTTCAAAAGCTTAATGCGAGGTGTGACCAGCATTGATGTCATCGTCAAGAGAAGTAACTTTGGTGAGGGCGTGGAATACTTAATTAGTTAATTCTATGCATGTGACTTGTAATTGAAGAAAAAAGAAAAAAGAAAAGAAAAACAATAACTTTTGTGTATATAGATTTTTTTAACAGGATAATTGAAACCCTAATGGAGGGTTAAAGGTCATTAGCACATGTATGGGGCACATCGTATGTGCCTCGATTGGTTTAATATATATTTGAACTTTGATTTAGACTATTAAATTTTTTTTTTTTTTTTGAACTGCACAATTTATTCAAGATGCCAAAAAGCCATGGCACAAAGGCCACAACACGATTTAGACTATTAATTGAAAGATATTTTCAAGGGTGGGGTTATTGCCACACAAAAAAAAAATAAAAAAAAATAATTAATAATTAATAAATAAATTTAAGCACTCATTTTTTAAATATTTTTTTAATTACCAACATGTCCTTTGTTAAAATTACTTGTATATATATTGAACAAACATGCATCTTCTTCTTCCTCAATATATTCTCTCAATTTTCACTACTTAAAAAAAATATTTAAAAAATTCACTTACTTTTTTATTCTATGCAATTCGGTTTTGAGTAAAAAAAATAAAAACGTATAGTTCTATGGTATATTGGTATTCATCTTTTTTAATATTTGTCTAGATATGATAGTTCTATGAGTAAAATAAAACTAAACCGTATTTGTCTAGACATGATAGTTCTATGGTATTCATCTTTTTTTATTAATGTAGGTTAGAAAATTGATAATAAGAAAACATCAATTAACTGTGTTTTATGCAGAAGATAAATGGTGAGTTAAAATTAAAGTTTATACATATTAAAAAATATTAAAGTTAGGGTTTATGGAAATTAATATATATATATATATAAGGTTACTTTTGGTATTTTGTTGGATGCTTATAGTGAAATATTTACTTTTAAATTTTAACAATGGCTGCAACCCCTTAAAAAAAAATTAAAAAAAAATTGGTGTACATACATTTTTTTTTTTTTTTTTTACGGTATCTAACTATCTATCTATCCATCTACTTAGATCGGGTATTTTTTTGAAGTTTTTGCCTAGTCCATCTACCAACTGAGCTACGTCACGGGGGTGTATATACAATTTTTAATAATGGCAATATCGGCACTCTATTTTCAAGAATAGATCACTTTCAAATATATTGCAATTATTTGTAGCTAGAGTACTTTTTGTATTTTAATTTAAAGTTGTCTTTTACTTCTAGTGAAAAAAAAAAGGTAGCAAATTTTTCAAAAAGCACTCTATAAATTAATGGTTAAAAGTATAAAATAAGGTAAGAGCACCGATGAAAATGAGGAGAGAAAGTAATATAAATTTTGATTCAATTGATGGAAGCTTACAAAAATAGGTATATAATCTACATACATGCATAAACCTTATTATAAGATTTATCTCTAAAAATCATCAAATAATAATAACTTAGTAATTATCTAAATAGTGATAAGTTCATATTATCCTAACATTTATCTTTACAAAAATTGCTATGATTTTGCATTTTTTTTTTAAATATTTTTGTCTACCACTAATTCAACACTATAATTTTAAGGGGTTTTTAATATGTATGACATAAAACTAAATTCCTTACATATAGAATTCAAATTCAAAAGATAGAAATTTGTGCAATTTTGTCTGGTTTGAATTGTATGAACATATGACAATTCAAAAGTTCTCTGCTTATATATAGTATTATTAACCTCAACACACCTTGAGATAAACTTGAAATTAATACAACAAAACAAAATTTCTAGTTCCAACTTCCAAGTGCTTTGGTGACTATAACAAAAAATGCTCTGAAACACATTTGTTATTGAGATTTGCAAATTGCAAGTACAAGAACAAGATGTCAGAAGTGAACTCTCGTTGACTTGAGGTGTACTTGTGTGTTTTATGTGTTTGAACTTTTGGATGAAGACAAAACTGAAGCAACTTGTCTGAAATCACGACAAGCTAGGAAGCTGAGTCATCAATTGACTAATAAACGAATCTCTGTATGATTCCAGTTTCATAGAAATAAGTGAAGAGCAAATTGAGTATCTTGGAGCATCAGAAAGTGTGTAAGAAGATGACTGAGAATTTTCTTTGTAAGCTCCTCTCATTGCTTGAGGAGGAGTAATCCTTGGAAAAGATTTCGTCTTTGTTATACTTGTACCCAATTACAATGAAATTACCAATAAAACATAAAGAAAAAACAAAGCAAAGACCATTGAAAGTTTGAAACCCTATAAATACCTGCACCAAACCCTAATCATACCGTGCCCATCTCTCTTCTCTCTCTGTATTACTTACTATAGAAGGTGATCAAATAAAGGATAATATTATTGGGTGTTGGTTGGTAGAGAATTCGGAGAGCCATCAGTCTCTAAACTCTCTCCCTCAATGGCTCCTTTGGTTTACTAATAATCATATCTTTGGTCCATAAGGAGCCATTGTCGGAAGAGTCTACAGTATGTGGGTTCTAATGTGCTTTGAAGTCCAACGAGTTACGAGTGCAAAATCAAATTAAAGCTATGATGGCACCAGGTATGTTGATGTGGTTCAGCTCAAAATCAGTTTCTATTGACTGTAAATTGAAACAGTGATTAAGCCTGCTTAATTAGTAGCTTATTTAATTTCATCGATCTGTAAGATCATAATGTCCAGTTCTGATCAAGGTTAGTGCTCTGGTACTCCTAATCTTTTTTTTTTTTTTTTTTTTTTTCAATCTGCTGTTGATTCAGGAAATTTGGTCTTTATGAGCTCAGATCATGGAGCCGTTGGTTTTAGCACGGTTTCTGGAAATAATTCATGATTATCGATCGCTAGATATTAAAGCTTAATCATATATGTAAATACACATTTAATAGCTAGTATCAATTTCTAACAGTAATTACCCTAGGTTAATTTCAGTATTAAATGATCTGCAACTTGGATGGCTGTGTATCATAAAGGGCTCATGATATATTGCACTCTAATAACTAATTATAAGTACTAGATCTAGATGAGATGACATTTTAAGGTAAAATTCTAGTTGTGAAATTAATTCAAGTGCAAAATGCCACATATGTGATGTTTGATAATGAAAAAGGAAGAGGAAACATATATATATATAGCTAACACCAACATAAACTCACTTCATGGTCTATGAAATTTTGATTCTACCTAACTCAAATGACATGTGCATATATAAATATATGAGTATTAATTATCTTACAAGCTTTTAAGACATATCTTTCCAAATTATGAATTCAATCAATATTTTCCTATGATATATAATAAATCCTTTCCTAACCTTTGAAGGATTCGTTTTTATTTGGGGAGGCGTGGATTGGGTGTGTGGTAAGAGAAAAATCTCCAATCCAATCAATGATAGAGGATATATATACAATAATTATACATACATACATGATACATACATACATACATACATACATACATACATATATATATACACACACAAGAAGAAGGGAGATAATATTTTTGAATGAACCAATTTACGAGTAGACCTGTAGCCTAGAGTTTGTATGGACGTCATTTTTGTTTGAATGTTTAATTATACATGCTTGATGTGTAAAGTAAAAGTTGTAACCAATGTTCAACCTTTTTTGTATTTCTGTTATTGAACTTGCATGTGTTGACCCCTGTATACATTTCAAAGCCTCGCAATCACCAGAAGTGAGCCATAATCTCCTCAGTACTAAGAGGTAGTAACACTTCTATATATTGACTCGAAACTTGAGTGATATAGCTATTAATTTTTTATGATCAGTTCCAGTTGTATGCTTTCTGCAAGAATTGCTCGAATGCTTTACTTGAAGTGGGTGATCAATTGAAGTAATAGGAGTGAATAGCACCTTTTAAAAAAAAAAATTCGGACTAGCACCGAGTTAATAATTTAAGTTTTAATATGTATCATTAAAGTATAGTAACCGACAAAAATACATTAGACTTCACTTTTTCCTTCTTCTTTCTTAGAATATTCTCTCAAGAAAGTTGATGAATTGTGATTTTATCTTGTTTGTAAGTGTTTGAGATGAAGAAGAGGAATCAAGAGGAAGAGGGAGCAAAAAAAAAATTGTGAAAGAACATAAAGTAAAAGGAAAAAAAAAATGAAGAAAATAGGTCTAAATTTTTTTCTAAAAAATAAGTCTTGGACATTAAATATCCCATAAAGGAAATAAGTTTCAGACAGTCTCTCCACTATAGGAAAATAAGTCTCTAACATTAAGTATCGATCAAAAGCTTAAAATTAAAAATGCATGGTTATTTTTATGAAGGGTTTTTTTTTTGTCGAAAACACATTTTTTGTACTATTAAAACTTAGATTTTTTGTAATAAAAAATAAAAATTAAATTAAATTAAAATAAACTTAAATTATTATATATATTTTGAATCAGGGGAGGGGGGATTTGAACTCAGGATTCAACTTTGGTGAGAGACTAAGAGGTGTGGTGACCACTAAGCTAATTAAAACTTAAATTATTAACTTTGATGCTAGTTCCACAAAATCAGAATCCAAAAGTGCTAAAAATTTTAAGGACCGGTGATCAATTTACCTCTTGGCTATAACTTCTAATCCATATATGTATGTCCCTATTTGAAAAATGGCTATTAATAGCCTTAACATCGGTGATCAAGTGTATCTAGAAACATATTTTTCTTCCTCGTAATTGGGAGCTTTAATCCTGCTAGTTTAATTGTAATTAAATAACTTACTTTCTAGGATCACCCCCTTTAAAGATTCATTCCCTTCTAACTGCCATCCTTTTGATATTAATTGTCTCAATATTGTTTATTTTGATGTATTTTTAGAGTATGCATTTTTTTTAGTTTGTCTTATATGATTTTATATTGCCAAAGGTCTAGGTTGGGAGATCTATGCTAAGATCAAGCACTACATGCATGCATACTTTAGATCTCTACTTTCACATCACTGAGGAGGAATATACCCAAAAACTTACAAAGTTACAAGGGGAGGTGTACTTACACGAGTTTTTCTCTGATAGACATATAATTGTGAGAATATATATTTATAGTATTTTTCTACCTCATCACGTTTTGCCATATAAACATTATTTGATCCAAGTGTATTATTTTTTCCGATAAAAAGTGATGAGATAGATAAATACGCTATAAGTATGCTCATAATTATATGTCTAATAGAAAAAAATTCGTACTTACACCACTCAACCAAAAGTGGCCCATTTAATTATATATAATTTTGTATCTATCTAGCTTTCTTTGAGAAGTAAGAGGCTATTATATCCCCTACCTAGGTCTAGGAGTAACCCTTGGTACTATTTGTAAAAACTTTATCCCCATGAATAGAATTTTCCGAATAATTACGATATATAAACGATATTCCTGCATAATTCTTATGAGTTCTTAAAATTAATAGTACTCGATCTTGAAACAGGTTTTTGTGGGCTAAACACCATTTTATTAAGTTGAGTTTATATAATATCTAAAATGGTTTTGGGACAAAAATATTTTAAGACAACACTCGAGGTCGAGATTTATTTAAGTTTTCGAAACTTATTAAAAAAAAAACATATATGAAATGAAAAAATATATATATATCAAGACAACAGGCGAACAATCGAGACTTATTTAAGTTTTCAAAACTTATTTAGGTCTCAATCAAGACTTACGTACTGTTCTCGATTTGAGACTTATTGTGCAAGTCTCAAAAGAGACTTACACTTAGGTTTTGATTGAGATTTAAAGTAAGTCTCGATGGAGACCTAAATTAGTCATGGAAAGACTTATTAAGTCTCGATTTTTAATTTTAGTTTGGCCTAGACTTAATTTCTCGACTTTGTGGTCCATATTTATGTCTCTCTTCTTTTTCAAATCTATTCTTTAACCAAACTGATAACTACTGATTTGAGATTTTAATTGCATTTAACAAGTTTCTAGGTTTTTGATCTACGACAAATAAAACAAACCAAAAAAAAAAATCCAAACCCAAAATCAATCAAAATACAATTTTAAAGAGATATATATTCATGATGTTTCACTACAAATAGCAAATTTAAATCATATATTCGAACTCAAACAAGTTTTTTTTTTTTTTTTTTAATTAAAAAAAATGACATTTGCAGAGAGAAATAAAATAATCAAGATAGAGTGAGAGAAAAAAATGGAGAGAGAATTTTTTTTCTTCTTCTTGAGTTTAAGTGAGAAAATGTCTGATGAAAGATAAACAGAAAGAGAAAAAAGAGAGGTTAAAAGAGGGAAAAGAAAAGAAAAATAAAGTTAATGGGCATTTTCGTCACTTGCAATACTTTGTTGCTATTTAAAGTACTCAACTTATTAACTTATTGTTAAACATATAAAATTAGGTGAAAATTGTGTGTTTTTTTTTTTTTTTTATAAAAAAAAATATATTTATATTACAATAATCCGGGATTTTTATGGGTGGGGGAGAGACTCGAACTCAATCTTGTGGCGTAGATGTAAGGGGCACACCACCCATTTTAACTAATTCACTATTAGATACCTGATCCAAATAAATACATTAATGCAATGTACAATGCACTAAAATTATGACTGTTCCAAACCCTTGATGTACATGGAATGCCTTATTATCTAATACGAGCCCAAAATAGCCACGGTAGATGTCCTGTAATAAAAAGATCATTTTCTTGTAGCACTGATATGATTGGATTACATGTTGCTTGATCTGGATACTTCCACAATCACTGATTATTAATTGATCAACGAAAAATTTGGACAAGTATACCGTTTTAAAAAAATAACATTTTACCAAGCCGAATATAAAACTTTTTATTTTTTATAATACCATATATTATTATAAGTACTCGAACTTAAGACATTGTTATACCGAACACCACGCGGTCATATCGGGTGGTACCAGTGAAGAGAAAACTTGGTAGTATTAATAATAACTAGGAAATAAACGATGTAGTTAAATAAGAACTTTTCACTTATGAAGATGTCAGGCGCTTGAACCTAGCTCCTTGAAACAATTAAGGCTACACTCTTTGATTTTCCATGGTGTCTACAAGACAATAATGTGCATTCCAGGACGCTCATCTCATGGACACGTGAAGAAACTTCATATAAATTAATATCAATTTCGGGGAATTGTGATTCCAATTCTGCGATAGGTAGGGTAGCCGGGTAAGTAGGTTTAGTGCCAATTAATTAACTTTCCCTGTTTCTAGAGTATATATCCAATATTATCCATCCATGATCCATAAAAGTTTAATTCCCTGGTTAAAGAGATATATATATATATATATAATTTTTTATCATATTCACTTGACCTTTGTAGTAGGGATTAGGGAATAAGTCAAGTTTAGATTTATATGTACATGCATGATCTTTCTTTATGCTCCCAAAGATTAAGTCAGCTTATATATATATATATATGTTGCTTTTTCCCAACAGATCGATTTAGAAGAACCAAAACTACTTTTATGGTGGATGTTGAGCAGTAACCCGCACTGCTTTCGCTGTTCTTTGATCGAGCTGTGATCTTATTCTAGATAATATTGGTGGTTTCACTTTCACATCACCCCTGTATATATATAAATATCCTTTAATTAATTTATATTGGTATAGCCATATATATATATATATAAACTAAAGAAAAATTAGCAAGCACGTAGTTTGTAAGCTAGTTATAATTTGGAGAAGATTTCAACTTCCCTCAAAGCTTCCAATATTAATATTTTGATATTGCCTCATCAGTATCGGAATGTTGGGAGCCTGCGAGGGAGATTGAAATTAAGCTTACTCCTTGTTAGCGACTTAGCATGACCAATTTAGTGATCAGCAGCGTCAGTAATTACAGTAATGTAAGTTTTTAATTTGTTTCTTGTGTTTTGTTTAATATTCTAGCTTAATTGTCATTGCAGACATGTAGGAAACCCTAAATGTTAGAATAAAGATTTTCATACCAATACCCTTCACTAATGTAGCAATTCCTTCTTTCTATGATTCTATGAATATCTCCTCCACTCTTCAAAAACCATCATTAAGTGTTTAAATAGCCAAAACAAAACCTCTCATCCCAACCTGCCATGGCGATCTTTTTTATTTTTCAAATTTGGTTTCTTAAGATTTTAGTGTTGGCACTTTGAAATCTTCAACCTTCATTGTTAACTACAATCCAAAAGTGGCACTACAGGAGCTAAACTAAAGAGTGTCATTGTTAACTGAGCCAGAGCAGCCTAGTAGACAAAGCGCAGCATGCAACAAACAATACAAGCCCGGCCTCTTGGTGTTGTTTGAAATAGACAAGAAATTAGGTAGTTTATAGGAACTGATCCTTGATTATATAACCATCACTTCACTTGTGTGCTGCACAACACAAGCCTAGCAAAAACTGCACATCTTAGAGCTTGTCGGACAAAACCAGAGTATAGGATAGGTATGGAAAATCCCTGACCAGAAACATTTGTCTGGATATGGTTGTCTCACATTCCAATTTCGTGCCCGCCCGCCGAAAACCATGGAAACAGTTATTCTTAATATTCCAAACTGTACCTAGAGACTCATTTTCGCATTGATATTATCGTCAATGCAATCAGCTGACTAGGTGAGATGGCATCCAACAATTTTTTTTTTTTTTTTTTTTTGGAAATTACACCCGACTTACCATTGGTATACCTATTTACGGATGGAAACAACTTTTCAAAATATTTACATACACTTCTCCCGCTGTTAGCATTGAGTGTTAAAGTAATTGATATCAACGGGTCAGATCGGCATGCCCCAAACCCGACCCATGACTGAAACAAGTTTTTGATTTCTGACCCGAATGTGACAGGGGGAGGGGGGTAGGTGTCCCAAACCTAACCCGAAATGACACATTTCATATATTTAAAAAAAAAAAAAAAATTTGTTCAAACAATTAAATAAACAAATATTACCATACATTTGAATTTTATGTTATGAATTTAAATTTTAATATTCAATCAAGTTTAAAAATACAATTAATTTTAAAAATATATTTAAATATAAACATACATACACTTAAATTTAAATATAAACGATAAATAAATATAAAAATTTAAAATCTTTTTGGGATACTCTTGTTAATAGGGTGGAATCTAGATTGGCGCCGTGGAAGAAAAAATTCTTGAGCAAAGGTGGGCGCTTGGCTCTTATTAAAGCGGTCCTCTCTAGCGTCCCGATTTATTTTATGTCCGTGTTTAATATGCCTATTGGGGTGGCAAATAAATTGGAAAAAATTCAACGCTCCTTTTTTTGGGGGGATGAGGTTCTTAAAAAGAAAATTCATTCGGTGGATTGGATCTCGATGTGTAGAAGTAAGAATAATGGTGGGTTGGGAATTGGGAGAATGAAGGATAAAAACAAGAGTTTGTTGGCTAAGTGGGTTTGGCGTTTTGGGAATGAGGAGGATAGTCTTTGGAGGAGAGTGATTTGCGCTAAGTACGGCTCTCGGAAAGAGGCGTTGAGCTGGAATTGGAGATGTACTGGTTCGGTGGGGGCCTCAAATTTTGTTCAGGCTGTCAACAGTATTTATGCCTCTGGTTCTGTCTCTGAGCAGGTGGCTAAGGATGGTTTCAGTAAGATCCTAGGTAATGGCAGGAGGATCGATTTTTGGTCTGAATTAGGTAGTGAGGAGATGCCTCTTAGGAGAGCATTCCCAAGGATTTTTGCGCTGTCTTCTAAGAAGTGTGGGTCGGTGAATGAGTTTGGTTTCTGGAATGGCAAGAATTGGGTTTGGAATGTGCCTTTAAGAAGAGCTTTGTTCGATTGGGAGAAGGACCAATGGAACACTTTTACTTATAGACTTGACCAATTCAGTCCTCACAATCTCTTTGAGGATAAGATTGCGTGGGCCTTTAGTTCAAATGGTTTGTTTTCGGTTCGTTCCTTCCGTGGAAAGATGGAAGACTTGGGAGTGGAGGCTGTTATGACTGATTCCTCCTTCAACTGGAAAGGAATTTGTCCTAGCAAGATTGAGATCTTCACCTGGCAATTGCTGAGGGGCAGGATTTTGGTGAGACAAGTCTTGAATAAGTTCGGTTTCAGCTCTAACCTGTCTCAGGATTGTCCCATGTGCAGTTGTGCTGTTGAAACAGTCGATCATCTTTTCCTTCATTGCAAGTGGGCGTTTGAATTGTGGCAGAAGGGGATGGAGTGGTGGGGAGTGATCTCGTGTGCTAATCAGTCCCTTCCTCATTGGGCTTTAGGGTGGTTTGGTCTCTGCCCAAACGTGAGACAAAGAAGAGATTGGCATACGCTTTTCTTTGCCATCATGTGGACCATTTGGGATTCGAGAAATCAGGTGGTTTTCAGGAGTTTGGTTCAGGGGATTGATCATGCTGTTGATATGATTAAAATCAGATTAGCTTGGTGGTTCAAGTACCATAAAGAAGGTAGCTCTGATTCGGTCAGTGTTTTGATGCATAACTTAGCTGAGAGGTGTGTGGTGGTGAGACCTGTTAAGGCTGCTCATAAGGGAGATTGGTCCCCTCCTTCTTGTGGAACCCTGAAATTCAATGTGGACGGATCGGCTAGGGGCAGTCCGGGGGCTGCGGGCATTGGAGGAGTTTTGCGTGATCACTTTGGCAAGGTTCTTGGCTCTTTCTCTAGGAATATTGGCATAACTGATGCCAACACTGCTGAAATTATGGCAATTCATCAAGCTGTGACGTTATGCGCTAATTCCTTGGCTTTGAGCGGTAAAGAGATCACCATCATTAGTGACTCGAAGGTGGCTGTCAGTTGGGTCAAGAGTGTTGATTTTGGGAGTCTTAAGCACATTAACCTCATTTATGAGATTCGGTCGATGCTGAGTTGCTTGGGAAGAACGGAGATTGCTTACAATCCTAGGTCTACCAACTGTTTCACGGATTCTTTGGCTAGAAAAGGGTCTAATGCGGATGGGGATTTCATTGTTTGGGAGGTGTAATTGTTCTGTTTTGCTTTCTTTTTCTTTTCTTGTTTTTCTGGAGCGCCGGTTGTTCTGTTTTTGCTCTGCTGTTGTTTCTTGTAGTTTGCTGGGTTTTCTTGTTTTGGGTCCTTTGGGCTTGGGGCTTGGGTGTGTGCCGGCGTTGGGCTCTGCCCTGTTGTTGTTTGCTCTTGCCTGTGGCTTCAATAAACTGCTGTTCAAAAAAAAAATTTTAAGTTTAGCGTACACTTAAAATTCATATATAAACTTAAATTTAATAGAATATAACATCTAAATTATATAACTTTAAATTCAAACATAAAATACAATTAGACAAAGAGATAAAAAGATTAGAGTTTTTTGTTTTTCCTTTTATATTTTTAATATTTTAAAAATAATTATATAAATACATGATCAACTTGGCTGGGTCGGGTCATAGTGGTTTCACTCATACCCGACCCGATTTCACACTAGGTCAACAATGTTTGATCTATACCCGACCGAGCCCCGTTTTAAGTGCTTCAAACCCTCCCAAAAGGGATCGGATCCCCGCTGATTTGCGGTGGGTAGGGGATTTTTGCCATCCATAATTAATCACCATTAATATAATACAATCAAATGTTTTTAAACAATAATTTTTTTTATAAAAAAAAAATGTAACAAAAGAAGATAGATCTCTACCATCCATCTCAAAGGATGGATGGTAGAAATCAAAAATTTAAATAATAATAATAATAATTAAAAAAATTGCAACAAAAAAAGGACCTCTGCTGTGATGGACGTTGGAGATTAAAAAAAAAAAAGTAGATTTAAAAAGAAAAAAATTGAGCGGGTGGAGATCCATATCACTATCCATCTTCTAAGATGGACGGTGGAGATCTAGACCGGGTTCAAAAATTAAGTATCACTTTTTGGGTTGGGCCTTGCACAAATAACACCACATTAATAACACTAGTTTAAATAGCACCAAAGATGGAATTTGGACAAAAATACCCCTCATCTTCTATTCTTTTCCCTTATCAGTCATTTTCTTTTTCTTTTTTCACAAACATCCATTGATGGAGCTTCAATGGAGTTGTCACTGCCAACTAGCGAGTTGATCGATAAAACCACCAAGAAAACGTTCATCGAGTGTCAATCGTTATAACCGAAGTGTTCGTTTATTATTTCGAGTTGTGTAGAGAGAGAAATGAAGCCAAACCCAAACCGTCGTCGAAGCTTCATCGTCCGATCTGTGATGATTCGTCGTGAATATGACGAAATCGATGGTGCCAACGAACTCAGTGTTGTCCGATTTTCCAGATCCAACTATCTTTGGAGTCAACCGGTGCCGTCGTCAACTCGTCACTTTCACCATTGATGGAGGTTGAACAAAATAAGTCTCGAAAATTCATGAATTAAGTCTCGAAACACATGAATAAGTCTCAAAAACTCATGAATAAGTTTCGGGTATCATAAAATAAAACTCAAAATGGAGCAAAATAAGTCTTCATAAATTAAGTCTCGAATAGCTTGATGTTCAATGTGGACGGTTCGGCGAGTGGCTCTCCTAGATCGGCTGGGATTGGGGGGGTGCTCCGGGATCATGTTGGCAAGATGCTGTGCATTTTTTCTTCGTATGTGGGGTCTCAAGAAGCGATTGCTGCTGAGATCTTGGCCATTGCAAGGGCATGCGAGCTTTTGGGGTCCAGACCTGATCTGTGTAATAGGAGTATAATTATTGCAAGTGATTGTAAAATTGCTGTGGATTGGGTGAATAACAGGGGGGGTGGTGGCACAAGTTTTGATCAAACAATTAAGTATATTTGTGATAGTTTGGTTTCTTTTGGTTTAGCTTCTGTGGAGTTCCATCAGAGGGGGACTAATGGTTTGGCCGACAGCTTAGCTAAAAAGGGAGCGAGGAGGCAAGAGGTGGAGCAGTGGAGTGGGTAGCTCTGGTCCTGTGGTTTCTGTGGGGTTACGGGAGCGTCTGGTGTTCTGTTTTGTTGTCTTGTTGTTTGGTCTGTTTCTTTTCCTTTGGTTTGGGCGGTTTGGGGTTGTTGGTTGGCTTGCTTTTCGTTTGCGTGGGGGTTTTTTGGGTGGTTTCTGTCAATCTCCGGCGACAGGGGTTCGGTTGTGTCCTTTGTCGCAGTTGTTTGACTGTTTTTCTGTTGGTTCTGTTTGTCCTTTGGCGTTGCCTTTTTATAAAGTCTGCCTTGTTGAATTTCAAAAAAAAAAAAAGTCTCGAATAAATGTAATAAGTTTCTGGTATTCATAAATTAAGTCTTGAATAAACGTAATAAGTCTCGAGTATTTATAAATAAGTCTCGAAATGGAACAATTAAGTCTCGAATAAGCTTAAAAAATCTCAAATTCGGCTGCTGTTCATCTTCTCCGATTTGACAACCCAAACCCGAACCCACAAATTCAAGATTCAAACAACCCCATTCAGATTCAACAAACTCATAATTCACATCAAAATTGACAACAAAATCACAATAAAAACTCGAAATCAATGAAAACGAAATTAATATTACAAAATCAAAAAAAAAATTTGAGTTCGTTTGTTGAATCGTCAACCAAAATCGTAAGTGTTCGTCAAATCGTCAACCCAGCACCGTCGAAGTGTTTGTTCTTTAGACAATGAATTGACAACAAAATCACAATAAAAACTCAAAATCAATGAAAACGAAATTAATATTACAAAATCAAAAAAAAAAAAAATTTGAGTTCGTTTGTTGAATCATCAACCAAAATCGTAAGTGTTCGTCAAATCATCAACCCAGCACCGTCGAAGTGTTTGTTCTTTAGACAATGAGAGAGAGAGAGAGAGAGAGAGAGAGAGAGAGAGAGAAGAAAGATAGAAAAGTTTGCAAGTGAGGGCATTTTGGTCTCATCACCTACTTTTGTGCTAATAAAACATAAGTTATTAAAGTGGTTGTAGTTACACAAATCCATTTTGAAAAAAGTGTTATATACCTCTATTTCCTCGATCTAGATCCCCTCAATTCTTCTTTTAATTTTATTTTCTTTTTGGATTTTTTTTTAAATTCGTTTTAACTTTTTTTTTTTTTATCTACATCATTCATCTTTTCACATAGATGGTGAAGATCCATTTATTTACTTTTTTCTTCAATTTTATTTTTAATTTCCATCGTCCATCTCAAAGATGGGGATGGTGGAGATATATCTCTTAATTTGTTTTATAATCGTTTTTTTTTTTTTTAGAAAATATTGAAAAACTTGAATGAAAATGATGAAAATAACCTCCCTACTTCTAAGTTTGACCGGTCAATGTTAAATGCATGTGAGGTGCATGTAAGTTTCTTGATAAGTTGTTTCTATGTGTGAATAGTTAATTAGTTATACCCCAAGTACGTCAAGTGTAATTTCCTCTTCTTTTTTTAGTGAAGATATTTACAATTTGGTTCCTAATGTTTTAAGAAACATCACTTTTTACTTGTTAAATGTGTATTAGTTTTTTCGGTCCTCAATTTTTTTCCAAAATATATCAAAATGGTTCATCCGTTAATCAATCAGTAATCAAAATTAACTGAAGCAAAGGTATCTACATCTTTACTCCAAAATCAACTTTTTAGGGGGTATTTACATTAATCTTATCTATCTACTCCACCTTTTTTAAAGGATGATGACTTGAGTATATTAATACACCGTTGGTATGCCTTGGTTATATTTTTACCAGATTGTGTACATTTTTAAGGAGTTTGTTAATAGCTCGAGGCAAAATTTTATTTAATTTCTTGAAAGATGAAGGGTAAAATGGTCAATCGAAAATGTTAATAACCTTGTAAAATAGGTTAAGCGACTTGAATTATCACTTACATAATCAATGCAGTACACAAGCACAAGTGGCCTCATGTTTGGGTTATATGCAAGGGCATTTTTGTTCTTCCACTTTTGTCATTAACTCCATGATGAATCAACCGTTTGGTCAAGTTTTGTAGGGGTGTGTTGTGATAAAATGAAAAGATGATATGTGTGCAATTGCACCTAAATATAGGGATGTTTGTATAATTTACCTTTAAATCAATTACATAGAAATGTGTGACATACAATAAAAGTACTACATTAAACAAATACATCTAATTGGAACCTTGAGAAGATGTAAGAAGATGGCTGCGAGGTTTCTTATGTAAGTTCCTCTCATATAGGCTCATAGCTTGATCAAATGATCCGTACTAATCATTGTAAACATTTCGACTTAACTATGCGTTTTTGATATAACCTATTACTATGAAGCAATAACCAAATAAAATATTCTAAAAACTTGGGCCATGAAACCATATAAATACTTGCACACAAAACCCTAAATCATACCGTGCCCATCTTTTATCTATCTCTGTATAATTATTTTACTAGCTAGAAGGGAGGAGAAAAAAATTTGAGTTGTTCTTTTGTTGCATGCATGGAGAATTTGGAGAGCCGTCATTCTCTAAACTCTCTTCCTCAATGGCTCCTCAGCTGGTTTAATAATCTTTTAATCCAGAAGGAGCCGTTGAAAGAGAGTTTCTAGAGTGGGTTCTCAATTTGAATCAAGGTAGAGCCATTGGGTTTCAGCTGCACTGCAGGTAAGATTTGGATGCATGTAATTGTTAGGCTATAGCTAAACACAAAAATTTATATATTCTCATGGGTTTTGGGGCGGGGTGAGGGGAGGGTAGAGGAATGGAGGTTGGGTGGGGGTCCCGTCCCAATGGGCCCCACACACATCTTTCAATATGATCAAAAATTGTTTTTAAAAACAAAAATCGATTTAAATATTGTTTAGCTGCACATTTTACAAAACTGTTTCTAGAAACAAAAAACAATTTTTTAAAAGTTAAAAACAATTTTTTATTGTTTTTCACCATTTTCAAAACATCATTTCAAAACAAATCACAAATTTTCCCTCCAAACAACTACTTTACTCATTTTAAAAACAACAATCACTACAAGAAAAATAGGCTTTTATCATAGTTTTTATTAGCCGTGATCAGGTTATAATAGTTTTTTTAATCCGTCGTATATTAATGACATACTTTAAAAACGACATAAAAGTATCACGGTCTTTTAAATGTGTCATAATTGGATCACAATTTTTATTAACCATGATCAAGTTATCATATGTTTTCATAACCGTGATTAAGTTGTCACATATTTTCATAACCGTAATCAAGTTATCATGAATTATATTAACCGTGATCAACTTATCACATTTTTTTTATGCGTAATAATCACATTATTTTTTTAGTGTGATAAAGAAAGATGTTTCTTTTATTTGTAGAATTATACTAAACGATAATTTTAAATTCTTAATCTCTCAAATTTGTATCGCATAATACTTTATGATATAAAATAAAATCAATAAAGTACAAATAGTCATGCAATTTTTTTTTATAGTGAAATATTAATAACTTAGATTGAAATATAGTATTACAACATAATAAATTTAAAAAAAAAAAAAGATGATTTTTTTTTTTAAAAAAAAAGAGTTACTGTCAATTTTTTTTTTTTTTATGACCATCGATATGCCATTTTGATTTTTTTTAATTACTTTATTTGGTATAGCTTTTTATACGTGCCATTGAAATAAGTGTACACAAGTTAATATTATAGGTTTTTCCACATCATATCTTTAGGTTAATATCATACATATTTTAAAAGATATATATCTCTCCACTTTCTCACCATAGCTCTCACTTTCTCCCTCGTCCCACTTTTTTTTCTCTCATCTCTCACTTGGATTCTTCTTTTTTTACACAAAAAGAAAATAAAAATAAGAACTTTTGCCATGGTGAGTGCTTAATTTTTTTTTTTAATGTATTTATTTATTTTTTATCGGTTATTTTCTTCTGTATCGGTTGTGAATTTCTTATAGTCTCTGATAGCTAACAATGAATTTATTCAACGCACTTTTTGTGTTTTGAACTTTAATGTTTAATGTTTATGGAAAACAGAAGATCATATTCTTTATTTTCAACGAGAAAGTTGATAACAACATGAACAAGAGGTTCGTTAATTTTCCGTTTCGGTCTCCTTTTATTTTCTCATTCTGTTATTGTTAAAAATAAGTTTAAATTGTGATTTGATGTTATAATGTAGTTTGAGTTTTTTTTTTTTTTTTTTGTCAATAAATCGTTATTCAAATCTTACTCATATTGTTTCTTATACTATGCAGTTGTATACTCAAAAGGAAGCCTTGAGGAAGATGAACAAAGAAAATTTATACATACTTTAAAATAGTTTTTGAGTAGAGAAGTTTGTATTTTAGGGTTAATTTTTGTGATAGAGTTTTATATATTTTGATTATGATGTTTGTAGGGTTTTTTTTATTTTAACTGTACAAAGGCCAAGTAATAAATGATTATCAATTTTATTTCAATGATATTGCAATTGAAAATTTATACAAAATGTGCGGATATAGAAAAAAAATATATTTATGTGATTGTAATGATAGGAAAGTAATAAATTACACAAAATCAATACAATCAAATAATTAAGGAATTAAGCATTGATTGTGGGTCAAAAAGCAAGAGAATTAATTTGATTCCTAGAATCACTTTCTTTCCTAATAAATGAGATCTTTACTATAATAAATTTACCAAAAGTAAAGCTGGATCTCCTTGTAATATATATATATATATATATTGTAAGATCCTAGATCTTTTCTTCTTAATAGGTATTTGGAAATCCATTGTCAATGTTGGTTTTATATCATTATAAAATAATAGAGTGGTGCTATTGGCACACCCCCTAATGATCTATTTATGCCCCTTTTTTTAATTATTTAGTTTTTTTATTTTTATTTTATCAAAATTACTAAAAGATACATACAATTTAAGGAAAAAAATATATTTTATAAAGTAAATCTAATAAAACCCCACCTTCCTTTTATTTTTTATTTTTTTTAAAAAAAACAACATTCTTTTAATCAGTTTCTTAGAAAGAAAGAAAAAAAAAAAGAACTTTAACTCTTAAACCCTAAAAAAATTCCTAACTTTTAATCAGTCCACAACACATGGATTTCTCTGAACAAGATGTGGATATCTTCGGAGAAGAACATGAAAACAATCACGACCAACAACAAGCCGGGGCCAACGGCTCCTCATCCTCGTCGTCTTCGTCTTCGTCTTCGTCCTCGTCGGGTTCGTCATCGCGATCCTCGTCGTCGTCGGCGTTGTCCTCGTCCAACAACAGCGGCAGGGGAGGGAGTGGAAGCGCCAGTAGTGGAGGAGGACGAGAAGAAGAAGAGAATGGAGAAGAAGTAGACAATATTAATGTTAATTATAATAATAATAGCAATAGGCGATGATACTATTTATAGACATAGCAGGGATCTTTTTGAAGATGAAGATGAAGATAAAGATCTCTTTGGCTTTGATAATGAAGATTACTGCAAAATCACCGCCATTATTCCCTACCCTATTTTAGGTAATTTCAAAAAAAAAAAAAAAAATTCTACAAGTAATTGGGGTTTTTTTTTTTTTTTTTTTTTGGTTTATCAGTCGATTTTGAGGTTTGCCCAATTGAGTTTTATTGGATTTTTAATTGAGTTTGTTGATTTTATGGTTCCTAAACCTTTGTATGTTTTGAATTTCATTAGGATTTTGTCACTGTGTCGGTGACACTGAAACTCCTGTTGCTAGTCTTACAAAAATGAAGAAACTAAGGGGGGTATATTCAATTAGGATTCTGAGGGACATTTAAAAACATTATAAATCCTGGTGTATTTAATTAAGACATTTAAAGACTTTAAAAAGTCTATATTAATTCAGTGGTATTCAATTAAGATTTCTATGGATTTTTAAAGAATCCTTTGAAATCTGGGTGTATTGAATTGAGACTTTAAAAATGTCTACAAGAATCAATGTGTATTCAATTAGGATTAGATTTTAAAGGATTTTCTTAGGTCATGGATTTTGGTGGATTGTGGTGGACTTGATAGTGGGAGATATAAATATCAAATGTCATAACATGTCCAGCCTTCTCCCCAAAGATTTTGGTGGACTTTGCTCTCTCTCTCTCTCTCTCTCTCTCTCTCTCACTTCTTCTCTGCTCAAATAATCATGATCGATAATCTTCCCTTGCTAATTTTTTGACTGCAATCTTACCCAACAACACCCACAAAAAAAAAAAAAAAAAGACAATAAACTAAAGCACATTCCACAACTACGATTAGCACCTTTTTTTTTTTTTCTATGAGTTAAACACACCGGCAAGTGGCAACACATACAAGCAAAAACGTTGATTTTTTTTTAAAAAAAAAAATTATTTGTCTGTGTTTTACCTTTTATACAGGTTCTATGCATTTAACTTACCTTTATTTTTATTTTTATTTTTTTATCTTCTTTTATTATTTTAATATACCACTTTAAAATAAAATTAGCTCAAACCCCAACTCATCTTGATGTAATTTATGTATTTAATTTGAAATCTTATATAATTAAATCATAGTTTATTTGATCAGTGGCAAACCAAAACATAAAACAAGGGAGATGTCATAATTATTATTAATATTGTTTTTATATGTAATCACAAACACACACACAAAAAAAAATGATTTTCTTATTATTCCGGCCATGAGCTAGTTTTTATTTTTTTAATTTTTTTTTTAATTTTTTTTTAATTTATTCTTTCTGTTGGCAGTTTGCTTAGAAAGTGAAGGCAAGCCATGGTGGATATGTGTCCTACAAAAAAATTAAATAAAATTCAACATTTAAGAGTTAGAATTTTTAAAAAAAAAAACAATAAATTCAATAACAAATTTTTAAATAATAATAAAGTTGATTGGACTTACCAGAGGGGTGTACATACAACTTTTAAGGGGTGTAAATATCATCACCCTTCTCCATTTATAATAGAAGTTAGAGATAACAAATCCATGAAAGTCCATGGATGTCTATACAAATCCATAACAGTTTGAGATAGATGTCTAAACAAATCCATAAAAGTCCGAAATAGATGTCTAAACAAATCAATGAAAATCCATGTGGATTTATAAAAGTCCGTAAAATTCCATGAAAATCCGTCACTTAAAAAATGTCTTTAAATGTCCTTAAGAATCCTAATTGAATACACCCTCCTAAGTTTGAAAAATACATCTGAGATAGATATAGATAATTTGGGGTTTATTAAGTTTGAAAAATAAGTAAAAATGGTAGATTTGGAAATAAATAAAATAAATTAATAAAACCATTTAACTTTATTTAATTAAATCAAAATTTAGAAAAAGAGGTATAAATAGACAGTAGGAGGTGTGCCAATAGCATCACTCAAAATAATAATGCTTGTAAATCGTCAAGAATATATCATGGACAAAAACTATTATTGTTTTATAACGGTTTTTAAAAACCGTGATAAACTAAAAAACCGTGATAAACTTTTTATTACACTGTCTTTAACAACACATACAAAACCGTCATTAAAACCCTTTCATAACGGTTTTTAACTATCATATATAGCAATTATTCTTGTAGTGAATCAAACACATTTATATTGTTTTAAAAACTACTTTTAATTAAAATGTCCAATTTGTTTGATTTAGGGTTTTCACCTAGATTTTATTTTGTGTGAATTTGAAAAAAAAAATAATCAAAAAGGGTTATTAATATTTGGATTAATCTTGATATTTTAGAGTTTGTAAAGAGTAAATTATTAAATTTGAAATTGTTATTGTGGGTGTGGGGAGAAAATTGGTGTACCGATAACTATTTTGGATGGCAATAGAGTCAACCCGACTTAAACCTAAGACATTGTCAGTTTGAAGAGTGCTCTTTACCATTAAACCACATTGGACTACTGTGATCGAAACAATATTGTTGACCCTTTATGTCCGTTAACTTTTAAATTATAACCGGTTATCACTAACCAAAAAAAAAAAAGGAACGAATCCAATCATACATAACTTTTTTATTTTATTTTTTTAATTCCCATTTTGTAATTTGAAACGGTTCACGCAATGTCAATAAAATTTCCTTAGAAACAATAAGATAATAATTTTAATTTATTAATGATACAATATTGCATGCATCATGCCATCATTCCATCAAAGCATTAATAAGAGATTGAGATAAATCATAATTAACTTGTATCCACTCAACAACTACCACATCATTAGATGGGATAGAGAAGAGATGAGATGTCCAGCATTACACGTATAGATTAGATTTACATTAATCAATGAACTCGATAATGCAATAGAGACTAATCTAGTATTAAATAAAATTAATTTATTTTCCTTAAATAGATCATGAATACAAGTGGATTGTATGGCATCGTATCATGTGCACTAGACCTGCTATGCATTGATAAAACTTCATGTCAAAATAGGCCTATTTTGGGTGGGTGAGAAATGGGCCGTCAACGGTTGATCAATGTGGGCCTTAAGCACATTGGAACGGGTCTTAGACGAAAGGCATTGACTACAAAAGTCATTAAGTTATATGCGCAGATTAATATACAAGAAATGGTGGATCTTCTGACGTGGCGAGCAACGATTGGATGGATTCACGTGGCAGCAGATATAATTGGACGAAACAAGTCGATGGCAGTCTCTGGAAGATCTATATAATATCTCTTCAACAAGAGCATAACAAACGAAAACATTTCGTTGATTGAGATTTAGATTTAGTTTTAGTTTTCAGATCACTCAAGAGATCATGGGCGTCTCTCGCCGATTCGCTCTTCTGCTTTTCGTAGCTTTCGTTTCGTTTCAGCTGATCTCCGCCTCCGATGATGCCACGGTAACTGTTTGTTGGTTTGTTTGTTTTATTATCATTTTTGAATTTATGTTTATATATCAGTTGCTGAATCTGATGGAGCCACGTTTCAGATCTTGTACGAGTCATTCGACGAGCCGTTTGATGGCCGTTGGATCGTTTCTGAGAAAGACGAGTACCAAGGTTAGCTTTTCTTTTTTTTTTGGATCTATGTTTTACTTTTCGGAATTTGCATATGTTGATCGGTGATTGCGATTTGTGTTTTCTAGTGTCGTGGATTGAGTTGAGCATGAATAGATTCGTGAGTAATGTCCTTTTTTTTGTAATGTTTGTCACATGAACTTACAAGCCTGTATATTTTTGTTAGTGCTTTTATTGGGACCTTTTGTGATAAGGTGAGAGCTTTAAAACTGACTCAAAGATTTGTATATTACCAATTTTGATTTGGTGTTAACGGGTTTTTAAGAAGATGAGGATTCTCGATTGAATCGTGTGTTTTGAGGTTGTTAATAGGATTTTTTTTTTCTTTTTTGAAACTAATAGGAAAGTTATTATTAGGTTTTGGGTGTCTAAGTAGAAAGTAGTTCCTTTGGAAATAGAACATTCTGGAAGAACACACACGTTAAGCCTACAATGCTGATGGAGTTGAGTTTGTGTAGTTGCCTGGTGTCTGGGGTCTGGGGTCTGGGGTCATTTAAAAATAATACATATTCAGGAAAGTATTAAAGAAAAGAACATAAATTAGAATGTTCTGTGATTCACCCGATGTAATTTTCTCGGGTTGTGCCCAGCCCAAGTGTAGAGTATCATATAAATTACTCTCCAAGCTGTGAATTACTGTTCTATGGAATTAAAAAATGATTTTGTTTGTAGCTTAGAACAAGCGAGGCCAGATACTATGATGCTGGTGTATTGCCTGTTTGTGTAGGAATCATATCTGTTTTTTTTTCCCTAGATGTGTAATTATTTAAACCTGCATTGGTTCTTGTGTTGAACTCTTCTGAGATGAGATATAACTATATTTGGTTTGAAAGTCCTATTTGCCTTGTGATTGGAAAATTATGATCCATGGGTTTGTTTATCTGAATGTATTCTTTGGACTCAACATTTTTTGGGTTGTGTTATGTATTTTGATGTGTTCTTTGAATTGTAGGTGTATGGAAACACTCAAAGAGTGAGGGACATGAAGATTATGGCCTTCTTGTGAGTGAGAAGGCACGGAAGTATGCCATAGTGAAAGAACTAGATAAGCCCTTGAGTCTTATGGATGGAACTGTGGTTCTCCAGTATGAGGTTCGCCTTCAAGAAGGGCTTGAATGTGGAGGTGCATACTTGAAATATCTGAGACCCCAAGAGGCTGGTTGGATAGCTAAGGAATTTGACAATGATTCTCCTTATGCTATTATGTTTGGACCTGATAAATGTGGCGCCACAAACAAGGTGCACTTTATCCTGAAGCATAAGAACCCAAAGAGTGGAGAGTACATTGAGCACCATCTCAAGTTCCCACCCACCGTCCCATCTGACAAACTGACTCATTTGTACACTGCCATCTTGAAACCCGATAATGAATTGCAAATTTTAATTGATGGAGAGGAGAAGAAGAAGGCTAATTTCCTTGCAGCTGATGATTTTGAGCCTCCTCTTGTTCCTGCCGAGACAATTCCTGACCCAGACGATAAGAAGCCTGAGGATTGGGATGAGAGAGAAAAGATTCCAGATCCTGATGCAAAGAAGCCTGAGGATTGGGATGAGAATGCTCCTATGGAAATTGAAGATGAGGAAGCTGTGAAACCTGAAGGATGGTTAGATGATGAGCCTGAGGAGATAGATGATCCTGAAGCAACAAAACCAGAAGATTGGGATGATGAGGAGGATGGTTTATGGGAAGCCCCAAAGATTGATAACCCAAAGTGTGAGACATCCCCTGGATGTGGTGAATGGAAGAGGCCAATGAAGAAAAATCCTGCCTACAAGGGTAAATGGCATGCCCCACTCATTGACAACCCTAATTACAAAGGTATTTGGAAGCCTAAGGATATTCCAAACCCAAACTATTTTGAGCTTGACAAACCTAACTTTGAGCCTATTGCTGCTATTGGCATTGAGATCTGGACAATGCAAGATGGTATTCTGTTTGACAACATTTTGATATCAAAGGATGAGAAGGTTGCAGAGTCATACAGGGAGACCACATGGAAACCAAAGTTTGAAGTTGAAAAAGAGAAACAGAAGGCTGAGGAAGTAGCTGCTGGTTCAGACGGTCTTGCTGGATTCCAGGTAATGAATTAGCAGCCAGCAGTTTGTCCTACTCCTATATGTTTTGGAATCGATATCTTAATATTCAATTTCTTTCCTGCAGAAGAAGGTGTTTGATCTCTTGTACCAGATTGCAGACATTCCTTTCTTGGAAGCATACAAGCATAAGATTCTGGTAAGTTATCTATTTTATTTTCTTTATTATTTTGCAATTCAATGATGATTAAAGGGAGGTGACCTAAAATTGGAGTTTATCTTACAGGATGTCATTGAGAAGGGAGAGAAACAACCAAACCTCACAATCGGCATCCTTGTGTCCATTGTGGTGGTTTTCCTCACAATTCTTTTCAAGCTCATTTTTGGTGGGAAGAAGAAAGTAGTAAGTTGTTAACCGTTTTTTAATTACTTCACTACTTTTGTGAGCAGTTATTAAATCAAGTTAATACTTGTGTCTCACTCTGTTGGTTCACCTTGTGCAGCCAAATGTAGAGCCAAGTCCCACTGTAGCTGCTGAGAGCTCCAGCAATCAAGAAAGCAGTGGCGGTGAAAAGGAAGAAGGTGAAAAGGAAGAAGATGAAAAGGAAGAAGAGACTACTGAGAAGGAACAGACTGCTGCTCCTGCTCGTAGGAAAGGCAGGCGTGAAAATTGAAGAGACTGGAACATCTTTCCCGGTGATGGTTATTAGTTTTACCTTTGGTAGATTATCAGTTTAGTTGTTTCCCTAGCTGAATTCTTGGCTTTTCATATTTTTTGTTAGCTCTGTTTTGAAACACTAAAATGTATGAAGAGTGTAAATGAGATGGTCTATCCTGAGATGGTTCCTTTTTCTGCCGCATAAGGAAGAATTATAGGGCCAGTTGAGGATTTGATGATATTGCAGATTTGAAGGATATAAAAGTAGTGTATTCTGATTTTGATCATACCTGGAAGAGGTAGTCATCTTGAAAAATAGCATAATACAATCATTTATTCGGCTTAAGTTTTCTAAAGGGTGTTCTTTAACATCTCAACTTCTAGTAAATCTCTAATTCAAATTCAATTTTATTAGTTTATATGGCCATTTGTTTTCCGATTTTCTGGGTTTTTGTGGTTTTGTTGTTTAGTGTTCGTGTTTGAGTTGGTTGTTGTTATCTGCTCAGTGTTGTGATTGTGTAAGTTGTTTGATATTAATGTTTGTGTTTGCGTGGGTTATTGTTTGTTGTGTTTATGTCTAGACCGAAAATTATGGATATTTCATCATTCCTCCACAGTTATCTGCTTACTGCAGATTTGTTCCTATATTTTTATTTTTGAAAAACTCTAGATATGTAATCTGTCAAGTAAGATGGAAGTCAACTAATGCAAGGGAGGTTTGTGCAATTTCATACAGAAGTTCCAAATGCTTGCAATTATATTGATTGTCAGGGGATGTTTGTGCAATTAGCCCTCTAAATAACTAAATGTTAAAAGAAATATCTTAGAAATTCACTGGAAAGTTGAAAAGGAACGAGTTAAGAAGAAGTCACAAGAAATTGGAAGGGAAGGAGAACAGAAGGAGCACAGAGGTAGGATAATCAATAAAATGCTTAATTAACTATTGTGTTTGTCACTTTTGTTGTGGACCCATATGTTAATTATATCTTAAATATAACATCTTAAAATATAAGCATTATTTTTAAATATAACTATTGTGTTTGTCACGAGTTATTTTTTTTTTTTTTCTACAATGCGTACCGTGTGCATCCCCCGTTAAAAACCACGTTGTATCACTGGTTGGTCTGGGGGCAGTGGTACGTAATGAGAGTGGCCTAGATATTGCTGGCTACCTCTTCCAAACTTTGGTGTAGGGCCAACTAATTATTATTATTTTTTTTGTATTTACGATAAAAAAAAAAATAGCTATTCACTTCTTGTTTTTCTTGAATCTCAATACAGCACTCTGGCAGTCTGGCGAGACAAAAAAAAAAAAAAACTAATTTATTCTTTAATATTTATTCATCTTTTTCTGTAATAATATTTATTCATCTTTTACTCTCCTCTCACCTCACACCTCTATCCGACTCCCTAAGGTCTCAATTCTCCATTATTTTTCTCATTTTCAGTAACTACATTCTCTCAAGGACTCAATCTCTCAGTCTCAACTCTTATGTTTCACACTCTCAGTCTCACTCTTATATCTCACACTCTCAGTCTTTCAATGCCCCAGCCCTTAGGTAATTTCTAATTTGGTTTTTGTTCGTAATTTTTATTTTAATGCTTTATTGTTCGATTTATAATTTAATATTTATTTTAATGTTCTATTCTAATTACATTTTATTTGTAATGCTCCGTGTTTTAATTATAGGTTGAGTGTCCTCGTTTGAGAGAGCAGTGTAAACCAGTGACTCCTTGCGCGTTGACCACACTTGACCACCGATTGCCGAAGGTCAAGGTATGTTTTTTCTTCTTATAAAAAAATGCACATAGTATGTTTTTGAAATGAAATCGATTATATTATTTTGAATCATTAAAAAAAAAAAAAAAAACCGATTATGTCGATTAATTCTTGCTGTTTAGTTTTCGAATTCCTATTGAGTAGTCTTGTAGTTTATTAAAATATTAAATGTTAAAATATATGAAAACAGTATATATTGAAAACACTATAAATATACGCATAGGACCTATCTTTTATATTTTCGCCCCGGGCCTCGATAAAGTCAGGACCGGCTCTGCATTTACCTCAAGTTTGCTTCACAATATCATTGGTAAGTTTGTTTTTTACCTCTTTATTTTTGGATTTGTTTTCTATTATTATTCAATTATAATGTATTTATGTATTTAGAGAAAAAACCATAACTAGCCATAGGAAATATTAAACTTTTGTTACTAACCTCTTTTTAAACTTTAATTGTTAATAACCTTTTTTTAAAAAAAAAAATCAGTGTATGTCCGTAAATTACCAGAGTACCCCTAAAATAGTTTTATTTTAAATCTCGAAGCAAACTTGAAATCATAGATAAATTGAAATGTTCAAACTTGAAATCATGCCTAAATTGAAATATCAAAACTTGAAATCATGCCTAAAATTGAAATGTCCAAACTTGAAATCTGGACTAAATTGCAATTTCCCCTTTCTTCTTCTTCCTCATCTTCTTCCTCAAACATTAGGGTTTTTGTTTTTTTTTTGTTTTGTTTTTTTTTTTTTTTTTGCTTTGTTTCAATTTTCCTGCAGATGACCTCGCCGACGAAGGGGGATCAATTTCCTTGCAGGCGAAGCAACAGTGGACGGCGAGGCACCAGCCCACCAATGGCGAAGCAACAGCCCACCCGAGGAAACACTAGCGCACGCGAGGACCAGCTTCGTCGCCAGCGAAGCTACAGCGCCGGACGTGGCGCGAAGCCCAGGAGATCGCCGGCGCTCGGCGACCCCCCAAACAGCCCGGCGATAGAGATCGGGTGGAGAGAGAGAGAGAGAGAGAAATCGGGGAGAGAGAGACCAGAAGAGAGAGAAAGAAAAAAGGGAAAAGAGAGAGAGTGGGTTTGGGGACCCTTTTTATATGAGGGCTTTCTAGTAATTTTACAAAAGAGTGATTATAAACAATTAAAATTTCGTTTGTGGTTAAAAACAAATTTCTCCTAATATTTGTGGTCATTATGAGTAATTTCCACATGTATTTATGGGTTTTTTAGTTGGTTTTCATTAAGTTATTTTTGCTATTAGTTTGTTTTAGAAACTATTTTTGTCTCTATATTTGTTATACTTTTGTAAAAGAATTTAGTAAAATTTTGGGGAGAGAAAACCAAAAGTAACCATTTGAAACATTAAACTTTTGTTAGTAACCACTTTTGAAACTTTAATTGTTAATAATCACTTTTTTTTAAAAAATTCAGTGTATGTCCATAAATTACAAGAGTACCCCTGAAATTAGTTTTTTTTTTTTAAAAAAAAGGCTAATTGGCAAGAATAACCCCTGAACTATACGCGAATTTGCAACTTACCCCCTGAACTTTTTTTTTCGGCATTAAACCCCCTAAACTCAACGAAATTTGCAATTGTTAACGGAAATCCAACTGAACCCTAATTCCGTCCAGGAAAATTACACTAAGCTCCCTTGATTATATATATAATTATATTAAACCCCAAAAAATATAATAATATTACCCGAATACCCCTCTGACCAAATTTTTAAAATAAAAATTTAAAATTTAAAATTTAAATAATGGTTAAATAATAATAAAATTCTGAATTTTATTATAAAGACAATAAAATAAATATAGAAATGAAAAAATTAAATTGATTTAACAATTATTAAATTATCTTTTTTTTTTAAATATCCCTAAATATAAACCCATATAAATATTTAAATTATTAATGAAAAATAAAATAATGGTTAAATAATAATACAATCCCCTTTCAATAATAATAATAATAATAATAATAATAATAATAATAATAATAATCATAATCATAATAATAATAAAATTCTTATTTTTTTTTTTTATAAAGACAATTAAATAAATAGAGAAATGAAAAAAATCTCTATTTATTTAATTGTCTTTATAAAATAATAATAATAATAATAATAATAATAATAATAATAATAATTATTATTATTATTATTATTATTATTATTATTATTATTATTATTTAAATTTTAGAATTTAAATAATGGTTAAATAATAATAAAATTCTGAATTTTATTATAAAGATAATTAAATAAATAGAGAATAAAAAAAAATTGATTTAACAATTATTTAAATTATCTTTTTATTTAAATATCCCTAAATATAAAAACCTAGATAAATATATAAATTATTTAAGAAAAATAAAAATAATGGTTAAATAATAATACAATTCTCTTTCAAAAAAAAAAAATACAAATCTGATTTTTTGAATAAAGAAAATAAGATTTTAAAAAATTAAAACATCTTTAAAATCTCAATCATCCATCTCATAGATAGACGGTGGAGAAATATTTATTAAAACAAATTCAAATAAAAAAAAAACATTTTTTGAAATAGATTGATTTATCTCAATTACAAAATAATTATAATAATACAAATACAAAATTTGAAAAATTGAACATCAATCCAATTAAAAGCACATATAGAAGAATTAAAAATTAAATTTTTTATTTTAAATTTTATGGGTGTTGGAAATTTAAATTTTTTATTTTCTTTAGAGAAGGAAAATTTTTAAGGATTGGATGGAGAAATAGGTGTTCATTTAATTAGATGGATTGAAGTTCATTTAAAAATATTTATTCGAAATTTTTTATTTTAAGGATTTCTCTTCTCTATGTTTATTAAGTTAAAAAATTAATTTAAAAAACACATTTCACAAACCAATAAATGAAATCTAATTATAAAAAAATAAAATAAAATAAAAATAAAAAGAAGAAGAAGAAGAACATTGATGGATCTTCATATCTTCATTAATGGAGAAACTTATTATTTTATTTTATTTTATTGTAATTGAGATCAATCAATCTATTTAAAAAATGTTTTTTTTTTTTAATTTGAATTTTTTTTAATAAATATTTCTTCACCGTCCATCTATGAGATGGATGGTAAAGATTTTAAAGATGGTTTAATTTCTTAAAGATTTTATTTTCTTTATAAAAAAAATAAGAATTGTATTATTATTATTATTATTATTATTATTATTATTACTATTATTATTATTATTGAAAGGGGATTGTATTATTATTTAACCATTATTTTTATTTTTCTTAAATAATTTAAATATTTATATGGGTTTTATATTTAGTGACATTTAAATAAAAAAGATAATTTAATAATTTTTAAATCAATTTATTTTTTTCATTCTCTATTTATTTAATTATCTTTATAATAAAATTCAGAATTTTATTATTATTTAACCATTATTTAAATTTTAAATTTTTATTTTTAAAATTTGGTCAGAGGGGTATTCGGGTAATATTATTATATTTTTTGGGGTTTAATACAATTATATATATAATCAGGGGAGCTTAGTGTAATTTTCCTGGACGAAATTAGGGTTCCGTTGGATTTCCGTTAGCAATTGCAAATTTCGTTGAGTTTAGGAGGTTTAATGCCGAAAAAAAAAGTTCAGGGGGTAAGTTGCAAATTCGCGTATAGTTCAGGGGGGTATTCTTGCCAATTAGCCAAAAAAAAATCTCAAACTTGAAATCATAACTAAAAACTTGAATGTTGAAACTTGAAATCATGACTAAAATGAAATGTAAATCTTGAAATCATGCCCAATTTCCCTTCTTCCCCAAATTCCCAATTTAGTTTTTTTTTTTTAGGTTTTTTCTTTTTTCTACAGATCACAGCCGGCGAAGAGGAAGCACAGCCATCGGACGTCGTCGCCCATTGCTGGACGTCATCACTGGTTCGTGAAGCTTGAGCAACGACGTCCGACGCAGCCTAGACGCTCGGTGGCGACGTCCAGCGATGGCAAGACGGCTTCCGGCAATGTTTGACAGGATGTTTGAGTAGAAAAGAGAGAGAGGTCAAGGATAGACAGAGCAGAGGAGAGAGAAAAGAAAGAGAGAAAAAGAGAGAGTGTGTGTTTGGCTGGAGATGGTTTTTATATGAGGGCTTTCCAGTAATTTCTCAAAAACATGGTTATTAACAATTAAAATTTTATTTGTGGTTAAAAACGAATTTCTCATACTATATGTGGCCATTTTTAGTAATTTCCACAATTGGAGGGTGGAGAGAGATATTTTTGGATGGCAACAGAACCGCTTAATTAAATAGTATATGTTATGATTACATTTGGAATTGAGCCAAGCCCAAAACGATTTTTTTTATAAAATAAACCGAGAAAACCGACCCATTCAGTTTGAGTCTGTTCTCCTTCTCTCTCTCATATTTGATGTGTTCGGCTTTCATTTGAAAATGAAAGCCTAACATATCTCCCTAACCAAAACCCCTAACCAAAACCGATAATTCAAATCCCCAGTCTCATGGATATAAATGTGATAGTTGTGATTTACTTATCACTGAGCCCACACGGAAAGTTAAACGTTGCGTGCGAAAGAAAGATTAACAAAAATAGTTTAGGAAATATAAAATTGATACATAATTCAGTATGACTTTCTTTGTTTAGTGAAAAATGGAAAATTCACTTTTTCAATACCTTAGCTAATTGCTCCTTGTCTAAACAATTCTGGATAACTTATAATGGAGTAAATGACGAGAGTAAATAAGACCAAGGCTATACCAAATAACCAAAACATTTAACACTGATCAAAACACAAAAATTGTTTATAAAAATTCCCAAATGGAGACCTGACAAACTGGGCACAGTTCACCTTATTACGCCATTTGTAAAAAAAATTGTACCCGCACCTACAAGGAAAATTTTTTTAAATTAAAAGCATAAAGTTAAGACAAAACTTAAGCAAGTTTTTGCTGCAAAGTTGACTCTGGCAACATTTCACTGTTCTGGCTGGAAAAGTGGTGGATCACTCCTAATTTATAACTTAAAACTCATCTTATAATTCAAACCCCGCCTGTTGATATGTATCTCAATTTACCTCCTGAGTCCTGAGTCCTGAGTCTAATTGTAATCATCGGCGGCCGCCAGTCTTTTTAACTGGAGGTGCTGTGTCCTCATCGTCTGACTGGACATCTCCGTATTGCCACATCCCCAGCCTAGCAGTCCTAGCTTCATCCTGGAACTTTTCTAGGTTCTCAAGGGCCACCTGTCTATCCTTGGGCTCCCATTTCTTCCTTCTCTCTACTCTAGCGAGTCCTTCCTGAAAGATATGCATGTAATCAGGTAAGAACCAAAAACAAGAGAGAGAGAGAGAGAGAGTACCAAGTAAACCAAGGGGGGATATTATTCAAACCTGCAGCATCAGAGCATTTATGCTAATCTCAGCATCCACAGCAACCAGAGTTACGATAAGAGCTGTCCCAGTTCCTTGTCCTTTAGCTTTTCCTCCAGAAGCATCCCTTTCCTCTACTTTGGCCCTAAATTCTTTTGAACTGTTTAGTGTGTGCTCACTCAAGAACTCAGCTGCTTCATTACCGTACTCATCTTCCACTCCAGGAACCTTAATGTAAGCAAGACTGCATAGCTGAGCGAGAGCAGGTGTCGATGATAAAGAAGGTTCAAGAGGCCTTAGTTGACTGTATGGAACAACCTCTTGATTTCCATAATCAATGTAGAACACTTCAAACTTATCTTTTGTAGATTCAACAGGTCCCCGAGGTGCATTGACAATCTATATAGGTCAAAAAAGCAAAGCAATTTATATGTTGGAATTATCTTGAACACAGAAGAATTATAGGCTCTTATGTTTTTGTAAAAACGTAAAATGCATCACCATATAAAATATGTATAATAAGCCACTACGCACTGGAACTCAACAATCAGAAATATTAGGGATCAACAACTATTGAGTTATGCGCAACCCATAGTCAAAATCATTTCTCAATAAGACACAATTTCCAACCCAGAACCTTTCATATCTACAATGTCCTCGAAAATGATTGACAGGGATACTGTCAAAACAGAAATGTTGTGTTCATCTTAACAGAAATTAAGTAAATTCCGTAAGTATATACTTATACACAAGCTTCCTATTTCATAAAATGGCGCATCTTTCCCACACGTTCCTATCATACTTTGATTCACTCTTCCATTGCTTTCTACCTCATCATTCTCATACTTCTTCCACCTAGACTTGGCATTCATTGTGAGATTTTCCCAGATGACACAAACACTAATATACTAAATTTGCAAAACCAGTGCACGAGTCCTATATTATATATATGACCAAAGTTTTGGCCGTAGCAATTCGTAATAGAGGTGAAAGATGGTACTCACCATAGCTCTATTCCATGAATTATCTGCGGTAAATTGAGCAAGGACAATATCGCCTTTTTTAGGATTGAAAGCACCCATTACAGGAGCTTCCTGGAGATTCAGAGAAGCAAGTTGTTGCTGGATTGAGGCAACTTTCTGATCCCCAACTTGCTGGACATAGAACTTACCACCACCCAGAACTTCTGTAACTACTACCTGGAAATTAAATTAAGCTAAGTAGAATAAGTGAATCAAATTAAGACACACAAACAAAACAGTAAATGATGCAATAGTATTTTGAGCACCTTTAGCACTTCTTTCTGTTTGCTTTCAACTTCTTTACCATTGGATACTTCCTCTCCTTCAACATAATTCTCCCAAATCTGCAACAAATTTCAAAATTAGCATAAAAAGCTGTAGACTAATAAGTAATAACAATAATGCACATACACCCCAATACTTACTTTCAATTTCTGTGATTTAGCAGATCGCTCAGCCTGTTCAAGAATATGAGCATCTGGGATCCTGTCACTGCCAAAAGAAGTTTGTAGCTTTGCCAGGCCAGCTTCAAGAAGCGTTGATGCCACATTGGTCCTCGACTCCCACAAGGATCCCAAGAAAGTTCCAGTTCTATCAACAGTTTCCACTTCGATCTATATAAAAGTATACATAAATAGATTAGTTCAAGTACATAAACCAACCAATCGGCAAACTATCAGGTATAAAGAAGCATAATACCTCAACATCTCTCTGCAAAATCTTTCTTCTCATTAGTGCAATTGCTTCATCAGAATAGGGCTCATCACGACCAGGACATCGCACACCAGAGAATGAAAAAGCAATACTGCATGTTTCCTTGGGAATCAACAACTTAAAGCGGTGGCCACTAAAGACATATTCCACAACGGCAGGAAATCTTCTACTCCGCTGAAGGAATGGCAAGAAATCTCTAGCTTTCTTGGCTGATGCCTGCAAAAGACATTTCAATAAAACAAATAACGATCAATAGATATGAAGGGGAGGGCAGGGTAAAGAATGGAGCTAGATCAATGCTTGCATTAGTGGTGTATAAAGCTGGACAATATAGTCAGTAAAAAGTATTATGATTATGATTATGATTCTACCGTAATCAGGTCAGTTATGTGCATGACTGGGGAATCCTTGTTAGAATGAATCCCTTTCTTCCCAGTAGTAGCACGAGATTCAGCAGCAAGAAGGGCATCGTAATAATTTGATCTTTCCTCAAAATCTCGATGCCTTATCACATTGCCAAAGCCACGAGAAAGCACCAGCTCAGCAATATTTATTCCAGCTGGCTGGCCAGTAGCAGTAGATGGAGCAACTGACGATGCATCATCACCCTCAACTTTAATGGGCGAAGATAGAAAGACTGATCCAAAATCCATTATTCTTGAATCGGCAGCCCCAGCTGTGCCTGGGGTTCCATCTCCCATAGGGACCTTCCTGGAATATTCCATTTGAACGTTCACCTGAAATGTATATATATATATATATCAAAAACATAAAATAAAATTTCTATCATTACCCAAATCATCTCAATAAATAATTGTTCATACTTGTTTGCCAATCAGACGTGTCCTCAAAAACTCCTTTGCTTCCCTGGCATAGGCAGCTGGCTTCTCATCTCTGCGAGGATTGCCCATTTTTGGACACCTAATACTTGAAAGATTGACTCGTCGCTCAGCCAATGGACTACCATATGGGACAGAATCATCAGCCACAACGATGCAGTCCCCGCTGACAACCTCCACAACCTGGGAGACAAATGTAGGTAAATTAAAAACCTGTAGCATAAAACAAATATTTACATAGGCATAACTTGAAGCAGCTTTAGTCTCTTACCTTCCCCGTGAAATTCTGATTGTGAATTGCCTTCGAATTTGATGTTGGTGGCACATAGTTTGTCCAGATTTTCAATCGGGTTTTCTTGGCCTGAAGCTCTGCAGCCTTGAGCCGCCGCTTGGCTTCTTCTTCCATCATATTTGCACTCCATTCAACATATTTTGCTAATCCCTAAAGAGCAAAGGAGAGTTAATCAGAATGACCAAATACATATGAGATGACACACAAACAAACAAGATGTATTAAATAAAAAATTACAATAAAGCAGCAAAAAGAACATGGGCGTTTCATTTGTAGAGTACAAGTAGAGAAATTTACTGAAACTGTACAGCTGCTATAATACAATTTCACAAACCACAAAATTAATACACATAAAATAGCTTGGAAATATTTGAAGCAAACAAACCTGCCATCACTCCAAACTTCTTCCAGTAAATTAATTCATCAATAGAGGGAAAATTTTCAAGAATTGACATATATGATATATTTGCAAAGGTTTTCAAGTCCAAAGTATCTCACTAGCATATTACAAAATCTGATCACATTTACATACACATCTACTGGTTAAAAAATCTAATGAAATTTATCCAAGCCTCATAAGGAAAGGTAATTAACAGTGTTTCAGTTATTAACCAGTTACATTAACAGCAAAAGTAGCAGATATTTCTTCAACGAATTTGGACATGTATCAGACAAAAATTTGTGCAGGATCCAATAACTTTCTAGTGCGGGATCCCGCACTAATTTTTCGTGCAGTATTTTTCATGCAGTTTCACGAATTAGCGATTCTGCAAGCCCTGCACTTGAAAGTTATTATATATATCAGCATTGTAAAATAAAAAATCAATACACATACATTTTCCACAAGCTCCAGTGCTAGGTCCTTCGCTGTCTCCCCATCAGGATAATACACCGAACCAATCAAATTACTGAATTTGTCAACTCCTTCCAGGACAATACGGACCTATACAACCATTCATCATGAATTCAGACCATCTAAGGAGAATGCATATGAAGAACATAACTTGAACAACAATACACTTACATCTCTACTCAAAACACGCATCTCTGTAAAATATTTGGCATCCCCTGCATATGGATCATCAGTTGTTGATCCTGCTGAGGCCAAAAGTTTCTGAGCAGAATTCAGAGGAGCTTGAGTTCCAGCTGAAGCATCTCCATTGGTCTCATCAGAGGGGATATCTATTTCCGCGGCAGCAGCTGCAGGCTTTCTACCCACTGCTGGGGACTTAATTTAGGATGGGAAAACATCAAATATACAGAATCGTTATTTACACAGGTGAATGAGACATCATAGTACAAATTTGCTTGTAGTAAAAAGATAAGAAAAAATAATGACTGTAAAATATCAACCTGGATTCCCGCAACAAAAACTTGGACAAACTGAAATTCCGGAAGCAGGTAGACCCGAATTGTGCTTCCATCACGAACCTGCTCGACAATGCATTGCATGGGTCGCCCCTTGTTTGCATTTAACAGACCCATGGCATCCAAGTTACTAGGATCACCAATGGCAGAGGGAGGCAGCTTTCTGATGGAAGCCTCAGCAGAACCTGGCACCTATAACCAGGATTGCATAAAACATTCATTCATTAGATAGTCATTCATAAGACTTTTATTCATAAGCCAGCGGCAATTTACAACACTTTATTTTTCCTAATCCAGACAGTGATTAACAACACTCTTTTTGCTAGCCCAGACAGTAACAGCTAATCTTTTTGTAGACCTGTCATGCAAAGTATATAATCAAATAGTAGAATAGTTAAGTATCCTTGAAGCATATAAGTGAATAACCAAGAACAATAAAATAGAACTTCCAAAGATTGGCCCCAAAAAAGAAAATGTCCAAAGAGTTGTCTAAAATAGCCTAAAAATGCTAATAACAATACACTCACTTATGCATACATGACCATATGCACCTCAAAGATACATGCAATATTTTATTTGTTAAAACCTAAATTATTAGCTTAAAATGCATACTCAAAGTTCATTATAAAATAAATAATTTAGATTATAATATAAGAAAAGAAGAAAACCTTGCTCCAGCGACCAAGACCTTCTTGCTTTGCTTGCTCTTCAAGACGTAGCAGTTCAGCAAGGTAAGGACTTGCCTCTCCTTTTTGCTGAGTCTGCTCCTTGACCTGCATACAATAGGTTCAGCCCAAAAACACACAGGGCAAGAGACAAAGGACAAAACTTTCAATCTACTGCAACAAAAGAGAACACCTTTGCCCAGCCATCAGAAACAACAAGCATTGCAACATTTTTATCACCAAGGATAACTGTGCCAAACTCCCGGTTTATCGAGGCTACAGTATAATCCACTCTGAAAGTGATCTCCTGTGTATTGCATATTTGAGTTAGGAGAGAGAAGCTCATTCCAAACATATCCATGTGACTAGTCACTAGCCAGCAACAAACAAAAGGGTATAATAGTGAGAACCTTTCCTATGCAGAGCTTCCTCAAAAATTCCCTGCTTTCCCATGCAAATGGCTCATCTACACCTCCTCTACGAGCCTGGGAATAAGAATCAGAAATCAAGACAAGACAAGTTATGTTAGAAGTCCAACATTGATGCAGAGAAAACTTTTCTCACCCAAATAATTTTGAATAAATACTATAACTTGTAATCCACCCAGACTTCTCACTATCATATCATCACCACTTTTTACATTAAAATTACAAAGACTAACCAAGATTAAGAGGGGGCAAAATAATTCATGATAAGAGAAAAAGGAATCTAACATAAACGAGAGCTCAGAGACCCTGAGCTCGTAGAATTCCACATTCACATATTAAAATTGATAGCAATCAAGAGATATAGAATCGACTAAACAACTCCACCACAACCATTTAACCTTAAGAAAAGGTTGTGATAATAAAACACATCAAATTGCTTAAATATTACATAATCTGGAAAACAACATATGCATTAAATATCATTGTCAACAAAAATTCAAAACAAATAAAGAAAATACCATGGGCACTTAATGTGAAGAAGGATTACCAGTCTAGGAGAGATAATAGATGATAAAGTGATCGTTTTCTCACGTGTAGGTCCAGCGTTGGGGCTAGACAAGGACGTTATTACCAAGCTGTCCCCCGATGGAACAGCTTTCACCTTTGCTCTGTACCACAATCCCCCAGCTGCTGTTGCCATCTGAACAGCTAAAGATCAGCAACCAAAACATAAAATATATATTTTAGGAAAAAAAAAGTGTTCTTTCGTTACAGTTGATAATTTGTTTTTGCATCCTCTTTATACGCAGCTTGAACTTGTCAATGATTCAATAATACATATTCATGTCTATTAAATCAACAATAACGAAATGATTAAAAAAAAATATTAACAAATGAATCAAATAACTTACCTTATAAAAACGCATACATATGAAATCAAACTTTAAATTACAGTCATACGAGGAGGAAAACATTAGATCCGTCACATTTAATTCATCGAAACTCAAAAAATCATATAAAATCAACGTTAAAACGAACAAATCAAGACATGCAAGAACAGAACACATAAATTGATCACAGCAGCTACTGAAACTCGATCTCAGCAGCTACTGAAACTCGATCTATGATCCGATCAAGCAAATCGATTAAAAACAAACATTTTTCAAATAAAAAACCGAAGAATTCCAAACAAAAACGCAAAACCTGAAAATCAAAATTCAACTAAAGGTTGATTCAAATTGCATGCAAATCTGTAAACGCACATTCATCGCATACAAAACACAAACAGAGATAATCTTCCAAAAAAAAATCTATCTAATAAGCACCTGAAAAACGAAACAAACAAAGATCTATCTATAAAATATCCGAGAAAAAACTCATAATAAAAAATCGGAAGAAAAGCCTGTTTTATGATGATACCTGAATCAGCTAAAAAGGTGCCGGAAATGATCTAAAACAAAGCGAAAAATGGAGATCAATTCGATATTGAGAGTAAATTCGAATTGACGGAAGAAGAGAAGAGACGGATTTATAGAGGACCGGACGGCGGATCAAAGAAGAGTAAGGGGATGAGAGACAATGCGCAAAACAGGAGCATATATAAATAAGAGAAAAAAAGAAAGTAGGTGGATGCTAAACTGCCCTCGCAATTGCTATTTAATTACGTAGAATACCACAAGATACACTTCTGTTCCTTTTCAAAAACTAGCGACTGCATTCTCTGCAGTATCTAACTATATCTATTATCTAATATCTTAAATAAAAATAATAATAATTAAAATATCCCTTTTTTAGTTAAACAAGGTACGGACAGCGAAACTGCTCCCCAATTAATGACGTCAATTTTAATTTTATTTTGACTTTTTCGGGAAACCTTTTTTTTGTCATGGTTGTCAAAATGACTAAAAATACTCTATTTTTAGTATAATATCGGATATAGTGCCTTATATATTCATAACAATTAATGTCATTTAATTTTAGATTATTAAAAGTTAAGAACATCTCCGATGCAAACGTGGTTTATGAAGAAAAAAAAAAGATGTCACATAGGATAAATAGACGTTATATTAATAATTGTGTCTCCAATGCAACCGTACATATCCATCCTCAAGCTAGCGTGACAAAAAAAATATCAGACATTATCAACATGACCGTTCACTTTCAGACAATCTGTTGCACAGCTATTTATTAGGTTGACTCAACAAGCATTTAAAGTTGATATTAATTTTTCATATATTTTTGGTAAGGAAATAAAATAAAAAAAAATAAAATAAAATAAGCACGTCATTAAAAAGATTGTGTTTTAAACGGAAGCATTGGAGACCAAATTTTAAATTGATTGTCTATAAAGTCTATTTTTATGCCATATAGGAATCAAGTCTCTTGACATTATTGTCATATCAATAATTATTGGTATGTAAACCACTTTTGTATTGAAAATGCTCTGATTCTGCACCCTTAACTGAGTTGTGCTTACCAAATTTGTTAATTTAGTGTTTATTTGGTTGACATATCAGCATATTTGGTGTTTCAACGATTAATTTTATCGATCAAAGTAGATCAAACGAAGAGTGTACTAAGGATGACAGTTCGATATTATAAATTGCAACAATTTGAACAAAATTTTAATCTATATAGCGATCAAATATTTATTTCAATTAATTGAATAATTTGAATGACATTATATTTATATGAGAAAATTGGAAGTACAATTATTTACTATCATTAACTATAATTTAAATTTGAACAGAGGTAAATAACGAATTAAATCATTTTCTTATTTTAAAATCGTGGTTTGAATAACTAAAGGGTTATTAACATTTATTAATGAATTATATTTAATTGGAGAAGACATTCAGGATCGATCGTTTGATTTATTTATTTATTTAATCAATAATTCTAAACTAGCACATGTCAGTTAAATTTTATCATTAAGTAATATAACAAAATGTATATATAATAAAATAAAAAAATAAAATTATTTATTCTAAATACCTTTTCATACAGAGTAATACTACATAATTTAAAAAATAAGTAAATTATGTGGTAAATGTTTTATTATTACCATAAAAATTCTGTGATGAATGACACCATAAATACAAATCACTTGTCACAATATTTATGTTAATTTTTAAAATTAATTCTTTAAGTTGTATAACAATATTCACTTTAAACTCAAAACACTAATTAATTTAATTAAATGAATAATATTAATAACAAGAAAGAAGGGCTTTTGATGATACAGTAATACATTGATGAGGTGTGAAAATTAGAGTTTTTAATAGTAATTTGTTGAATAGGAGAGTTGGCGAGTGGTGACTGGTGAGTTAATGTGTGCAGGAGGCAGCAACAAACAACGACACGCGCGAAAGAGAGGGTTGGATTGGATATTTGGATTAGTTGTCAACTATAATGACAGGCAAGTACAGTATAGGAGGAATGGAGGATCACCCATCTGATTCTTCTTTTTACCGTTATCTTACTATATTTGATCAAAAGTATCACTGCTAGATACTACTTGGATTTACGCTTTTTACTAGTTTACTTTTCTCTTCTTCGCCATTTTTTACACTCACTTTTATAACTAGTACGAGTAGTAATATCAATCAATTTTTGTAATACGATTGGTTGATTGGTTGACACTGTTGAGTTCAGTCTCTCCAATTAATTCAACAACAACAAAACTTTTATATTTTTGATTTGGACAAATTGCACAAATTTACCCTCATTATATGTATAATTAGTTAATTACATAAAATCCGGTGAAAAAATCATAACAACACTCACATCCCTTTGACCACCGATAGTCACTAACAATTAAAGTGTAATGTCACTTTTGCCCTTAGTAAAATAATAATTAATTATATAAAATCAATCCATTAATTAATATCAATAAAAATAATAAAAAAATCAAAACATTTACTATCAATTTTGTTTTTTTTTTTTTGTTTTTTTGTTTTTTTTTTAACTACCTAGATTTCCAAATTCCAATTCAATTAAACAACCCAAATTTCCAAATTTCAATTAAACAATTAAAATACCCAGATTTCCAATTAAACAACCAAGATCTTCCATTTTCTTCTTGTACACATTCTGCATTCATGAAATCCATTTTTTTCCATATGGTATTGTATCCAAACTTTTAAGAGGTAACAAATTGTCTGGTGATATTATATTGATATCAAGATTTGTAGGATTTCATGACAAAATTGATTGTCTTAGACTTTTTAGTGATAAATATAAATATCAAGACCCCAAAATTGTACCCTCTCCCATCAGACTTTCCACACGCTCTCAAAATCATCTTCATCTTCCTCAAATTCCATACCTCCATCAAATCTTCATCCCAAATCTTCCAAAATAAAGATTTTTTTTTTTTAATTCTCCCATATCTGGTTATGATGAAACCATGCTTTCGAAAATCTCTTCACAAAAATATGAAGAAAAAAAAATTGGTAAAAAAATTAAAAATCCACCAATTTTTTTTAAAAAAATCCAGGGTGGTGAAGATGATGATCAGAGCATGGGTGGTGGAGGCTTAGGAAGAGATAGTGGGTGGTGGATTGGTGGGGAAGATGGTGTGGGTGAGGAGGTGGAAGAGTGGAAGGTGGGGACTTGGGAAGAGAGAGTGGGTGGTGGACTGGTGGGGAAGATGGTGTGGGTGAGGAGATGGAAAACGAAGAAAAGAATGGGACTTGAAGGCAAAAGGAAACATTGATTAATCGAAAAAGGAGGTGGAAGATGTTGTTATAGTTAAAATTGTTAACATTGATTAATCGAAAAGGTTGGCAATTAATTAGTTAAAACCTATTCTCTCTCTCTCTCTCTCTCTCTCTCTCTCTCTCTCTCTCTCTCTCTCTCTCTCTCTCTCTCGCTCGGTTACTTTAGACACATGCACTTAGTTTATTTTCAAAACCCAAAAGATAGGAAATGTTGAATCAAATCTCACAGTCTCACTTTAAATGCAGCAGTAACTTCTTCGGTGGCCTAACAGATCCCATCCACCAATCACCGACCCTCTGGTTCGTCTCCCTTATCGAATTCGTCATCTGTGGTGCTCTCTTCAACTAGTTCGTCTGCCTTACCGGCGAAAATCTGGTTTGTCTGGTCCATCCACCATCCACCAATCCAAGGTTTTAGCAATCTGGTTCATCTCCTTCACCGAAGACAAGGAATTTTTTATTTATTTTTAAATGCATTGGTCGACTAATCAACATAAGAAATCAGGCTAGGCAACTGATTAGTCGGAGCTAGTCACCGACTAGTAGCCCAGTCGCCGAGGAAGGCCGATTATACCTTCCTCACGGCGGTTAAAGCCACCTAGGACCTAAGGATGACAAAATTATCCACAGATATGGATATTCCTAAGAATCCGCTCCATTTAAAATGAGAATGAATATTATTATTTTGGTGATGGAGCGGGGATGGATGTCATCCTTATGTCCATATTTTTTTCGGGGATGGAGATGGATATCGTCTATGGATATCCATCGCCATCCGGATCTATTATAGATTTTAATATTTTAAAAATATAAAAAATTATTATATGATTATGAATTCTAATTATATAAGTTACTTTTATATATATATATATTTGAACTTTATTTGATGTATTTGTTTCTCTCTTTAAATAGGATAAAATGTACTATTATACGTGTTAATTACATTTTTCTCTTGTAAACTATAAAAATATACATTTTTTTATCAGATACAGATATAGACAAAGTGATGATGGATATCTCTACCTCAATTCAGAAATTATCCAAATCCGTCTTGCTCACTTAGGAATGGAGATGAATGCGGGGATGGATATACATATCTCAAACAGATATGGGGATGGATATTAGAGTATCCATCTCCTATCCGTTCCATTAATTGCCATCTCTACTAGGGTCTAGTCGGCTGACTAGTTGGCCGCCTAGCCCGATTACTAGAACATTGATAAATATTAAATAATTGATTGGAGATCTTATAGTAAATCAATTCAATAATTTTACAAAAAAAAACTGTGGCAGACAATCAAATCGTATAAACTGGTTTGTTTGATTTAATTGAATTAGGGTTAAATAGTTATTTATAGAATTTTGCATGGGTTCCAAAAACAATAGAATGGGTTTATGGTGAAATATAATCTAATTAAATGATAATTAAAATTTAAGGTTAGTTTTGACATTTTGAAGGACGTAAAGATTGAATTATTAATTTTTAAATTTATAGATAATATATTGTAAAAAGTAAAGAAATTTGTTGCCACCCTTTTTTGTTTAGTATAGATAAACAGAATATGGATAAATCGTTAATAACTAATAGCAGTTTTATCTTCTTCATCAACTTCCTCTACAGTCTAAGAAAAACTATAGAAATTTTTATTTTCAAACTACTGTAAATTATGTCGAAAAAATAAATTTTACCTTGTAAATTGAAGATTTTATTTTATTTTTCCCTTTTTGACCACAATTGTAAAGAAAAATAAATTCAAAGATTAAAGGCAACAAGTTGATCCCATTTCTGAAAAGTTCCACACCTTTGTGAGAACCAACAGAGAAAATTATCAAAATCTCACCCAGAAAGTAAGATAACTGAAAACATTATATAAAGAGAGAAAGACCAAAAAAAAACACATCACTTTCTGTTAGGATTTTTATTCTCTCATCTTTTAGAATTAGAAACCAAATGACGAAGCTGACTATTTTCAAAATAATAATAAACCATATCTTATATCTAAAATCTAATATTCAAAGCAAAGGATGGTCCCCAACAACAATCGGTGATAAGAAAACAAAAGAAGAGATTTGTTTATACAATAAAATGTATACAACAAGTTTGAACACACTAAAAACTTAATATTTTAATATAGAAAAAATATACTGTGATTGAATAACAATTGTTTCGCAAGATACAACTATCTGTATTCTAATTTCTAACACTAAAAATTAAAACCCTAGGAAACAAACGAACTTTATATATTTCCTCTCAATGCATTACGTAAACAATATGCAGAATAATTACTAAAAATTCTTTTGTCGAACTCTTAATCAAACTTCAGTATTTTGGAATGAATTTCATTCCAATTTATAAACTCATATGTGTCTCTTGTAAAGACACATCTTTTGGGAAGAACTGCATCTCTTTAATGAAGAGACGCAACTTTCCAATAAAAAGACATGACTTTTGGATTGTATCCACTTCAAACAGACACGACCCAAAACTAGTGTTTCTTGAATTTCATTCAAAAATCCAACACCTCATTCATCTATCATCAACTACTTATTATTATTATGTCCTGAATGCCTCTATGTCTCTCTATGGATGGAGAGAGGCGGCTGATTATGTCTAAAAGAGATCTCTAGGCATTGCTTTTGCTTGTGGAATCTTGTTGCCACCCATTTATGGACAAAACAGAAATAAAGTGTTGTTTTAGAAACTAGTCTTGAAAAATCTAAAAGTTGTGCACCCACTAAAGTGTTATTCTCTGTTAAATGTGTTCAATGCCTAAAGATTTCTTGGATCAAAGATGCAAGCGTCTGGGAGGGATGAGAACTGGGGTAGTGGGGTGTCATTTGGTCCCAAGATCATCGACTGGTGGTCGCTGCTTGTGGTGAACTGTGACTGATTGATAAGCCATTGATAATGCCAAAGCCTGCAAACAAGAAAAGAGCAAAAAAAAAAAAATAAATTAAAATCAATTAATTCATTATAAAAGGAGACACTTATTAGTTATTATCATCGAAACAACTTCATAAATCTTCCAACTTGACAGTGTGGAGCAGGATTAGATTGAGGTCAATGTGGAGCTTACAATGTGATCGTGGTTAGGAGGAGCGTAAATGCCTGTATTGATGGTGGTTCTTCTTCGAGTGCCACTTGAAGGTGGATTGGATATGGTTTTTAATCCAGTAGGAACAACAATTACTGGCAGACCTACAAGATTTCCCAGGCAAACCTTCTCCCAATCAGTTGCATTTCCGATGAAGGCATCGACTGTAAAACTTTCTTTCACTTCTCTAATTAATTTTCCCCGAGCTCTTTGTGCCTGTGGACAATCATCAAAACGTGATACTTAGTACATATGTGAAGAAAAGAGTATAAATATGATACTTCGAAGTCACATACAAATGTAACAACGAATCGAATCGAACATCAAACCTGCACATAATCTACTGCTGGAATTACGCGGGAACGACGCAATTCTAGAGGCCATTGATCTTGAGCTTCATAAACATCATCCTGGCCAGAGCGTTGCCACTCATCAAAGTGAGCCAACATCTCAACATCCATTGTGAAGTTGAGGATTCCTTGAACAGATTCAACAGTGTAATTCAATTTAAAAGGAACCATGTTAACGCCCTTTGCGGCCAGAACTTTAACAACCTAGCATTCACATCCCAAAAGAAAATTGAACTTTAGGCTCTACATTAAATTAAATTAGTCTTACACTAAATAAACAAATAACTCTTCAAACCTCCATCTCAGCATCCTCAAGATATCCAACTGTAAGCTTTGTGAAGTCAACAGAGAATGGATCTCCAAAGGGAATGTCTTTTGATGAGAGATCATCTGGATCCTTCCCTCGAATAGCATCCAAAACAATTGCACAATCTGCAGCACTTCTGCAGAATGGCCCAAGCTTATCCTGTAAAACACAGGATGGAGAATTCAACATCCATTGAAATCGGGAAAAAAAAAAATACTTGAAAAGTGAATATAGGAATATTACCAAGCTTTCTGCTATACTCATCACACCAGTTCTACCGACAGTACCAAATGTTGGGCGCAATGCTGTCACACCACAACGAGATGCAGGGTAGGTAATGGAGCCAGCTGTTTCTGAACCAATTGCAAATGGAACCATACCTGTTGAAAAGAATGTAGTTTTTTTAGTTTAAGCAATTCAAGATTGGTAACTTCTAACAAATGAGGCCTTGAAACATAGTTGTGCAACAAATATGGAAGATGAAAGACTCAAGCGTGCTACAAAGCTATGATACCATGTTAGTAACCGACAGAATAGTATTTCAACACCTGCAACTTCAAGATCATCCTACACAATACATATTGTGCGATCAAACATTTATGAGGTTTGTTCAAATCCATGGTAAATGGCATGATAACATACAATAGAAAATGCAAACAGTGAACACAATGAAAACAGAAGATTACCAGCTGAGGTGCAGGCAGCAGGCCCAGCTGATGAACCTGTTGAGAATTCCTCAATATTCCATGGGTTCCTTGTCCTACCCCCAAACCAGATATCGTCATATGCCAGCGACCCAGTAACAAGTTTTGCAACAAGAACGGCGCCTGCAGACTTCAACCTGTGTTAAGCAGGCAGGGTCAAAATTCAAGTAGCCAAATATGACTTGCATGTACTTTCTTCATGCAGTTATATAATTTCAAATACGTCCAGTACCTCTTGTAAACCCAGGCTTCCATGTTGAGAACTTGATTTTTGAAAGTTGTTGAACCCCAAGTTGTTTTATATTGCGGTACAGCAACTATATCTTTCAACCCATAAGGAATCCCATGAAGAGGTCCTATAAACAGTTCAATATTAAATTACGAAGCAATTCACGAGAAAAACAACTAAAAAAACACTTGCTACTAGTTTCAAATTGATGTTAAATAACATGAATGGGAAAGTTCCTGTTTTCCTTAGAATATAATCACAAAAACAAAATATAAGACACTGCACCCAAATATTTTCCATGTGCAAGCAACTCATCAGCTTCTTTCGCTTGCTTGTAAGCTAGTTCTTCGGTGTAAGTAACCACAGCTTTAAGAACAGGATTGTACCTGGTCTTATTTCCCCATTGCATCACTATCATTAGCAATAAAGAAATCGAATACCAGAAAGTACAAGCTGATCATAGTATATTTTTCATGCTCTTTACCTCTTCAATCTCCGGAGAAAAATCCGTGTTAGCTCCTGAGATGTAATTTTCTTTGTTTTTATGAGTGTCCCTAGTTCAAGAACCTGGTGAAGACGCCCCAATTTAATACATAAGAAGGGAGACAATGCAACAGGTCATAGCTACTGTAAACTAACTTACACTCATAAAGGCAATGTCTTCTTCATTCTTCGGCCTCCGTACGTTAAGAAGAGAAGGATAAATAAATCTTTTGCTCATTCCTTGTGCTTGTTCTCTGTCCCAATCAGAATCAAAAATCAAAACAGATGGGTTGTGCAACCCTCCATTCTTGGAAGCAACTAGTTTTCTGTTGGCTTTGATTATTGGTATAGTGAACTCTGTTGCACCCTTTGCAATCTCCAACACCTAAATAAAAAATAAATAAATAAATAAGGCTTGGCATTACAAGGAGAGATTTAAAGTATGTTGAATCATATCTAACAGCTTTTAAATAAAGTCACCTTTCTTTCACTGAAGAAATTGGAATCAAGCAGTTTAAATGCACTTCCAAGTCGAGCAGATTCCTTGAGTTTTTCTGAACATTCAGTAGTGTTTTTACTGTCCTGATCAAACAACGTGACAAAACATATAAAAAGACATGATATACAATAATCAAATGATATATTTTCTTCATGCTTCACATTAGCTACTGATGCGTTCCACATTCACTGCCTGAAGTTTAAGAATAACAGTGAAGAATTCGGCAAGATTTTGAGTAGAGAAAGGTTGCGGTCGTTCTTCAAGTAATTTTAACCAACACATGGCTCACCAACTTCACAAACTGAAGCTGTTTGATAAAAATATCCATATTGATCGATGCTTGTAGCATCTCCAACCCAAAACTCTATTATGCAACAACTTTGCTATATTATGTAGCAATTTTCACACTTCCATCTCCAACCGACAACTCTAAATCCAACTCTAAAAAGAATATTCCCTTAATATTCTCTTTTCTATTATTTCACAACAATTAACATCTCACCCCTTCATTAAAATAATATTACGATAAGTTAAAAAATTAAAAAATTAAAAAATTAAATGAAATTAATAAAGTTATATAATTAAATGAAATTAACTAAAATATTTTATTTATTATTAATTAAACTTCGACATTACATTTCATAGAATATGTAAAAAAAAAAAACACAATTAAAAGTACATATTAATCTGAATTTAATTCTCTGAATTAGTATATTCATCCAACAAATGATCAATGGTGCTTCGGAACAAGATATGGTGAGTATTTGTTACTATTTTAGTTTTTGAAATGTTATATATAATATTGAATTTTAACAATATGTATTTGTGAATTCTTTTTTGCAGATAAATCGAGCAAAAACGTTATTAACGCAAGACGAAAAATACAAAAAAGGATTCAAATTTGATCACGTGTGGCCCATCCTTAAAGATATTCCAAAATTTACAACTCCCGTTAGTCCAATAGAAGTCTCTCAAAGGCGGAGGAGTGGCAGTAGTTCACCACAAATAGACTCTCCATGTACACAGTCTCCTACATCACCAAGTCCTGGACTATCTCCATTTTCAATTAATATAACTGATAAGGATATTGGCGGTAGTTCATTTCAAAGACCTGTTGGGGTGAAGATGAAGGCGAAATTAAAAAAGCTACAAGAGGAACAAAATTCAAAGTTTTTTGAATCAGTCACTGAGGAAAGACAAGAACTGAAGGAAAGGTTGAAAATAACCGCATCGGATAGGCAAAAAAATTTAGAAATCCCAAATGTTACGAGCTCAAACTGAGGCAAAAAAATGGGCCGTCAAAGAATTATGGGAGGAAAATAGGGTTTTTTTAAAAGATATAATTTCCGAACCAGATCCAAGTGTACGCGAGTTTATACGAATTGAACGAGCAAGAATTATGGCAAAAAGAGCTAAAGAAGGCCAAGGTTCTCATAATACCTCTGATTCTTTAAGCCAATATTCCAATGACCTTCGAGGATCTGAAAATGATCTCCCGGATTACTAAATTGTCATTGTAATTTATATTGTATTTTTCCTTCTTATTTTAATGCTTTTATTAATGTAGTGTGTTGGTTCAATTGTTTTTTTTTTTTTTTTTTTAAATCCAATTTAGTGTTTACAATTATCATTTAGTAATTTTTGTATTGTATACTTAATTTTAGTTTATTATAATTATTAATATAAATAGTAATTAAATTAAAAAAATATAATTTAACCAAAAGCATTAGATAATTAAAAGGATATAAATATATTATTTAATAGGGGTAAGACTGTGATTGAACAACACTTTTTAAAAGGGGTACAAGTGAAAAATCTAAAAATTAGCGAACAAAACTGTAATTAAATGAAAATGGAGGGACTGATAGGCAGGTCTAACTCAGGACATATTTGCAACCAGAGCTAATATATATCATTCTTCCCATGTGCACTAAAATTATAGTCACTTTCTTAGTAAGCAGTCGTTAAATTTATGTACTTTGGTTTAGTCAACATCTTTTTTCGTTTATTTATTGGCTCACAAGATAAAAAATAATAAATAAATAAAAAGGTTTTTGGGGGGAATGGAGATGCATTTCAATTTGGGGATGAAATTCATCCCCATTCCTCATTTGGGGATGATGGAAATTTAGGGATTTGGAGATTAGGGGGAAAATGCCCATCTCTAGGCCTGTCATCCGCCCGCCTCTTGCTAATGGGTGTCCATAATATTACGTTCACATGCATATATACAGAGATAGAGAAAGAAAAAATACCATTTTTGTGGAAGTGCTAACAAGAAGACGACTAGTATTGTTGTTGGAGTGAGGCTGGGACACAGAAGCAGAAGAAGATCCGACAGAAAGTGAAGAGAAAAACACAAAGACAAAGAAACGTGTCCATGCCAAAGGTAGATCAGACGACGACATGACAACCACGTTGTTGTTGCTTCTGTCTTCCGAGGTTGATGATCTAATTAGTTTTGGAATTCTCATCATACAAACTTTTTTTCTGGAGAACGCACAGAATTTCATTGGTAGACATGCCAAGAAGCTCATTCTTATTCAAGTGTGAAAAACAGGGTTCTATTTTTTAATTATTTTTTTATTTTATTTTTTTAAAAGAAAATGAATTCGAAATCAAAGTACATGACAGCCCCTCACTGTCACGGGACGGTACTCAAATTCTGGGTCAACGCTTTGATTCTGTCAAGTCGGCAAGAAGAAGGCCTCATTGTCAAGGGAAGGCACTCAAATTCTGAGTCAACGCTTTGATTCTGTCAAGTCGGCAAGAAGAAGGTGTTCATTTTCAAACCACTTTTAGTTTAAAATACAAGTAGGATATACCAGCATCTCCAATTTAACATGGGATGTAAAAACTAAATTTGACATATGCTATATTGTATGCAAAATATAGCATATATCAAATTTAGCACAGCAATAAATGCTCTCCTTTTAATTATAAAAATATCATTATATATATTTTTTAAATGAAATAATGAATTTATTAATAGAACTTTACATTGGAACATTAAAATAATAACGAATGTATTAATGGTAAGTGTTTTTACTTTTATAATTTTAATTAATAAAATAATAAAAATAACATTTTAAATAGAATTATGTATTGGAGCTAGACCTGGCGCGGTTCCGGTTCGGTTCCGGTTCCGGTTCCGAACCGGCGGTTCCGGTTCCGGTTCCGGTTCCTCGAAGGGGTGGAACCGGAACCGGAACCGGAACCGGAACCGGTTTTGACCGGTTCCGGTTCCGGTTCTACCGGTTCCGCCGGTTCCGAACCGGAATTTTTTTTTTTTTTTTTTTTTTTTAACATTACAAAATATTACATTTTATTTATAAAAAAATAAAATGTTAGAAAGGACATTGTAGAGTATTGAGCCATGGCCCATAACCCTTGTCCAAATAAATATGTTTTCCATTCCTTTCTCCTCATATTTATATAGGTTAGGCATCTCATTCACTTCTCTATCCCACATCCCACATTGGAAAAATAGAGAAGTGAATGAGATGCCTAACCTATATAAATATGAGGAGAAAGGAATGGAAAACATATTTATTTGGACAAGGGTTATGGGCCATGGCTCAATACTCTACAATGTCCTTTCTAACATTTTATTTTTTTATAAATGAAATGTAATAATATTTTGTAATGTTAAAAAAAAAAAAAAAAAAAAAAAAAAAAAAAAAAAATTGGAACCGGCCGGTTCAGAACCGGAACCGGGGTCCGGTTCGGAACCGGCCGGTTCCGGGAAAAACGGAACCGGAACCGAAAAACCGGTTTCGGTTCTGGTTTTTTCGGTTCCGGTTCCGGTTCCGGCCGGTTCCTCCGGTTAGAACCGGAACCGTGCCAGGTCTAATTGGAGCACAATGTTAAATTGATGTGCCAAATATAGCATTTTCTCTTTTTTGTGCCAAATTTAGCATTGACATTGGTATATGTATTGGAGATGGTCTAATGTTACTCTAGTTACGTGGACCTTGACTGTTTTTTTGTAATTACGTGGGCCTTATCCGGAAGTACATGGTATCAATGCATAGGCCTAGAGGTGACAAGGTTCAGGTTCGGTTCCGATTCCGGTTCTGGTTTTGAATCAACGGTTTCGGTTTCGGTTTCGGTTTCGGTTTCGGTTTCAGTTCCGATTTCGGTTCCATCGAACCTTGGAATCCCGGAATCGGAACCGGAACCAATGGTTCTGAACCTTTTTTTTTAAAATAAAAAAAATAGATTTGTAAGTTGTAAATTGTAATTGTAAATAAAATAAAATATATAAATAACAAATTACAAATAAAATAAAATAAAATTCATTGGGTTGAGTCACCCGAAAATAAAATAAAATAAACAAATGACAAATTACAAAATTAAATTAAAATAAAACTAAACAAAGTGACAAATTACAAATTACATTTCATTGGGTAATTGGGTATTTGAGAATTGGGTCACCCGAAATTCGAAAATAACATAAAACAAATAAATAACAAACTTCAAAATTAAATTAAAATAAAACTAAAAAAAATGTCAAATTATTGGCCTTGCACTTAATTTTTACCACAATTAAGTTGTTTACGTATCCTCTTGTGGGGGTTTAGAGGAATCAAAGGCCACGTAGTTCTCTTACCTTTTATTACATGTTTGGTGATGACGTGGACTAATTGTTATCATGATGACGTGGACTAATTGTTGTCGTGATGGCGTGATCCGCATGACTACATCTGCTATTTCGACTCTGCTGCTCCAGTTTCAGGTTCGTCATCTTTGAAGAAATCGTACGTTGGCTCCTGCTGGATTTCTTGTTATCTAAATTGCATTTTCGTCCAGTCATCTACACAAACCTGTATCTGTAGTGCTTTCGAAGTAATGCACAAACGTTTTTCATCCAGAATATTCCTCCGGCCCTGAACTCTTGTTCCATTGCCACTGTAGAAACTGGTGTTGAAAAAATATTTTTGGCTATCATAGCCATGATTAAATAGTACCTTCCATACTCTTTCCAATATAGTAAGATATCAAATTTTTTTCCCTAGCGTATCTTCTATAAACTCAAAAGAAGCATTTAGATAAGATTCAAACTCGGAATACTTGTCGGAGCTTGATGAAGAAGAACATCTAGGTTTTTGGATTTTTTTTTGGTAACAGATTATACCCTAAATTCATAAATTCGAAGGAGGATGATGGGGGTTGAGATGCAGTTTCTGTTCATGTAACATCTAAGTTCAGTGATGATCCATAAACTGTAACATATTTATCATATAAATCATACAATAATTTCTTAACTCTATCATAACACGCATCAACATCATATTCAATTTTTAAACTTTGGATGCCATAATAACCCTTTAAATAATAACACAAATGTTCTAATTTATAACGTGGATAAAAAATCATGGCAATCAAATAAATATTTGGAAATTCCTTATAATAATCTAACCATTTTACCTTCATAGCATGAACGACTTCCGCTATTGTTTTGTCGAATTCACAATGAGCAAATGCACCAGCAATATTAAGACTCTCAATAATAAATAAATGAGTTGTAGGATAATAAACACCAAATAAATTTGTAGTGGCATTATAAAAGACTTTTAACAAATTGAAAATATTGTAACAAACATCCCAATGAGCTTGATAAAGTTCAATGTGAGAAACATGAAATTGAATAAAAGAAACTAATAAATCCATATACTCATAACTTTGAGTAAGCAAATTATAAGTAGAATTCCAACGTGTTGAAACATCACGAGGAAATCTAATGACACATCTATCATTTTGTTTACAATATCTCAACCATGCTTTCATTGTAGAAGAATGTTTCCATAAAAACATTAGGGCTTTTTTAATAGGTAGAATAAAATGTTCAAGAGTTTCTAATCCTTTTTGAATACATAAATTTAAAACATGACATGCACATCTTTGATGAAAAAAATGTACCACTAAAAAAAGGTCTGCATAAATCAATTAAAGATGGAATATCAGCAGTATTATTAGAAGCATTATCAAAACCAATTGCAAAAATTTTGTTTTCAATTTTATACTCTGAAAAAATAATTCGAAGCTGTCTAAAAGTATTTTGAGCAGTGTGTGCATCATTAAAAAATCTAAATGCAAGAATTCTTTTCTGGATATTTCATGTATTATCCATAAAATGGCAAGTGACACCCAAGTAATGATGCGATTGCCAATGGTCACTCCATATGTCGGCACATATGGAAACACTACCTTTATATTTTTCAAAAAAAATGTCTAACTTTTTTTCTTTTTCATAAATCTTTTCAAGTGTATATGTGAGCGTGGCTTTAGGAACACGGCATGCAACAGAGTTTAATATGCGTCAACAATAACTAATAAAACCAACATTTTCACCAAAACTGAATGATAAGTGTTCTACTGCTACCATTATAGCTAATTCTTCTCTATTTTGTTCATCGGTATAATGAAATAATTGTTGGTTAGGAGTAGCGTACTTAGGAATTTGTGATTGTGACCTTTATCTGGTCTCTGCTTCTGGATGTTTGGTTGAAATATGCTTCCGATAAGTGTCATATCCTCCAGATTTGCTCCACTTATATACTTTGCTGTAGTAATTGCAAGCCACTACAAAGCTTCCATCTTCTTTCCTAACTTTCTTCATATGTTTGATGAAGAGATCGAATTTGCTCTGTTTCTGTATAAGATCTTCCTCTTGTTATAGTTCCACTTCCGGTGGATCAAAATAAAAATCTGGAGCCGAAGGTGTATTAATATCAGGCATATTTTCTGATTGGCTTGTCAAATTTTTTTTTGGGGGGGTGTGGGTGGGGTTGGTTTGTCATTGGGATCATGTTATGAAATTGTTAAAGGGGGAGTAGGACAGTTTAGGCCTAGGTCTTTAGCATAGGCCCGACGTTGTAGATACTCATGATAGATGGTATCGTTATGATCGAGATTATCGATCATGGGACCCTTACCTTTCATCAAAATCGAATGCCTAGGACCGTCACCGTTGTGACCCCTTCCATTTCCACCACTTGCCATTTAAAAATGAAAAAAAAAAAAAAAAAAAGGGGGGGGGGGGGGCCGTTGGCTATTTATAGAAAAGGAAATAAAAAATTAAAAAAATATATCATTAGTCCAATTGCCCAAAAGGAAAAAAAAAAAAAAAAAAAAAAAGGCGGTCGAACCGCCCAGTTCCTCAAAACTTAGAACCGGAACTGAATTTCGGTTCCGGAACCTTGTCAGGTCTAGCATAGCTACCCTTTAATGGCAAGAAACTATAACAATGGTTCCTCAATTTTTATCATTAGTCATAGCCTAATTATGGGAGAACTTTAAAAGTAACCATAAGATCAGTGAGTTTATTGTTTTTACCTATGAATAGTATTTTTTATTGTTTTTATCATAATATCCACTACTTGGACAACTTTACTTTTTTTATTATTATTATTATTATTATTATTGATTTTTATTTTTAAAGACTGATTTTATTTATAAAAAAAATAAAATAAAATTCTCTATTTTTCTCTTTTTCTTCTTCTTCTTCCTAGACCTCCGTCTTCTTCTTCTTCTTCCCGCAAAAATAATAACTTTTTTCTCTATTTTTTCTCTTTTCCTTCTTCTTCTTCCCGAACCTCCATCTTCTTCTTCTACAATTTTTTTTGCCCTTGTGTGCTTAATTGGGTTAGACTTGATGTGTTTAATTTGGTCTTGCTCTAATGTGTTTAATTGAGTTGTTGTAGTGTGTATAGTCAGGTTAAATTGGTCTGTCCTAGTGTGTTTAATTGGGTTGTCCTGGTGTATTTAATTGATTTACACCTAGTGTGTTTAATCAGTCTGCCTTTGTGTGTTTAATTGGTCTACCCTGGTGTGTTTAATTAGGTTGCCGTGATGTGTTTAATTGAGTTGACCTGGTGAGTTTAATTTATGGTTTCTGGAAAAATTTCTAGATTTTAATAGATTTGAAATTTTTTCAGATTTTCTCATACCGTAGCCGCCATGCCACCACTTGGAGGCAACGACGCATGGTGGCGTAACAACCCTTCAACCTGCAAACAGATCGTCCCAAATCGCGGATCAAAAACAAAGAACCTCGATCGATCTACACCAATCGATTTGGGTTTAGGTCGCTCGATCTGGACCAAATCATGGTTAACAACCGACGATCTCCCTCCTCGCCGCAAAACGCAAGGGTTTCACGTGAAAACCCATCAGAAAACCCATCGACTGTGACGTTGACTGAGAAGGAAACGGGTCTGGGTGGCTGATCTGATCCGATCGCAAAGAACAACGGCGTCTAGGTGTGAAAACCCATCAACCCATAAGCAAACCCATATCAGGTGTGATCTGATCCAACACCTTCATTAGATTAAAAAAAACTTGATATGAAACAAACACCCTCATCAAGTTCATCTACCAATTAAATCCAGAAAAATAAACACAAACAATTTCATGACAAAGGAAGGAGATCTGGGTTGCAAAAAAAAAAAAAAAAAAGTGTTTTGTCTTAAAGAGGAGAGAGGCGTGAGAGAAATTTGGGAAGAGAGAGAACAGAGAAAAAAAAATGTTTCTAACCAAATAAGAAAGAAAGGGTAAAGAAAATAAGGAAAATTAGTGGCATTTCAGTCTCCATGATCAATTATAGGGTAGAAACAATAAAAATACTAATCATGGGTAAAAACAATTAACCTCCTATTATTTATTTATTTTTTGGACTAAAAAGGGGTATTTCTTCCCTGATTATTTTATTTATGTTAAAAGTAAATCTAAATGAAAATGAGAAACCTCAAATATCAATTTTTCTCATATTTACACACAATTTTGGTATATTTATAAGATACTAATATATATCACTACACTTTTATCATGTAAGTTACATAACTTAAATCATAATAATACATATGGAAAATTGTGATGTGTATTAATATGCTATAAATATACCTAAATTATGTGCCAATAAGAGAAAAATTGCTAAAAATAGTAACAATTAACCTGTATTTGGTAGTCGGTGATCAAAACTTCAAGTCGTATTTTATATTAAATTGTTATAAATAGATCTTCTTTACACTGTATTAAATGTGTTCGCCAGATTATGCTTTTCAACATATATACAATAATACAAAAGTGATTTCAACATAATGTTAAAGGTCTTTTGTTTTTTCCACTTAATATTTAATGGGTCTGAACATAAATTTTTAAGTTGTTTTGTTTGTATTTTTTAAGTGATCAACAACTTAAAAATGCGCACAAACAACTGAAAATAAAAAGTAAGAAATCCTTGGGACTGTCCGGTAGAGCCAAAAATGGCTGTTTTTGTTTTTATTTTTTGAAAACAATTTTGGATTCGCGTTGTTAACTGTTTTTTCATTTTGTTTTCAAGATACAAAAACAAAACCAGTGTTAAAATCAAAATTTTGAAAAACAGCTTTTAAATGTTTTCTATGTTTTTCATTTTATTACTTTTTCTTCTTCTTCTTCTTCTTCTTCTTCGACTTCCAGACTCCTCCTCCTTCACTGTTGTTGTTCTTCTTCTTTGGCGACACCGATTTGGCTCCAACGCCGGAGGCCCGCCAATCTAATCTTCTTCTTCACCATTGATCTGCTCTTCTTCACTGTCGATCTGCTCTTGTTCTTCTTCAACTGATCTGATCCTCTTATTCCTTTCTTTTTCTTTGTGCTCTTTGTTGTATCGACACGTATGAGTCAACTTACTGCCCAATTGCCAATTGGCAGATGAGGAACTCAATGATTACAAGAAGGATAATATTGATTTTGCACACCAAAGAATGGTTTTGGGTCGAAGTTGAAATCCACTCTCGAGGGGTACAGGGTGTTGAAGAGGTTTTTGCTTGTATGGGCTTTGATTGGGACTTGTATGGTGATGGTGTGCTCACACCACCTATATATGGTAATGTCACAATTTTTGTTTTTAATTTTTTTTTGGTTTGGTATTTTGTGATTTTGGAAGGTCTGAGGGATGAATTGAATTGTTTGATCATTGAAATTGTTTGTGCAGTTTTTTCTATAGTGTCTGGGCTCGAGCTTTCATGGCTAAGAAGCATCACAATTCACAAACGTAAGATCCTTAGGGCCAGTTTGGTATTACTGTAACTTTTATAATAATCACTGTTAGCTGTGCTGAAGAGATAATCAGTTGTGAAATTAATCAGCAGATATTTGGTTAATTGTATTTTTAAAACTGTTGTATATCTCAAAAGCAGTATGCATATGTTTGGTAATTTTATTGCAAAAATGCTGAGATTAGTTACAATGACTAAAATATACACGATTTTATGACTCTATTTTTTTTCATTAATATATTAAATCAATATTTAAGTAGAATATTTAAATTAGGAAAAAAAAAATTCCATAAGAACAATAAAATATTCTTAAAATATTTATAAATCAAATCAATATTTAAATAGAATTTTTAATTTTTAGATGAAATAAGGTATATAAATTAGTGAAAATTGCTGTTTATAGCCAAATAGATTATTGGAAAATTGTTTTTAGCCTTGTTTCATATTTTAATTGTTTATAACCATTTTGTAATAAATTCTTTCAATCCCTAGCCAAAATTACACAAATACCCCCACTAACATAATTTTTTTAAATTTTTAATTTTTTTTTCTTTTATTTATCTTCTCTTCCAGGAGACATGTTCTTCTCCTCTTTCCTTCTTTCTCTTCTTCTTCCTCCATTTTCAAATTCAATGAAGTTTTGATTTTGACTTTTACAAAATATTTTGTCCTGGAAACTGAGATCATTAAGTAAACTTGGTTCTGGTTGTGTTATTGTAAAAATTTAGGTTGGATTTGGCAAGATCTATGAATTTTTCACGGAATTGAAAATTTACAGAAGGTTTCACGAAATTTTAAAAAAACTCAAAGGTTTCACGAAATTTTGAAAAAAACCAAAGGTTTCACGAAATGTTGGAAAAACCCAAAGGTTTCACGAAATTTTGAAAAAAACCAAAGGTTTCACGAAATTTTTTTCAAAATTTCGTGAAACCTTTGGGTTTTTCCAACATTTCGTGAAACTTTCTGGAAATTTTTGATTCCGTGAAAAATTCATGGATCTTGCCAAATCCAACCCAATTTTTTACAATAACACAAAACCCATGTTTATATAAACTATAATTATAAAAAATAATGCAAAAACTTAAAGATTTTACACACATTAACCACTTCAAGAGCTAATCCTATTGATTTTCTCAAAAAACTTCCCTAAGCAATCTCCCTCAAATCGGAAGAGTCGGAATCAAAGTCGGAATCAAAGTTTTGTAAAAGTCGGAATGAAAGTCGAAATAAAACTTTCATTCCAATTGATTTTGTAAAAGTCGAATCAAAGTTTTTTTGAAGTTAAAAATGGAAGAAGAAGAGAAAGAAGGAAAGAGGAGAAGAAGGGAGGTCGTGGAAGAGAAGAAGAGTGGAGAGAAGGTTTTCTTTTTAGATTGGGGCTTTTATATAGGGGCATTGCGGTAATAGCACAAAAAGTAGGCTATAAACAATTAAAATTTGAAAGTAGGGTTATAAACGATTACTCGATGTTCTAAATGGTTAGAAATGAACTTGTCTCTATAAATTATTTTAATTTTATTTCATAAGGATAATAATGATATTTTAAAAAATTCATTAAATGCTGAAATAAATTATTTCATAATCACTTTCAAAAAGTAACCCTCCACTTACTTCTCAAAATCACTGTTAATACTTGCCAGATTATTAATTAATCACTTTTGGAAGTTTTACCAAACATTATTTTATATCAAAATTATAAAATAATCTGATTTTAACTTTTTTAAAAGCAATACCAAACTGGCCCTTGTAATATGATTATAATTGATTAAGTGTTGTATGTAAAAGACCTTTAAAAGTAATAAATATATCACATTCAGATGGTTTAAAGGTTAGATATTGCATAGTTCTTCTGGGTATTTTTCTTGATATAATTTTGGGAGCATAATTTCTACCAGAATTCCTTGGACTAAGAATTTTTTATTAATTTTTGCTCTCTCCTTTATTAATTTTTTTCCGTTTCAAAAATTTCAAATTTTTTATGTAATTTATATTTAGTAAAAAATTAAAATTTATTTATAAATTATGAGTTAGTTGATAATTATTGGTGATGAATTATTGACTAACTTTTTATTCAAATTTAAAATTACAATAGAAAAATAATAGGAAAATTACAATTATTAATATTTTTTTGGTTAACCTACCCTACGTGTTTTCCCCGTTTTCATTTTTAGAATACAGCTTTCAGTATATTATACTAGATGTGTTTTCATATTTTGAAACTGAAACAAAAAACACTATTTTCATTTTCGTTTTTATTTTCGAAAAATAGCAGATGAAAAACATTTACAGGATGGGCCCCTAACTTTTCACTTTAATCTGAATCACTGTATTGTAGAGCTGACCATGGTTTGTTTCGAACCAGAAGTTTGAACTGGAACTGTGGCCTAAAGAACCAAACTGGAATTCAGCTCCGGTTTGAATCGAGGCCTATAAGGTTTCGGTTCCTAATCTAAAATTTTTGGAACCAATTTGGAACCACCAGCTTGTTTTTTTTACAAATATATATATATATTATTTCAAACCCTTTTTCTATAAATACTCTCCTCCCATTTCATTTCTCCTCACTCCAATTCTCTCTCAATTATCCAAAAAAAAAAAATTATTGCAATTAAATCGCAGTTCGAACTTATATAAAATATATCAGTTCCTTGCATGTAAGTTATTGGATTTAAATGATTTGACTTAATTGCATGCACTTGTCAAAGTATTTTTTAAATCCAATGACCCACATAAGATAATCGGTGTAATTTTTTTTTCTGTTGATTATCACATGTGATACATATAGAGATTATCAAGTTAGGGATTTCGCATGAATTTTTCTTGCGGGATCACTGATTATCACATGTAATAATCAATGTAAAAAATGTTACGTCAATTATCACATGTGATAATCAGTGATCTCGCACATGATAATAATATATATATACAGAATTTATATTATCAGTTCGTCATGACAATAAATATATTAGGACGAAGAATGTGGACTATAGATTATGGAGAAGTTTTGACAAGTGCATACACTTTGAGTCAGATTATGTAAATCTAGTGGTTCACAATCTTCATCATGATATATTTATTATCAAGACGAACTGATAATAGAAAATCTGTATATATATATTTATGCCTTTTTTTTTAAGAGGTCCGCATACCTATGCCTCTATAAACAAATAGCATACAATTAATGTAACTCTAATTTTTTATTAGCGTTAATATTAAAAATCTCTCATTACCTTTAAACTATTATTGGATGTATAGTAACAAATACTTTTATTTTGAAAACCTTCCCTATGAATTAAAACCGTTAGCATTCTGTTTGTGTTGACTAAGTTTAACTATTAAAAAATCTAAAATGTCTATATTTAAGCTTCAATTGTATGAATTGACAATTATACCCTCATACTTTTATCAAATAAATTAATAAAATAATATAAAGTTGGGAATGTTAACTTACAAAGGAGAAGTTATTTTGTGGACAATTTTATCCCTAAAAATAACAAAATTACAAAATGAACCAAAAGCATTGAAACTGAGTATTTGCTTGGATTTATAAAAAAGACAAATAAATACATAAATAAATACATATTTTGGTTTATTTTCAATGCTTTTGGTTCATTTGTAATTTTGTTATTTTTAGGGATAAAATTGTTCACAAAATAACTTCACTTTTGCAACTTAACATTCTCGCATTTTGTATAATTTTATTAATTAATTTAGTAAAAATATGAGGGTATAATGGTCAATTCATACAATTGAAGTTTAAATAGAGATATTTTAGACTTTTTAACAGTCAAACTTAGTCAACTAAAACGGAATGGTAACGGTGTTATTCCAAAGGGAAGGTTTCTAAAATAAAAGAATTTGTAACTATACATTCAATAATAGTTTAAAGATGAGGGGAGGTTTTTAATATTAACCCTTTTTCATTATATCGTTGCTTCTTTATGTATTTTTGCTCAAGCTTCATCAATTTATAAACTTGTGTTAGAGGAGGTGTGATTTGGGGATTTTGGTTGGACAGAGATAAGTAATTTAGGTCACGTTTGGTTACATGGTGGAATGGTAAAAGGAATGAGAATGAAAATGGAAAGAAAAAGAAAACTGAGGTTTTATTTTTATTTTATTATTATTATTTTTTTTAACTTTAGAATAGTCTCTAAATTAGTATTATTTTATTTGGTTAACAACTGGATGGAATGGAGTTAAAAGTATTTTGACCAAAATACCCCTAATTATAAAATATTCATAATAACATGATATATTATAGATAATAATAATAATAATAATAAAATATAAAAGTATATATAATATTATATATATTATTATTATAATATATAACATATTATATATATATATACATATATATTATAGTATATATTACATAATAATAGATATAATATATATAATAATAAAATATAAAAGTATATATTGTATAATTATATATTGTTTAATAATATAATATAATATAATATAATATATATAATATAATAATATATTTATATAATATAAATATATAATAATTTATTAATATATAATATATATAATAATATAATATATAATACATATATATTATAATACATATAATAACATATATAATAATATATTTATATAATATAAATATATAATACATATATATTGTATATAATATATATTTATATATCATTAATATAATATATAATAATAGTATATTATTTTTGGAAAGGAGGGTATTTTTGGAATAGAGTTAGGGCATATGAGGGTATTTATGGAATATAAATTTTAGTTCGGAATGGAATGGGCATTCCATTGGTTTTTGGATGGAATGTCCATTCCACCAAAATGGTGAAATCCTCATTCCGTTGCATTTTAACAAACCAAACGAATGGAATGACTTTCTTTCCATTCCATCCAACCAAACATGGCCTTAGGGATTTCGAAGAGATTTGGGTTCGGTGTCTGGTTTGGATAGTTGCGGACAAATGAATGAAGCGAGGTATTTAAAGGGTTGACCTTGCGATACGGTGCGTTTTGTGTTCAGCGAATTGGGTCATCAACTCTATTGGGTCGTTTGGGCCGATATCACAATTATCATTTCTTTAAGGTTAAAGTAGTAATTGGTGAGCCTGCCTTAAGAGTGTATTTGGTAGTGAGGAAAGAAAATAGGAAAGATAAAAAGATTTGGAGAGATAGAAAACATGAGGGAAAGAAAGGAAAATATTTTTCACTAGAGTTGTTTGATCAACAAGAAGGAAAGAAGAGATATTTTCTTTCCTTTGTTTGATATTATTGAGGAAAAGACAAAGAATGGAAAATCTTCTTTATCAATTTTACTATGTTTTTTTTGGTTTACACCATCCGGTTTTCGGGTGGGGCGGATCCACCATACGTGCAATCAGCCCAGACCACACCCTGACTAATCCGGACTCACACCGGGTCGGCCCACTAAGGGGTAAAGTGCTCTCAATATGTGTAGTTCCGTTCACAAGGGGAGTTGAACCCACGACCTTACTTAAGGGATGAGAGCGCCGAACCACTCACACCAACACATTATAGTTTACATATTATATATTTTTATATTTAATAAATAAATATAATTTTAATAATATTGAATCCAACTTTCTTTTCTTACAAAATGGCTTCAAAATTTTTAACCTATCATATATATAAATTAATACATTATGCTTTACGAGTTAAATAAAATTTAAGCTACTTTTTCTAGTTGATCTATATATATTTTAATGTTTCAATTTTATTTTATTTTTTAAATTTTAGATGGTTAGTTTTTAGGTAAAAGTTATGTGAGTCACAAATTAACAAAAACAAAATGTACAGGATGATTTTCAATTTGGGTTAGTGGTTAGTATATCCCAAATTAGAGATATTATATATATATATATATATAACCAATAACACAAGTCAAATATTCACTAGAAGAGCTTTAATACGTGCTAACATATCAAATTGAACAAATTCTTGTTTTATTTTATTATGGGTAAATTGCACTGAACCCCTTGAGGTTTGGACAAGTTACACTTAGCTGGAAAAGTTTCTTTGTTATACACTAACACCCCCAAGACTTAAATTTGACTTTAAAAACACCTAAAGTGCCCTTAGTTATATTATTATATATATATATATATATTTTACCTTTTAACCAAAAAGTTTATAAACTTTAATAAAATAAAAAATTAAATAAAAAAATATGATTCATTAAATAAAAATATAGTTTTAAAAAATCAAATAAATAAAGAATTTAAAATTTTTAAATAAATAAATAGTTTAAAAGAATTAAATAAATAAAAGCTCTAAATAAACATTTTTTTTTTTTTAAGGATATCAATTAATAGGGACAAGAAAAGCTTTAAATATCCAAGGTGTGTTTGGAATTTTGAAACTTCTCTCACCATCATCTTTACCGTAAAAATTTGGATAATTATAGATTTTCGTGTCCCTATTAATGGATATCCTTTAAAAAAAAATGTTTTTAATTTTTTCATTTATTTATTTAAACTATTTATTTATTTATTTAAACTATTTTTTATTTGATTTTTTAAAACTATTTTTATTTAATTTTTTAAAATTATTTATTTATTTATTTATTTTAAAACTATTTTTTAAAACTATTTATTTATTTAAGGAATCGTATTTTTATTTAATTTTTTTATTTTATTAAAGTTTATTTTTGGTTAAAAGGTAAAAATAAAAAATAAAGTATAAAATAATATAACTAAGGGCATTTTTGGTATTTTCAAAGTTAAATTTAAGTCTTGGGGGTGTTAATGTATAATATCAAAACTTTTCTAGCTAAGTGTAACTTGTCCAAACCTCCAATGGTTCAGTGTAATTTGCCCTTTTATTATTACAAGGATTTAACAAAGGTTAAATTTGTACTTTCAATTAGTGGGTCCCACCCATAATTTTTTACTCCCGTTTTTCATTCCGCTTTCTCATTTTCTTCTCCCTTTTCCTTTCGCCCTTTTCTTTCCTATACCTTTTCATCCCTACAAAACATGTTTGTTGCCCAGGAGGATTGGGATTGGATTGTCCAATCCCGTGTTTGGTGATGTCAGGCAACCATAACTATTTTTAGTCCATAGTCATTTTTATCCCATTAGAGGAAGATAAAATAATCCCCTCCAAATCAACAGGATTATTTTATCCCCTCCAATTCGACTGTTCTTCTTCTTCAATATGAAGACAAGCCACCACACAAGTCATCACCCAACCCAACTCCCACACCAGTCATCACTCATCACATTAACAAGAAATAGAAACCCATAAAATCAACAATTTTTTTTTTTTTTTTTTTTTTTAGCAAAATCAAATTAAAAGTAAATCCAAAAAAATTAACACTTAAATCCAACCATCATCCCCAACAACCGGAAGCAGCCAAACGCACGATAGCCAAAGAGAAACCCATTGTCGGTGACCACCCGCAACCTAAACCCAAAAAGAAACCCATACACCACAATAGCCACTACCCCCATGATGAGAAATGGGAAGAAGAAGAAGGGGGAAGAGAAAGAGAAGGAACTCAGCGGCCGAGATGAGATCAATTAAAAAAAAACTAGAAAAATTGTGGTAACAAACTAAGAGGGAAAGAAGAGAAAGAGATGGAGGAGAGAGAATGGAAAGTTCCAGAGAAGAGAGAAAGTAGCTGGGAGGAGAGAGAAGTAAGATCCAATCTTTCATCTGAATCATCTGATACGTTCTTTTAAATAACTTATTATTTTTACAAATTATTATTATATGATTTTTATCCGATCCCATTAGATACTAATTTACTAAACACAAGATAGTATTATTTTTAGTCTATTTTCATGATACACAAAACGAGGGCTGCTACGTACCACCCGGGTTACAGCCCCGAAGTGCAAAATAAGTGAAAATACTTGGGATTTGTGTAATTAATACGTGAACCCACGTGTTTTTTATCTTGTTTTCCACTACGGGGCCGTAAAGGTACCGCTACCCCGGTGATACAAAGTGTTTCTCTATACAAAATACGTGAAATATTACAATTAATCCAATATTGAACTATTCTTATCCAATCCAATCCAATCTAATCCAATCCAATCTTATCTTTTAAAAATGGGAAATAATCATTTTCCCCCCTACTGTTTACCATATTGTTAAACTGAGGACAAGGTTTCTTGACTTTAGAAAAGTGACCCCCCCCAAAACAAACTTATTTAACAAATACCCCCTTCTGACTAGAAAATCATCCAAAGTGAGGGTTGACCGTCACTGTTGGAGGACAAATTGGTAAACTCCCTATGAGATCAGAAAATCAACAATTCTTCTTCTCTCTCCAAGTCCATGTCATCAATTTATGTGGTCCCAAATCCACCACCATTTATTAATAATAATATCATCAATTCATGTGGTCCCAAATCCACCACCATTTAATAATAATAATAATAATAATAATAATAATAGTCTCTTCATCAATTCTTCTTCTCTCTCCACAATAATTCTTCTTCTTCTCCACGACTCAACCTTCTTCATCAATTCTTCTTCTCTCTCCAGACCACATCATCTTCAATCATCATCATCAATTCTTCTTCTCTCTCCACGAAAATTTTTCTTCTTCTCCACCTTACCACCATTTCATTTTTCTTTAAAAAAATCTAAAAAAAATTCCCCAAACAGAAAAAAAAAAAAAAAAACTTTTGATCTCTTCAATTTTTTTTTTTAATTGTTTTTGTTTGAAGAAATTGGGGACATCGACAACCACCAAATCTCCACCATCAACATCGACCCAGAAACCACATCGACCCACCACCAAATTGATCTTCCCCGTCGTCGCCAATCGCTGCCGCCAAGAGCGAAACCACGGCCGCCGCCGCCGCCAAGAGAGATAGATAAGAGGAGATCGACGGCGGGAAAGGATGTCGACAGTAGTGGTTAGGGTTTGGTGTTTGAAATTGTTGAATGTTGTTGGCTTTGATATATTGCAGGAAGAAAAATTGAATGGTGGATTAGGTTACGGTTTGGATTGAATTAAATTTGTTGTTATTACAAAAAGAATTGCCTGGGTTTGTGAAGATAGATATTGTGTTTGGGATTGAAAGAATATGGATTCAATTTGTGTTTGTGAAGTTAGATATTGTGTTTAGGATTGAAAGAATATGAATTTAATTTTTTTTTTTTTTTGTAATTTGATTGTGGTGTAGACTGTAGAGTTTCATCAGATTTTTTTAAATTTTTTTAAATTTTTAAATTTTTTTTTTCTTATTTTTAATTTAGTTTCGAAATTTAAATAAAAAAATAAAATAAAAAAGAGATATTTCCACCATCCATCTTTGAGATGGACGGTGGATATCATTTTTTTCATGTGTGTTTTTTAATTTTTTTTTTTTCTGTTTTTTTAATATATTTTTATTTAATAAATATCTTAGAGGGTAAAATTGTAATTTCAGTTATTTAATATGTGCTGTCTGGCAAGTAAAGACATAGAAGGGTAATTTCATCTTTTAACCCACTGAAAACTGTCAGAGTTTGTTTTTCTGTTGAAAAAGTTAACGGAAGGGGGTGTTTGAATATTATTATCATTTTAGGGGGAAGACTGGCTAATTTGGTGAAACCTTATCCTCAGTTTAACAATATGGTAAACAGTAGGGGTGAAAATGATTATTTCCCTTTAAAAATAGTCCAATTCTATCCATATGCACTCATAGTAGATTATTTCTAGCCACTTATTTGTTTTGAACGGTTAAAGGATAACGAATGAATAACATTTACCTACTGTCAGAAAAATAAAAATATAATAAAAAATACACATTTCCCACTCTACAAATTTACAATTAATATTTTCTCTCAACCCTCTGTTCTCTCTCTTCTATAACAATCTGGAATTTCCAGAAATTCCTAGCAAAACTATTACAAATCTTTGAAGGGCATTACAACTTCTCACAGGTATTTATTTAAATATTGTTATAATAGTATTTCTTATTTCTCGGTATTATATTTCTATATGCCATCGCATTCTCTGATTCTGGATTTCCCTCTGTTTTTTCCCAACATTGTGAATAAAGTATGAACTAAACATGAATTTCTCTGTAACGGGTTCGGTTTTTGTTAATTCTAAGTGTAATTGTTATTGGGTTTTGCATGATTCTGCATCTTTATTTCAAATTGATATACTGAGTTGCTTGCAAGGGTTCATGTTTTATTTATTTATTTAGTCTTTCTATTATTTGATATACATTGTTCATTAATCTAAAAGTTTGGTTTTCAGTTATTAAGAAGAAAAACCTTGATTTCCTCTCGATTCTTGTTTTTATAAAAAAATTTGGCTGCAGATTTCCTATCTTATCTACCATGCTGAAGGTACCAGATCATCAAGTTGCAGGTCACACTGCTCGTCATGGAAAGCTTGGGCCCCTTATAGATGATTCAGGGCGTTTCTACAAGCCTCTCCAGGATGATGAACGTGGTTCTAAAGAGTTGGCTTTCTACACTTCTTTCTCTTCTAATACAAGGATTCCGGATCACCTCCACAGATTCTTCCCTGTCTTCTATGGAACACAACTTTTAGAGGCATCTGATGGATCTGGCCTTCGTCCCCATCTTATCTTGCAAGATCTTGTCTCAGACCGCCTCAATCCATCCATCATAGACATTAAGATTGGTTCTCGAACATGGTATCCCCAAGCATCTGAAGATTATGTCCATAGATGTCTGAAGAAAGATAAAGCAACCACCAGCTTGATATTGGGTTTTAAGATATCGGGGTTGCGGATATATGGAAACAGCGAATCAGGATTCTGGAAGCCAGAGAAGAAACATGTTCAAGGATTTACTCCAGAGGATGTCAGATTAGTTTTACGGAAATTCGTTTCATCTAACTCACCCACCGATTCAAATTCAGTCCCAGACTGTTGTTTTGCACCAAGTGTTTATGGTGGTTCTGCTGGGATCTTGGCACAATTGTTGGAGCTGAAGGCATGGTTTGAGGATCAGACTATTTATCATTTCAATTCTTGTTCAGTTCTTATGCTTTACGACAAAGAGTCGGTGATGAAAGGAAGGAGTTCAAGTGCTGAAGTAAAACTTATTGATTTTGCACATGTCGTGGAGGGAAGAGGTGCTATTGATCATAACTTTTTAGGTGGGCTCTGCTCTTTCATAAAGTTTGTCTCCGAGATCCTTACCAGTCCGGATGAGCACTCAACTGAAGCAGGTTCGCCAGACTCACAGAAGAAATGCATTTCAACTGAGAATGGCACAACAGAATGAACATCCACACCATAGAAGTGAATTTTTTGGCATCTTCTCCACAAACTGAATTTGCAATTCTATCTATGATTGAATTTGGGTACTTCTGTAATTTAGTTTCCCTTCAGACACAGACTATTTTCTATCGGATAGGGTCTTGAGTCTTGACTCATAGATTGAGATTAATGAGGCCGTCCTGAATCCTGATACATTTCCATGACTCTATTAAGTAATTTCTAGTCAACGGCTGTTCCAGTTTTGGCTGGAAAGAAAAACAGAACTAACGCATCTTGATTTTTCACATTCCGACCATATTTTGTTTTCATTCTCTGAATCATCCTGTCGTTCTATTGCTAGTTGACTCTTATTGATTTGATTCTATTCCCTTATATGGGATTAGAAACTGTACTAGTTAATCTTTAGGTGCTTTTTTCTCTTGTGATCATATTCTATTACCACACCCCGAAAATTAATGAATTTTAATGTATTTGGATGCAGCGAATTAGGATTTAAGAGAGAGAGTGTACGTTCTTATTTTCTAGTTATTATGTCCGCAAAAGGGGAGTATATGTTTATGGTGTCATTATATAGCTGCTGTGTTATTTTGTCAGAACATCACCTTGAGTTCATGAGTTTGGTTATTATATTCAAACAATTGCTAAGTTTTTTCTTTCTAGCTGTTTGTTATGGGTGAACTTCCTGTAGTTGTTAATATCTTCTGAACATTAAAATCCTTACATTTATCATAAGCAACAAGCATTTGCTTTCCTGTAATGGCAAGAAACACTTCAGGTTCCGGAAACGTGTAATTGGTGTTAAAATACATGCTAAATTTCTGTGGTCCTGCGCGGAAACTGTTGAGAGATTAAATAGCAGCATCAACAAAGGGTTCTTAGCGGTCAAAACTAATTTGTGATTATCTTTCTTTGAAGCAATGCTCTTCTTACAATATAATTCATTTGTAATCCAGTAGTGAACTCCAAGCCTAAAATATGACTTCAATTTCTTGCAACCTCTAAACATTACATATTTATATATACATCTAAATTATAAACAAAGGCATTTATCACTTAAACACAAGTGCAAATTTTTACCAAAATGAATTTCTCTCTTGTATTTTACATTTTCTGCTTCACTACACTTTGCCTCAAAATCTGCTTGGCAGATCCTGATAACCTCCAGGATGCATGCCCGACGGCTCCAACCGGTAAAGACACCATTTTCATCAACGGCATCCCATGCAAGAATCCAGCCACCATCACTGCTCCGGATTTCAAGACCTCCAAACTGAAGAATGCTGGCAATACTGACAACTTTCTCCAATCCTCAATGACCCTCGTCACTGCTTTCGATTTTCCAGGGCTCAACACTCTTGGCCTTTCGGTTGCCAGAATCGACATAGGTGTGGATGGTATTGTGATGCCTCACTCTCACCCAAGAGCCTCAGAGATATTGTTTGTCTTTGAAGGTGTTGTGATAGCTGGTTTTATTGACACCAATAGCAAGGTGTTCCAAAAAGTTCTTAAAGCAGGAGATGTCTTTGTGTTCCCTAAAGGTCTGCTCCATTTCTCTTTTAATTCTGGTTTTCAATCTGCTACTGTTTTCTCTGTGCTTAGCAGTCAAAATCCTGGAGTGGTCAGTATCACTGATGCCATGTTCGAGCCCGATTTCAACGTCATCAATAAGCTTGTGAGGAAATTTATCTCAGTTTCTGCCGATAATCACATCCCAAATGTTACATTTTAAAGTTTCAACAATCCATGAATGATAGAACATTATGTGTTTATAATTTATCAAAAAAACTATTGTATTTATTTGAGTGTCTTCTTGTTCTTGGAGACTTGTAGTTAGCTTGAATTTGTGAGCAAAAAGATTGTAAGACATCTAATCTTTTTTTTTTTTTTTTAAATAATAATCTTGTTTTAAATATTATATCTCTCTGTATATTACATAATTAGCCTTGAGTACTTTATTTGTTACTCTTGTAGAAAGACCGGGGAAATTTTGTGATTTTAAAAACTATTGGGGCATAATATCAATATATTAAAAGATAAAACGGGGATTATATAAGACTGGCTGACTGGGCCGTTCGATTAAAAAAATTCAAATAAAAAAATTTCGCGCCAAACAAAGGAACGAGAGAGAGAGAGAGAGAGAACCGGAAAAAAAAATGGTAGCGCTGTGTTTCGTGTTGGATTTGCGAAGCCTCTCGTCTCCACTACTTGCAGAGTTAAAGCAGGTATAATCGATTCGATCAACTCTAATACTAATATCATAACAGCTTCTTTATCAGTTGATTGATTCAATTTTCGATTTTGGCTTCGATTTGTCAGTTGTTGTTACAGTTGGCTAATTTCTACGCCATCTCACTGCCTTCGCATCAATTGAATAAAAATCCTCTCAGTGATAGAATCGGCTTGTGCTACCTCTTCAAAAATCGCATTTCTTCTTCTGACGAGGTAATTTAAGTTTTGCTCCCATGCATAATTTAGAGTTTATAAAGCATTCATGTGATGAATTTGTATGTTTTGTGTGATTGTGTCTGCAATTTTTTTTTCTTGCAAATATTTAATTCAAAAACTTGCAATGCATGTGATGTGTTCGTATAATTGTCTCTTAAGAAATAATGAAAGAATCGAGTATATTTTAAACAGCTAAAGATCGCATACAGACCAAGAGGAAACTTGAGTCTCCGTGATTTTCACCATGCAGTTAACAACTTGCCGACTGATGCGTTTTTGCCTGAAGTGAAAGATTCCGGAGCTATCTATTGTTGCGGTTATCTGCCACGTTCTATCTTCTTCTTTTTTTAATTTTTTTTATGTTGTGATTATTTTTATCAATTTTTTGTTTGTTGTGTTAATTATTCTGGTAATTAATTACAGATGTAAAGCTCTCATGTGTTTTGAGTGATCAAGTTCTGTACTCTTGGGGAAATAAAGATATTATGAGAAAAGTGATAGTCTTGAGTTCGTGTTTACCTGAAAACATGGACTCTTCCACCAAAAATTCTCTCATGGTGAGTTTTTTTTAAGGTTATTTCATGATTGTTGTGATATCTGGTTGGTTGTGCCTTACTGTGAATCTGTGATAATAATGAAACTGCTATTTTCAACAGGATGCGGCAGAAAAATGTGTTTCAGTTGAGTTTCTATTGTTTGAGCAAAAATCAAGCCATCTCTACGATATTCAAGAGCATATAAACACTTTCCTCAGATGTATCTCTGATCTTGATAACTGCTCATTTCAAACAATTCTTCCAGGTTAAGCACTCAACACACGATATATAGGACACAATTATGATTAAGAAAGATCCCTCATATCTCGATGGAAGAGATTTTCTTGGACTTCGTTTAAATGGCCTTATATTGAATCATTTTTGGATGACTTAGGTCATTTTATATTTGTGAATATAACTAGAATTGTCACGGTTTTTGCTATGCATAAATGCAATACCAGAGTTCAGACAATCATGCCAGTTACTTTAGGCTCTCGGTCATGGCTTTAAAATGACATTGATATTTTGCATCTAATGGACCTTGGATGTTGACAATGGATGGAAGAATCTTGCTAGATAAATCTGAAAATTTTCAATTCCCACCAGTATTTCTTGGATGTTGACAAGAGGGAATTAAAGAAACTAACCCTTGGTTGCAAGCAGAAGAACACGACTCTCATATATAATGTGTAATGTGTATTTAGTATTAATATTTAACATTTTGCAGATGTCAAAGTACTTCAAGGTCTGGTAAAAAGGTGGCTACAGGATTTGAAGGATGACATAGAAGAACCACTACAAGCTCGTTTTGTCTTTCAGAGCAACCTTGTTGGTTCAGTGAACCAGATAACCTGCAACTTGTGTTCATCTGTCAATCAGATTGACGATGGGTTTAGTCCTTGTCAGGTTTTGCCATCTTTGTGTAGTGTGTACCTTCAAACGCTAGCACTAATGCATTATTTTTGTTGTTTAATCACTTCATTCCATTTTGGGCAGATCTTAAGTTGAAAACACCTAACTTCTGTAGGTTACCTAAGCCAAACAGCTAAGCATCTAGATATCACATATTTTATTCACAAATAGTGATGCACTGGGTTTTAATTAATTGCAGAAAGAAAGATAGCAGTCTTTTCTCCTCATCAATCTCCTGCAATACAAATTATTTAATATTTCATGACGTAACATAATATATAGACATCATGAATTATGGACTATAATTGAATGTGGGTTTAAGCCCCTCATCATGGATTAGTACTGCTTATAATTGCTATAACTGTTCATGATTCATTCCTTTTAAAATTACATGCTACAGCTTTTACAAGAAGACACTAAGGCCCCTATGTCTGATCCAAACCAATAAAATATTTTCACCATGAGTTTAATATACTTTAAATCCTGGTTTACCAGCCTGCAAATCCAAGTATAATTATGAGCAAATCATAGGCTTATAGTTTTGAATTTTAAAACCTTATTAAATTATATGAGGAGGATTAATCTTTAATAATCTCATTAAGCTTCTACATTTCTGTAACATATTGGAGCGCAAATAATTATCATGGGTTATCATGCTGACATTTGTTTTGCTGGGCCATGAATAAGTTGTTCGGCCAAACTGTGTGCTTATAATTATTTGGATTGGAATCATTTAGCAAGATTTGTCTAGGGAGCTTTGAATTATGGATTAGTAGTAATAGACTGATATTTCTGTCTATGTGTCACAAATGCATGTTTGTGAATATAGTACACACAGAGCAAAACAAGAGACCAAACAATGGCTACTGATTTTTTTCTTATATTCTATGTTCCTTGTCAATTGAAACTGTATGAAACTTGGTTTATTGTCCATCCTTTAATGCTATGTAGACGATGTGTTGCTGCTATGCCAATTTGAGATCTGTATGCAAGAAAGCAAAATGCTAACCTTTATTGTATTGGACTCTTGAATGATTTTTTTGCTCCTTCCCTTGTATTTTCTGTAGACTTGTAGGTGCCATGGCTTCCCATTAGGCAATACAATAAAAGATAGGGTCAAACAGCCTTCTTGCCCAATCACTGGCCTTGATCTGGAAACAATCGACATTATTGAAGACTCTGTGAAGGTTGGAGAAAATACAGTCTTGTTTATGCCCTCATTCCAGAGCTCTTTGAAGTTCCAGAAAATATCTTCACCTGTTGACTTCAACATAATCGAGAGGACTCCACTTGGGTCCCTAAATGAAGGTAAATCTCTAATATTTGTGATGGTTTAGTAAATGTCATTAGCTCGTTGTAGTTTCCTTCAGGCCTCATTCTTATCTACTAGATTTTCTGTCGTATTGCTGCTTAGGGAAATTCCAGTGGGATGTGAGGAAATTCTGTTTAATGTTTTGGAGTCCATTTTATAATAGCTCTATAACATTTAACCCAAATTTTAGCTACAAAGGAACAGCTGCAATGCTTATATCTATAATATAAGCTGCAAATCCTCCAGTTTGATGACTACCTTCTGTTCCTGCTTGTGTTGCATGCATCATAAGTCAACAATGCCACAAGAGAACTGGTTTTTTTTTTTTTTTTTGATATGGAATACAAGTGAACTGTTACTCAGATATTTGTATACAATTTTTTATTTTATTTTATTTTATAAATATATTCTTGATAGACATTCTGTTTCTTTTTCCATTCTTATTTAGATGTTATATGGTCAAACCAATCTTCACTGTAATGATAATATATTTGATGATTAAGCAGCCAATTTTAATGCTACAAGATTCTTATTTCAATTGGTTCTCTTCCTTGAATTCATCATGTATTTAATGTTTACCCTTCCTCTTTTGGCATTTTAATGCAGGTGTTATGATTGGGACTTCCTTTGTCGTAACTCCATCAACTTGTCATGAGATGGAAACTGCTTCAGATGAAACAGATCAACCAGAGTTGAATGCACAATGTCAGTGGAAGGCCTTTCTTTGATATTCTTGTTTGCAGTGTGAATGTTAAATAAAACAGCTCTCATTTATTTCTGAAATTTTCTTTGATTTTCAATCTTGATTTTAATATCAGTAAACAACCTGGATAGTTTGTGAGTACTTCTTTGTGGATTACTTTCATTTTCCTGAGTCCAGCTATAATTGGGCAGTATTTCAAGGGCTTTGCAGTGCTCTACATTCACTGGACCAAGGTTTGGTATGCTCTTCATTTTGTAATTTGGAAACTACGAGGAAGGCTGCCTTCCACTGCTATTATATCCTGCAACCATCAGACAATGGACCAATGCTTCTCAGGGTAAATTTTGAGCCTTCGCTGCTGGTGGTTAAATACATGTTTATTGTTTTGAAAAGAATAACTGTGTAAAAATTGCCATTCTTATAAGTTATAAATAAATTAACCTATTTGTCTTATACTATCTCTGAGTGTATCTATGCTTATTAGTTATTATTAAACTTGCAGCGTCTTGCTGGTTCAGAGGAAGTCTTGCCTGTCCCTGATGCCAACCGATTTGTTGATTCTTCTGTAGCTAAAGAGATTGAGATTTCCATTCACACATCTTTAGGAAAGGTTGAATCCTGTCTTTGTGGTTGGAAACTGTTTTCTGATGCTTTATTTTGCATTTGATTCAAGTCCTCTTTGCATGATGTAAATGTTTGTCATGCCACAGCTACTTGTTACTATAAAGGACAACAAATCCTACCGGACAAGATTGTCTAAGTTTGCAGTGGTTGCGGTAATTGGTTTGCATGAGACACAAACAATAAATGTACAAGTAACCAAATAAATACTTGTGCAGAGAAAAATATGTTGCTCTTGTAAATCTGTAGTATGGAGATTAAGTGTGGAAGGATCTTTATATCATAAGAAACTCCTTAGAGAACTACTATACATAATTTATGAGAAAACAATACACGAGTTGAGTTCATTTTTTTGATGCGTCAACTAAGACTAGTTAGATGCAAAGCATTATGATAGATTACCGGAACAATTGCTATGGAAACCATGTATTCATGGCATATGAAGGTGGGCTAATATTGGTATAGATAGGTTTGATTAGCTTATTTATAGTTGGCTCAATTGGCATGAACTACTGAATCTATGTATTTTCTGTAATGAAAATAGTATGTTTCATTTATATTCTTTTAGGGAGGAATATTATGAATTTTTGAATGCTGGCATATTCATTGGTGCTCTTTAATTTTCTCCTTTTTGTATATCTGGCAGATAGAATCCAGAGAATACGACCCAGTCCTACATGAGAGAGGCTTCCATCAAAAACTAAACTCACTTGTTATGGAGAGCTTACAATTTGGGTAATATCCTCCCCATCTTCCTTGAGCTTTCTAAAACATTCAGGTTCATAAAAATGTAAATCATGTGAAAAAGTATACTTTGTTATGCAAAAATTTAAAAACCTTTTAATATTTAGCATTAAGGAAAAAGTTAAAATTTAGGACTAATTACACAAACATCCCTAATTTTAGGCATAATTGCATGCATATGGAACTTTTACCCATAATTGTACAAACATCCCCTGCTGTTAGTTGATTTCCGTTAACTCTAACTGTTGACCACAATTTTAACCCACAATGACTAAAGTGCCCCTAGTTACCTATTTTATTATTTAAATTAATAATTAAAAAATAAAACAAAAAAGATAAACAAAACAAAACAAAATCAATCATTTTTTTTTTCTCTTTCATTTTTTCAACCCTCAAACACAATCCAAAAATAAACTTAACAAACAAAAAACAAAACTCAATCCCACAAATCAAAACCAAAACTCAAATCCCTAAACAACAACTAAAAATCAAATCCACAAATAAAAACTAAAATCCATTAATTCCACAACCAGTTAACCACATCCATTTAAAAAAGTAAAAAAAAATAGAACTCAACCTAGAAAGCTAAAAATCCACCGTTGAAGTTATAATCTTTCTATATATTTTTTTAAATGGATGTGGAATTGATGGATTTGAGTTTTTATTTATAGATTTGATTTTTGGTTGTTATTTGAGTTTTGGTTTTTGTTTTTGTTTGTTAAGTTTACTTTTGGATTATGTTTGGGGGTTGAGAAAATAAAAGAGAAAAAAAAAATGATTGATTTTGTTTCGTTTTTTAATTATTAATTTAAATATTAAAATAGGCAACTAGGGGCACTTTAGTCATTGTGGGTTAAAATTGTGGTCAATGGTTAGAGTTAACGGAAGTCAACTAACGGCAGGGGACGTTTGTGTAATTATGGGTAAAAGTTCCGTATGCATGCAATTATGCCTAAAATTAGGGTGTTTGTGCAATTAGTCCTAAAATTTACCCTCAGCCTTGATGAAAAGCAGTAGTCAAAGTGTTTGAAAAGTCTAATAAATTTTCCGGTGTAAACAAGAATGGTAAGCTATAGGAAAATGTACATCACCCTCAGCTCAAGAGAAAGCTAAATTCAATGACAAACTCATTTATAGAGTCTGAATATATAATTGACATTCATCTTTGTGAAATAATTTAGTTGATATCTGTTTAAATTTGAAAAGAGATACAATTGAAGTGGTTAAATGAACAAAAAGGCATCTTTTTATCTGTCTTACATAACTTTTGTGTTTCAAATTTCTTTTGTTGACTCTAGCTGATCCATTTAATTTTCAGATATTTGTTTCCATCATCATTGTATATCATGATTAGCACTTTGCAACATTCGTATCCAATTTGAATGACGGAAGTTTTCCAGATAATTAACCTTGTTCACATTAATATGCCAGGTCAGTACCTCCCAAATTGCCCAAAACAACACCTGAACTAAACTCAACCCAACCAAATTCTTCAGAACTGACTGCAAAGTCAAATTCATCTGTGGACATTGTCGTCTTGGAAGATCTGACAGCTGAAGAAGAAAACAAAACCTCTGCTTGTATTGCTGAAGAATGGGAGCAGCTGGTTGTCAGTGAAATCCCCAAGAAATATTCTCCCACTTGTATATCCAAACCCAAGCCGGACCAGTCAATTCTATCTCCGCCAGATACTAATAGGCCACTGGATGAAAAGACTTCAAAGATATTAGAAAGACTGGAGGTGCCAAGGCAGCTAAAATCAAAGGCAGTTTCTCCCATTATTAAAAGCAGCAGCGTCTCAGATTCATACTTGCCAATGAAGAAGCCTCTTATCCCTTTCCAACCAAGCCAAGCTGCAGAAAGCACGACTTCAAGTCAGCTAATGAAACCCAATTTCCAGAGGCTTAAACGGAAACATCAATGAAATGAAAGGCGTTGTTTGCATAGGATGGAGTTACTATTGCTTCAAAGTTCCATGAGTTTCTGTGAGTTTACTTCCCTCGCAATTCTATTGATTTCACTATTCTGACAGTTTTATGCTAATAACATTCCATATAGACAAAAACCATGCACGTAAGGAATGCTGTCCATATAAAATTCTTCTGTAGTAAGACTGAAAATAGAATGTCAACATGTTCAAGCGTTATGGACTGAAGTTTATAATTGTCTGTCAAAATTAAAGACCCAAAACTATAAGATACATGTACATAAAATTATTAAAATTCCTTTACTACATACAGAAGTAACAGAAGCACTTACAATACTCATGCGCAAACTGATACTGATATTACAAATTTAACTAGTTAAATTAAAAAAAAAAAAAAATAATGCATATATATATATATATATATTGTCATTAAGGATTGAGTCGGTGGAGGCTGGTATTATGGTGTATATTATTACACTATTACACTTGCTCTGGATCGCACAAAAAAAGGAAAGAATGAGCGTGACCTTTTGCCATAACCATTTCCATGTTTCCAGGTCTTCTAATTGGTTGGTGTCCCAAAATTCAACAAACCCACCATTTGTTGCATGCATTATGTGCCTCACTTTATATTAGTGGTTATGGGCCTGAGTGGGTAGGTGGTGGGTACTTCCATTGATTGAGTTTTGAGATCAAAAGTTTTCTTTATGAAAATCAAACTTGGTGGTTGTCTTGTGAGAGAAATCCAAAGCTAGCTGGCGCAACTCCTTTGTCAGTGCTGGTGCCCCACAATAAAACACCCCTGCATTCGTTAAAACAAACAACACCCTGCTCAATTCCCCCTACCTTTAATATACATCTTTCTAATTTTTAATTAAATATGAAATTTAAGGGTTTTTTTTTTTTTTTTTTTGTAGAAAAGATGAATATATATCCCTTTTATTTTTTTGCAAATTGCAAAGATATGACATAAAGAATTGAGTAAAAGAAAGTCCAAATTAAGCAGATAGAAATGTGAGTCATGAAAAGATACCAACATAAACAATTAACGAAGTTATCCAAAAGAAACTTGATTAAAAGATGATTAAGACAGAAACAATCAAACAAAAGAAAAAGTCAAGGAACTTACCAACTCTTGAATCAGTGTGGTTGAGAGCAATCCGCTTGTAGACGTTCCTCCAATTAGGCTTGGCAAAATGGGACTTGACACGCGTCCCGGACACAATATCAACGCCATTCTTGGCGTGACTGAGGGACTGGAGCATAGCTATGAGGGCGGACCGAGCGTCGCCTTCTTCGTAAACGCTGGTGCAATAGTTGTGAAGCTCAATGACATTGTTATGGTCCAATTCGGCAACCTCGTTCATGACCCCCTTGAACCAATCGAAGGAGCCTTGTTCTCTGGTGACCCAGTAGAAGTAGGCCCTTCTTGTTTTGAAATGGTCTTTGATTCTTCTGGGTCCTGATGATGATGATGAATTGAAAGGACTCGAATTTCTAGGTGGTGTAGCTGTTGCACTGCCGTTTTCTAATGCCAATTCCTCATCTTCCATGGCTTTGATGTTGTTCACTATGTCCTTCACTATGCTTATCATTGGAGTCGCCCCGATTCCTAGACCCACTAGCAACACCACCTCGTATTGCTTGTAGTCTTGTGCTGGTGCTCCGTATGGTCCGTCGATTAATACTCTTGGAAAACTGTTCATTATCATCAAACAAATTTTAATAATTTATGATATGATTCAATCAAAACCCGTCACATTTTTAGACCGAAAGAACACTATTTATTACATATCAAGGATTTCTTACATAATTTAAAGGCATTTTAGTCGAATTTTAAGTAGGATACCTCACATGTAATGAGATTAACCAAAAGTTTATAAAATTATCAAAAACTATTTTATATTTCAATCTTAGATAGAGAAGAGTTAATTAATTAATTTATTTTTATTTTTTTTTATTTTTTTGCAAAATAGCTGATCTGAGAGAATCAGCAACGTGTGCAATGAGGAGGACCTGTTGTACTCTAGTTAAATGCACATTAGTTATCCAATTCTTTCTATTTTATTTTAAATGATGTGTGTGCCCACAGCCCACGTTACTTAAAACGACAAAATCTTTTAGATCATTCAGTTGTAGGAATGTATAGTATAAACAAAACCCCGGCCCACACTCTTAGCCCCATAAGGATGTAAATAGGTATATCAGAATTCGGTTCTATCTGGATAGGATTCAAACCACTAACGTCAGCCCCATATCCGACTATCCGTCTTTCCACTTGTAGAGCTAAACGCCTTGAGGGCCAACCACAATGTAATTACCAAGAGTAGAACCAAGAGCTTGGGTATTTAATCCCAAGCCTTGGACCACCAAGGCAACCACCTTGTGGTTAAGATTTCAATATATATAAATCAGCATTAATTATTAAATGTGTTAAAAATTGTTGTTAAAGACATGGGGTGGCAATATGTCTTACTATTTAATGCGTGATTAAAGGACCTGCTATTAACGATTTTGTCTTTATAAACAACTAATATAAAAATATGTACTATGTAATATATAATGTGTCCCTTTCCACATTGGTTTTTGTTATACCGTCTCTATTATGAATGATGCACCCATGACCCATGTTGCCCAAAAACGACAACATATTTTCCATCAATCTTGTCCGAGATATATGTATATTATTCAACAAATAAAATTATTCTTCGGTGTTTTCAATTATTTTCAAAGACACGCTGGCAAATTCTATATACATATAGTCCAGTGGTTGACAAAAATGATGCATATCAAGACTTAAATGAAGAATTTTACACTAATTGAAATGTTTTAGAAAGTAGATGGGTATCCTATGACAACAATTTATAGTTCAAATGCACATTGATGGGTGGATAGTGATTAGTGATATTTACGATAAAAAAAAAAAAAAAGAGAAAACAACTATATCTTTTTTCCTTTAAGTGGTCTCTCAACAACAACTATATATGATTGGTGATTCTATCTTTCTTTAATTAGAAGTTTGACGACCCAATTAATTATGATTATGATGATGATGATGCTTGGCACGTAGTCAGCATCAAACACCAAACACCAAACACCATGGAATATATCAAAACAAAGATAATTATGACTTACTTGGGAATGTTGTTTTCTTGAACGCATTCGCCATCGGCTCTCAGCAGTCCGCTTTTTCCACTAGGAGGTGGTCGGCATACCTGCAAAAACAAATACAAATGCAACCTCAAATCAGTCACATACTTGGGAATATAATCATATAAATTTAATGCTAGATAAGGTTGTCTAGGAAGCAAGAACAGACCTCAGAGAAAACAGTTCTGAGTTGTTGTGTCCAGTCACCAAGAGTTCTAATGTGAACACTGAGGTAGTCATCTCCTGGTGCAGAAGTTATCGAAAATGGGTGCCTGTTAATTTGTTTACACTTTACATGTTAATCCAATAATAGAATATTAATAATTAATCAAACTTTGGGGAATTGAGGAGGAAAATGCCAAGCTATATCACCTACCATTCAAATGGAGAAACTGCAGCACAGTTGACAAACATGTATTGCCCACTCTTGTATCTGAAACCCTGTGGCTTTGACATGTGAAGTGCCAACACATTTCCTGGATAAACAGCTACCTGCAATTAACATATAAAACAAAATCAATGATATTAATTAATTAATTAATTAATACTTTCTTAATTAAACCTCTATAAAAATAATATTAATGGGCTACTCTTTACCTTTAGTATGTTAACAGGCTTGATGCTTGATCTCAGTGCTCTGATTAATCTTTCACACCCATAAAGGCATACTGGAATTGCCAGATACATCCACGTCTATATATATATATATATAACAAATGAATCAAACCAAGTACGGTGAAATTGAACATTAAATTAAAATAAGAAGGCACTGATTACCGTTTTCTTGTACCATTTATGAGTCAAGTAGAGGTAATATCCATGAATAATGAGCAGAGTGTAGACAATGACAAACAGATGATGGGAATACCAGAACGCATTGAACCCGGTAAGCTTCTTTAGGGGGTTTGGCAAATTCAGCCGATTTCGCCTGAACCATGGGGCAGCCAGCGTAAACGCTATTGCCATTAAAACAACCATCACTATCCCAGTTATTCCTTCCACTGACTTCACAAAATGCCAGTAGCTTTCAGGTTGATCCCCGAAAAATGGCTCCATTGGCTTATACTTTTCTTCACTTGCGTTAAGTAGCCTAGGGAAATCGCAAGCTAAATGAGATATAGCGTGTATCCCAACTCCAATCGAGATTCCAATTGCTATAACCTGAAAAGATCAATACACCATACCATTGTCTTAGTTTCCATTTTGAAATTTGCTATACTTTTTATCAAACAAATATCAGAATTTCTATTACCTTGTGGAAATTGAGATTGTCATCAAATGGAACAACAACACCTAGTTTGGTTTTGTTCCTGAGCCAGGTGATTGTGTTTCGACAGACTGGTAGTAAAATCAGAGCCATATTGAATTTGAGTGTCTCGGCAGCTCCCTTAGCCATACAAACACAATGTCCCATCACTTCATATGCAGCTCTACGCCGATACTGCACATACTTGTATGCAAATAAGCCTGCCATCACCCCGATCCACAGCGCCATTACCCAAACTCTTTGCCAATTGTCTAGCAAGAAGTACTTGGTGCTGTGACAAAACCTCCTTATTGGGTTGTCAAAATGTGTAGGCTTCAGCTTCTGGCTCAACATTTTACTCAGGTTTCGACTCTCTCCTCCTTTAACTGATTGACTTGGTGCTTGTAACAGGAGCATTTCCAGACTGTCTATCTGAATTTCCAATCACCACCGATTGAATAGGCAAAAGATCAATCTCAATAGTCCAATAGATTCTTGAGATTATTCAATTATGAGTTACTTACCATGATGTATCCTTGATGCTCTGGATCTAGTTCTTCCATGATAAAAGACGCATATTCCTCTGCTTGTTTTTGGATGTTGGAGAGTTTGTTTGCAGAAGCACTGAGACTTATAATCTGAAGATGTATGTTATCAGTTTTTTTTCATTTTTTTTTTATTTTTTTTTTCAGAATCACGAGAATTTCTGACAAGCACATGCTTGATGAGTCAAACTGTCTACTAAATATAATGAATCCCGCATAAAAGAATTAAGAGAAAAACAAAATTCAACTTCTGGGTAAGTGGTTATATGATTCAAAAAGCCATACCTCTCTGACTTCCTCTTCTGTGATTCTGCCATCTGCATCTTTATCAACCCTGCATTATATTCCCCACTTGATTATAGCAAAAACGAGATTCACAGATTAATACTTTATTATTCTGTTTAATTATTTGCATAATAAAACCATTACTTACATGTCAAAGAAAGTTTGAAGCCTGTTGTCGAAACTCTGATTAGAGATCTGATCCCAGAACTCTCTAAGCTGGTCCTTAGTGACAGAATCACCTTCAATATTGTGTCTCCTAGTAAGTGCATCGAACAACTCCACTGCAAACTCCTTTGACTCCTTATTCATCCCTGCCATTTCAAATCTTTCAAAACAAACCAGAAAAAAAAAAAAAAAAAAACAGAGCTTTTGAGGTTTGATTATGCTGTAATATAATTTGTACCTATGCATTCACCAAAACGAGCTCTGGGCAGAGCCCCATTAGTGGAAGCAGTGATATCATCAAAGCGTTTGACAACAGCTGCCCAGCCAGCACCACCATCAGTCTTGCTAATGAACTTGAGTCCTTTCAAAGCATGAGCAGCCGCAGACTTTGTCCTGTCTAAGCGAGCAGGAGGTTTCTTTGAGAAAGAAGTCAAGCGCTTGAGTTCATGAGAGACCTGCTTGAATCTAGAAGAAGCATTTCTGACGACTGAAGATCCAAAAGAAGTGGTTCTCTTCTCCAAGCCTCTAGCAAGCAAAGCCAGTTCTGGGTCCTCTTGGATATCAGAACCGTTGGCCGCTCTGACGCTGTGGACGGCGACGGAATCGTCACGGACGTCGAGGGTGATCTCAACGTAAGGTTCCTGATGATTACTATCACGTGACGTTGGTGATACTGATGAAGTGGTGTTGTCAGGTGGGATATTGAACCTTGCGCTTTTTCTTCCAACTCTTTTGTTCAGAGGTCCACTTAGAGAACCACTGTGACCTATAACCTCGCTGCCCACCATTTCTGTCTCTGACTGGAGATGATGGTGGTTATCGGGAAATGCTACTCTTCCATCGTCTGTTCCCATGTTCTGCATCTGTGGACTTCAAAAAATTTCTTCTGATAATCAACCCACAAAATCCAGCTCTGTTTAAACACAGACAAAGAACTGTAAATTTTCCAAAAGAAAAGATGTTTTATTTTGTCTTCCCTCCTCTATAATTTGGATCTTGATTTTTTCGTGTAAAGTTTGATAAATAGATTATATAAGATTTATAGAAGTGGCATGGCATGACGCTTTAGTGTCAGGTAGATACGTCATAAGGGTGACTCTATCTTGGGGGTGGCAAAAAACCAATAAACCGATCCTTATCGTTTTTGTTGGGGTTTTCTTATGAAGCTTTGCTATGTCAAAAAAAAACCGCCGCGACCCCGTAGTGGAAAAAAAATGAAAAATCATGTGGGACCCACGTAATAAATATATTGTATCCACGTTTTTTTTTTCCCACTATAGGACAACGGCGGTGCCGTAACTCCGGTTGTATATATTATTTATCTTTCTTATGTTGGTCGGTTCAGTTCGGTTCATTTTTAGAAAACCGATTGAATTGGTTTTCTTCCCAGTTCGCTATCTCAAACCGGAAAACCGAACCGAGATCCAACTTATATATATATATATTATTTTGTTTTTATATTTGAACAACAAATATATTCAAAGCAGACACAAAAAGGCCAAAAGAAACAAACTAAGCATACCTCCGGGTAGAGATACAACCAAACCACCCACTACAAAACATAACAAAATATATATACAGATTTTCTATTATCAGTTCGTCTTTAGCAAAATATATTTATTATCAGGACGGACTGACAACAAAAAGACTATATATATATACTAAAATATTTATTTTCTATAAAATTCTTTGAATCAAAATCCTTTCACCTCAGTAAAGTATTTATGTTCTATAAACTTCTTTGAATCAAAATCCTTTCACTTTAAAGAATTTCAAATTTATGTAATACTTTAATATATAAATATATATATATAAAGTATTTATGTTCCAAAAAATTCTTTGAATCAAAATCCCCCTATAAAATTAAATATTCATCAACTAGAGGAATTAATAGTTAAGTCAAACCTTCCATTGAGTTTCTAGTTGAATAATGCTACTTTGTCTAAATTTAGTATCCAAATCTGGTGCACAAACGATGTAACAATACTATAATCCATTCATTTAAATTGTATTAGATTTACATGATTTAAATAAATTGATTAAAATTTTGTTATATCATTTGGACATCGGATTTGAATAAAGTAACATTACTCTTCTAGCTAACAACTTTTAATTATGAATGATTCAACTAAGTTTCTAGCTAACATCTTTTTATGAGTGATTTGGAATTTTTCTTTTTCTTTTTAATTAATGCAACTATATATATCATATGGATTATATTATTATCCAAAACAAAATCATCCGTAGGAGTTAGAGTATCTCCAATAATCTCCCTTAGAGACCCCCTTAAATAATAGTGAATGTTGTTGTAAAGGGTCATTAAGGCAATATGTGTTTCAACAATACTCTTTTAAATGACTCCCTTAATAAATTATTATTATTATTTTGATGTTTTGCTTTGTAATTATTATTGTAAAACAAATTACTCAATGGATAATAGATAATGTTGGAATTCAAAAGTTAAATATTTTATGCTTTTTAATAAATAAATAAATTTAAATATGTGGAGCCCACTTACGGGGGTTGAAGCTACCCCTTAATTAAGGGAGTGAAGTTCACTAAAACACATTTAAGAGAGCTTCTAAAGGATCTGTTGAAGTTGTAAAAATACAGTTTTTCTCTTGATTAAACTAAGGAGGTCTCAAAGGGAGATTATTGGAGATGCTCTTAGGACTACTGCCCACTTTAAATTTTATATTTTCTTTTTACCTACCAATTAAAAGTAGGATAACTTCATTATCTTTTCCTAAAGTTCAGTCTAATTACAAGTGGACCAATCGAATATGGAAAAAATATGTGAATAATTCATTTATAAGAAAGTTCTTTGATCAACTTTCTGAACTTCAAAGAAAAGTTTTAAACATGTTTTAGAGAAGATTTACTATATATTTCGTTTACAAGATTAATGAAATTTTGGACGAATACCATAACCAGCAAGATGATAAGATGATATTGAACTTATGGTAAAGACCTCTACACTCACATCACGAGGTTGTGGGTTTGAGTTTTTCTCCCCTCCCCTCATAAAATCTTGAATTATTATAATGTTTAAAATAAATGAAAAATTATAAGATGAGGTTGACATGAGATTTATGTCTCCCTCTTTAAACTCTAAATTATTATAATTAAAAAATAAAAATAACCAACAAGATCAACTTATATTTCAACAAAACTTCATGAGACATTAATGGAAATTTCACTAAAATCAATTGAAAATCAAATCATGTGAGTCATACACACAAATCAGAAATTAAGTTCATATTAGAATTAGAACTCAATTCTCTCTCTCGTAAGGAATCAAGTTCTCTTCCCTGATTGATTTTTTTTCATTTTCATTTTGGATTAGTAAACAGACACTAGATAAAATCAATTAATCCAGACACCATACATCAGTTTTTTTTTTTATATATTTTTTTTAAAGGACCCCATACATAAAGTAACATCTTAACTTACATTATGTCTATTTTTCACGTGACTATTATTTACAAAGGCTGCTGTTCTAAATAAACACATTATTCAAATGAAAGTAGACTAATATTTTCCTAATCATAACATATATATAAATTCACACCTAATTATTAATTTTAATGTTAGCAAATAATGGCCAAAGAGACAACATTTTGATGGCACCACGACTACTCAATTATATACTTATGTTATTGTGCATTTGTGCTGGTCAATTTTTGTGTACTTAGTGGTCCAAATAAATTTTGATACTTCTTGAATATTTTCTATTCCACTTATATATATATATATATAAATAGTCAAGTTGAGGTCCTCCCATGATCTCCAAATTGTTTAATAATCTGTTTATAGATTGAGTATCCTTCCAATTTCAATACATGTGGTTGGTGCCTTAATAAAATTTAAAAAGCATTTCTGATTTTTTTTTAAAAAAAAAAATTTCTGTGCAATGAATGTCATACTTGATTTACCTAAGCTACTCGTATTATAAATATATATATATATATAATAAAGTGGATGTATAGAGGCGCATCTTCAAGTAAATTATAAGTTATAGTCTTCATCATTTAACAACTATAACCACCCAAGGGTTTGATGAGATATGCAGTCATCATACGCCACAAAATAATAATACACTAGAGAGAATCTAGCTGTTATCAATTTGGAATATTGGGATTTGGGTAATTGGGTAGGTGAAAACTGTAACTTGATTTGGGTGACCAATTTTGAAATATTGGTGACGGCCGGTGAAGTTCCACTTTTTTAGACGTTGGAAACAAGAATGAAGTAGCTAAGGTAGAGTGATCAGAACACTAATTAATCATATCAAAATCCAAATTTAATTAGTCAGGTATTGTAGGGTGTCGACCTACAATCGATGTGGATCGGGTCGTATGTTGTTAGGCCCAATGCAACTTGGGTTGAGTTTCCGTGGATCGTGTTGTCGTCTGCTGGATTGACCTGCAAAAGAACTTAGTCGACCGAAATTGATATTGGTCGTCCGACCTAATAACCTGCAAAAATTGAAGAACAGATAAAATAGAGTAGCAATAAAAAAGAATAGTAAAGGAATTGGTTTAGATTGATAGCCTTAGTTATGCTTGGGCTGAGCAATGATGATCGTGATAATAAGGATTCCGGTCACCGTGATTCTTTTGAGACAGAATTTCAGTACGCTTTCTTAAGCTTGTTTTTCTATCTCCCTTACTGAGAAGAATGCCTGGCTATTTATAGAAAAGCTTTTTGGTAACCGTTCGAGGTAGGTAGGTAGGATAGAGGACTGATCGTGGGCGAGATCCTAGGAGAGATTCTCTCCCCCAAAATCTCGCTGTTAGCACACCTGGCTGACTTGGTCTTTCGAACGACCAAGTCACGTTGTTGCTGTCTTCGTTGGGCTTGCTGGACTCTCTAAACTTGGGCCAAAGTGGAGTTTAGTTTGGGCTTTTGCTCTCTTGGGCCTATAAACCATTTTTGGCTACCACAGGTATGAGCGCTCCAACAATATTCTCAATTCAAGGCTCCCAATATGTATTATTTCCACACACACATAAAAAAAAAAAAAAACAAAAAAAAAAATGCTATCAACCTTTCCTATTTGTCTTTTCCACTAATCACTTAACATATAAATACACTCTTTAATTTTATAAAAAAACTCCAACTTGTTGCTGCAAGCCTTGTTTACGATTTTTCTCATTTTTAATACCAAATGACTTACCCGATGGTTGTTTCTATCTTTTGTTTTTTTTTTTTTTTCGTCTCTTGTTTTTCATTAGCAGCATGTGTACTTCAGTATTGGGTGAAGTGAGAGAAAAAAAAATGTGAGAGATAGAAGCGGTTGTCAGAGAAAGTCATTTGGTATTAATAAAGGGTAAGAACATAATAAGGGGCAAGAACATAAACAAGTTTACAGTAAAAAATAAGAGGTTTTTTATTAAATTAAAGAGTGTATATGTGTCAAGTGATGAATGAGAAAGATAAATGGAAAAAATAGATAGCATTTCCAAAAAATAAAAATAGCATAATTCGTTTAAATGCTTGTGTTGTATAAAAAAAAATGTTAAAATATATATATATATATCAATTCAAATACAACCTAACCTATTTAATTTTGAGTAAGTATTAATGAGACCCATTTAATTAATCTGTAACTACAAAATTCTCTTTTGTATTAAATATAGAACAATATTTGGGTACTGACCATAACAGTGTGGTGTTGGTAAGTGGTCCTTTTTAAAAGGATATAAGAAGATAAATATAAAAAGTGAAAGAAAAAATGTTACATGCCAACACCTTATTGGTGGGTCAGTATCTTAGGTACTAATCGATCAATACCCAAATATTATCCTTAAATGTAGTACACAAGTATCCAAGCATTATCCTTAAATGTATGCATTTATGCAAGATTACTACTGCTACGAAGAATACGATGTCTCGAAAATGTGAGTACTTACTCGTATCCAGCAGCAGCCGTCCTGTAGATTGTTCGAGAGCTGGCCTCGACTGCTCTAAAAACGCGGATCTGATCTAATGGGTTGACAAATATGGGGAAAGATTTACTAACAATTCAATGCAGTTTTTGACTTTGAATATAAAAAAATGATAAGCTGACCATTCCATATTTCGATAGCTGGCAACAAAGAATGTGCCTGAAAATGTTGTGGTGTTGGTATCCCACTGTACACGGTCTGGCCATTCACACGAGGATGACTGAGCTTCGAATAATGTGCTTTTTGATAACAATGTCTTCTCCAACAAGATATCATCTAATACATACGACAAAATAACACTCGCCGGTCGGAAATGGGCTCGATCCAAATACTATATCGACTGGGCCGAGACTAAATTTATAGGACCAAAGTCTTCCAAGGGTTGAACTGGATCACCCTCGATTGGGTCCCTTCTCACAAGTTATAGGACCAAAGTTTTAAGTTTTGATTTTACGACCGACCTACATCCACTCATCAATATTAGCATTTTAAACTTAAAGGGGGTGTATTCAATTTATATTTCAAAACACGTATTCAGTACAAACTTTAAAAAAATCTATAAAAATTTTGAGGTACTTTGATAAGACTTTTTAGAAGTCAATGAAAGTTATGATGTATTTAAAATGTTAATGGCTTTTAGTTATATCAAATCTCATAATTTGTTTTTCATTTCTTTCAAAGATTTTGATATATATATATATATATATTTTTAATAGAAAGACTTTCACTCTAGAAGAAAAACGTAAAACTCAATGAAAAACATCAACCACCAAACATATGTTATATTTTATAAATAAAAAATAAAAGCACACTCATTCCTAACAAATTTCATAAATAAAATAAAATAAACAAATATTATCATAAATAAAGTATACAAACATTAGTGATCTATAACATAAAAAAATAAAAAATAAAAAAAAAGGTTAAACAAAAAAATAATATAAAATAAAACAATTCTCCATCGGCTATGCAATTAAGGACAATTTTTTATTTTTTTTTACCTCAATTTTTAAAGCAATTAAACAATATTAAAATTAATCAAACCAACTTTATTTATGTTAATTAAAAATAAGAAAAGGTAAAAACAACTACTCAACTATGTCATAATCAAAGTCGCTTATGAGTGTGACTTCATATAAATATGGTTAATATCAAACAAATCACTTTTAAGTAGGGGCGGACCCACGTATAGACCAGGTGGGGCCTGTGCCCCACCTCAAATTTTTAAAAAAATTGAATTGTTTATATATATATTGTAATAATACACAACATTGTGCTATTCAGCCTATTAGCACAACTGGTTGGCTTACTTCTAACAACAATGATGATGGGGGTTCAAGTTCCACCAATTCCATTTAGCTCAATTTTTTATATCTTTTTTATTTTACAATCTTTTCCAATTTATTTCTTAAATTATCTATTATTATTTTTGAAATTTTATTATTTCTAATAGTTTTAGTTTGACATACCTAACACATCCCATCAATAAACCCTAAAATCTCAAATTTTAATTTATTGTATTAATATAGTTCATCTATTATTATGAATCATTTTTTTTATCCTTAGTATTTCTCTTTATTTTAGAGTTTTAATTTATTTACAATCAATAAATCAATAATTTACTAATAATTAGAAAAATAAAAAAAAATAAAAAAACATGTCTAGTAATATTTATTAATCAATTATTTTGTATAAATTTAAAATGAATTCATAATAAATATAAAACAAAATTTCTTATTATAAAATTAGATTGTAATTTTTGTTGTTTTTGTTGTTATTATTTATTTATTAATATTGTGTTTCTTGTTTTTATTTCTTTTTAAATATAAGATTATTTAGTTCTTCTTAAGTAAGTGTTCTTTTGTTTTATTTTATACCCTAAATTTTATTATAACATCAATTTTTTTTTATATAAAAAAAACTCAATTTTGTTTAATAAAAAAAAACCTCATTTTATTTGGATCTTAAATTTTCAGTATTTTTTCTATAATTGTTATTTTATTCGAGTGCCCTACCTGGTTAAAATTTTTGGGTCCGCCACTGCTGAGTTTTAGACATGGATCTTGTTCAACAACTATGTGTGATTTTTAGGTTTTGTTTTTATAACTTAAATTAATTTTGGGTAGATTTTTTATACCAATTGTCATACTTTTATGGAAACATGTAAATGTTAATACTATTGTTGATTTGCTACTTTTATTCTAAAAGAAAATTTATAATATTTTCTCTAATTATAAAAAACAAAAAAAAAAATTGACTAATTATATTTTACACACATATTTTGACTAATTATTAAAACTTTTAGGTGCATAATTATATATACTAAAACTGCTCTTAAAATTGAACTTTTCATATGAACAGTGAAATTGGATGGATTTCAATTTATTTACAAAAATGCCATTCTAAAAGATGAGAAAAAAGAAATTGGCTGTTCATGTGAACAGTGGATTTGGTTGGATTTCTATTTATTTACAAAAATGTCATTCTAAAAGATGAGGGAAAAAAAAAAGACAAAATAAAATGATATTCAATTGGATGGATTTCTATATATTTATAAAAATGTCATTAATGAATCAGCTAAAGAAAAGGGGACTGTTCACGTGAACAGTGGATTTGGTTGAATTTATATTTATTTGCAAAAATGCTATTCTAAAAGATGAGAAAAAAAATAAAAATAAATAAAATGACACTCAATTGGATGGATTTCTATATATTTACAAAAAGGGTTAATAGCACTAGTAACCCCTGAACATATAGCGAAATCGCATAGTACCCCTTGAATTTTTTTTCCTGGCATTAAACCCCTCGAACTCCCATAAATTGGCAAAAATGGACGGAATGTTAACTTCCATCCATTTTTTTGTCACATGACGTTCTCGTGCAGCTACAGTTAGGCGTAAAGTTGGATTTTTGAAAAATTAAATTTTTTTAAATATGTATATTTCTAAAGTACTAAATATATATAAATAATATATCAACATAATTAAATAAATAAAAATTAAAATTCAAGAACATTATCTGGAATTCATCACCAGATCATGTTCAGTATCATCACAAACCAAAATTCAAGAACACTATTTGGAATTCATCACCAGATCATGCTAAGTATCATCCCAACCCTATCTCCAACCTCTTCAGATCATGTTCAGTATCATCACAAACCACAAATTCAAGAACACTATTTGGAATTCATCACCAGATCATGTTAAGTATCATCCCAACCCCATTTCCAACCTCTTCAGATTCATCAGTCAATAACCACATTCAACATCAATCACCAAACCCCACCATCAACTATACCCAACAAAAATCCATACATAAACCCAAATCAAACCCACGCAAACCATAACCGGTGGTCGAATTAAACCCAAGTCAATCCACCACCAACAGCCAAATCAATCCCAAATCAAACCCAAACCACCAAATCAGACCAGCTCATCAAACCCAAATCAATCCACCACCAACAACCGAATCAAACCCACACCACCAAATCAGACCAGCTCATCACGCCACCATCTACAACCAACTCCATCACAACCCATCATCATCCTCACTCATGCGACCACCGCCATCCCACCAGAAATCACCATTGCCGGCGTCAATTGCCTCTAAACAGAGGAGATCGGTGCTCAATCTCGTCGATGGATAGAAGAGAGAAGAGGGAACGAAAGAGAGAGAGAGCAAGATGGAAGGACAAAGAGAAGGGGATCGGTTGTTTTTGGAGAAAGAGGATTGTGATTTTGGAGAAGATGATGATGTGAGGGGAATAATTTTTAAGGAAATTTTTTTTTCTTTAAATCAGGACGAAATGATAACCCTGCTAGGGATGGCAATTTTACCCAGACCCGCGAGACCCGAACCGAAACCGAACCGCGTGGGTCGGGTCTGGGTCCTCTCTTTTGTGTTGTGGGTCGGGTCTGGGTCTAATTTATAGGACCCGAGTCGGGTCCGGGTCGGGTCTGGGTCTGGGCAAAAATTTGGACCCGAACCCGTAGACCCGACTGAAATGATATAATATATAAACCCCCAAAATCCCTAAACCTAATTTCTTTTTTCATTCTTGCTTCTTGCTGCTGACTATTCCTTTTTTCATTCTTGCTTCTTACTGCCATTCTCAAATCTCAAAGCTCGTTCCAGAAATCTGCTCTTTCAAAGCTCACCACTTCAATAATCTCTTCTCAATCTCATTAACAGAAATCTTTGCATGTATCACTTTGCTTCTTCTCTCATCATCTTGCCGTCGTCGACAAATCACACCATCTCTGGTTTCCACTCGATTGATTGATTTCTCATTGTGGGTAAGTTTCCATTTATCATAATCATTAATGGGTTTTTAACGATATTGAATCGTGTTTTCATATTTTTTCTGTTTTTGTTGTTCTGTTTTTCGTGTTGATTCCTTGATGGGTGTTGAAAATTTAGTAAATTGTTTTGATTTCAGCTTCGACGGTACTCGATTGGGTGATCAAGACTTGATTCCAGCCTTCCAGGTTAGTTGTTATCCTTGTTTGTTATTCTGTTTTGTCCAAATCCAGACTCGATTGGGTGTATTTCTTTGCCTTTTGAATGATTTTATGTTATATATTACATGGTGGAAGAAGAAAAAACTCACGATCATGAAGAAGACAATTAAACATATCTGTTGGATTAAAAGTTTAAACATAAATTTATTATATGTAAATCTATTACACAAATTTAATAGATGTTTATGACATGTATGTGCTGCACGTAACGTATCAAACATATCTGTTGCATGTTTACTTTACTGGGGAACTTGCATGTTTTTCAAAACTGAGGTTGACCATTTTCATCTATTTCCACTACTTTATTTCATGTTTGTTGAATGTTGAATGTGATAGTAAATTTACAATTTGTTGGATGTCCAGATTTTAGAGCTAAATTTGGTAATTATTTGTATGTGAATATGTGATTTCTAAGATAATGATGGGAGCTTTTGAGCAATTTTCTTATTCCCGTATTCAATCCTTCGTTTTTTGAAACCTAACTGTTAATTTTCTGATCTGATGCATGTATAATCTGGTTTAATTCTCTTATAATTATGGTAGTTGAGCTTGCATTATCTTAGCTAATCAGTATTGAAAGTCTATCGTATATTTTAAGATATAGAGTGAAAAAAAATCAATTGGTATTGCATTACTTGGTTGGGATGGTTACTGTTTGAAACTTAATTACTAATCTGAAAACTCTTTATTGCGATAGTTTTTGATGGTTAATTACTAATATGAATTATCTGAAAATTTAGTTACTATTTTTGATGGTTAATGCAATAAGTGATACAGAAATCTCATTCAAGATGGTGTGATTTATCAATCACTTTGCTTGTATAATCTTTGGCAAGTAATTGTGAAAAGAAATACATGAGCGAGAATTGAAGAAAATGTGGAATACATGATCTGTGCTGTGGTGTTGCTTTTGCTCTGTTTTTCTGGGCCTTTGTTTTGTGTTTTCTCTGCTCTGTTTTGGTTTTGGCTGCTGCTGTGTTGCCTTTTCATGGCTTGGCACTGCTTTTAATTATCTTCTTCTTTTAATTATTACATTGTTCATTGAAGTTTTTATATTATCAATTTTTTTTTCTTATTTTATTCTAATTCATATATTTTACCTCTAATTAGATTCAACTTTGGAAAGAAAATTTGAAGCTTCTGATTTTGGAGAAGATGACTATGAATGATATTGATGATGATGAGGTAATCATTTTGTTATCATGAATTTATTACTATTTGATAATTGATCTTATTGGAATATATACTAAATTGATTTTAAATTTAATGTTGTAGGAACTTTGGCAATTGGAAGTGTAGAGGAAATAAAAGGATGGAATGGAACTTTGGCAATTGGAAGTGGAGAGGCAATGAATGATTTATTTGTTGTGTCATTGATTTTAAACTAGTTGCGTTTGTTTTGATGCTATTTGTGTAATGTTTAATGTTGGTTTATGACTTTATGGATGACTTTCAATTTGTGTGGTAATTTCAATTATGAACTCAAGACAATCTTTGTTATTTTGTTATTTTTCAAGTTAATTATTCATGTATTGAACATGTTTTATTTGTTAAAAATTGAATAGGTTAAAAATTGAATAGGTACAAATAAAAATAGAAAGGAAAAGCTAAAAAAAGTGAAATTTTTGTATTAAAAAAAAAAAAAAAATCTGTAGCGGGTCCGCGGGTCCACGGTCCAGACCTGGACCCATGAAATTTCACGGGTCCACGGGGCGGGTCTGGGTCTGCTCAAGACCCGCGGGTCCAGACCCGAACCCGAACCCGAACCCGAAAATTTTCATGGGTCTGGGTCCAATTTTTTTTGGTGGGTCTGGGTCTGGGTCTAGGAGGACCCGACCCATTGCCATCCCTAAACCCTGCCCTTCATACGGACCCATGTGAGAAGCATGTGACAAAAAAATTGACGGAAGTTAGCATTCCGTCCATTTTTGCCAATTTATTGGAGTTTGAAGAGTTTAATGCCAGGAAAAAAAATTCAGGGTGCACTATGCGATTTCGCTATATGCTCAGGGGGTACTGGTGCTATTAACCCTTACAAAAATATCACTAATGAATCAGCTAAAGAAAAAGGATGTGGACAGTCAACTTTAATAGATTTCTACTTATCTACAAAAGAGCTATTGAAATTGGACTGTTCACGTGAACAGTGAATGTGAACAGTAAATTTGGTTGAGTTTCTATTTATTTACAAAAATGTCATTCTAAAAGATGAGGAAAAGAAAAAACAAAATAAAATGACACTCAATCGGATGGATTTCTCTATATTTACAAAAATGTCACTAATGAATCAACTAAAGAAAAGGGATGTGGATAGTCAACTTTAATAGATTTTTACTTATCTACAAAATTGCCACTGATGAATCGTCCAAAAGAAGAGAAAAAAAATTGAAAAAAAAGGGATGTGAACAGTTAGCTTTAATAGATTTCTATTTATCTACAAAATTGCCATTGATGAATTATCAAAAAGAAGAGAAAACAAATTGATATAGCACGTGGCCACCACCACCTCTCTCTGCCATCCCTCCCTCTCCCAGTCTTCCCTGCCATCAAAAGTCAGAACTCTCCATTTTTCTCACTCTCTCCATCTTTTTATTTCAAACCCTAAAAACTCTCTCTTTCTCTCACTCAATCGGTCAATACACTCACACCAAAATACCAAATGTATTTTTTAAATATTTGTCTTACAAAATCTGTCTGAAAGAGAAAAAGAATAGAGATAAAAAAAAAAAAAGTTGATCTAGAGAAGGGATGAGTTGACTGTTGAGAGAGAAAAATTGTTTGGTGGAGATAGTGAATGGCGAAGAGTTGAAGAAGAGATAGAGGATGATGGACGTTCATTTCAAAATATATGTGGTAGGTAGATTCTCTTTCTTCTTTTATTGTTTTTTACTCTATTTTTACTCTGAAAGTATGGGTAGTGTTTTCAAAGTATGGTCATGATCTTAAAATAGTAAAAGAGGTATGGTTTTTTGTACTGGCATTATGGGTTTCTTTTATTTAGGATTGATTTACGGGATTTTTTGTTTGAGGTATACAAATATGAAAAACTAAACAAACGTAGTACATAGCTTCTCATTCATGCCTCAAACACACACACACACACACATCTTTTACTATGTCAAAAAAAAAACAAAAAACAAAAAACCAAAAACAAAACAAAACAAAACAAGTTCCATATCTCCCAGTAATTGCGGCAAAACCACAGTTGATCAGGTTAGAAATCAGCAAACAATTGTTATTATTATTATTATTATTTTTGGTGGGTTTTGTTTATTCATTTTTTTTACTTGATTTATGTGCTTTATACGCCTATCACGGGTTTTGGTTTATGTCTTTTTACCTGGGTTTAAGTTTTTTTTTTTTTTTTTTTTTTGAAAGGCTTAGGTTTCGATATCATCATTATATTTATTCTGTTTTTATGAGTTTGAGTTTCAAATTTACATGTTTATTAGTGGATTTTACATACCATTTGTATGGTTATGCTGATACAATTTTGTTTTCGATATCATTTTATTTATTTATTTTATTATGAGTTTATGGTTTCAAAATTTACATATTTATTAATAGATTTACACACCTTTTAGTTTTAATAGATGTAAGTGTTAGTGAAATTCAACAAATTCCCATGAATTTTGTTTTATATTATCTATTGATTGATAAGCTATTACAAATGATTTTCTGTGTAATATATATATTTCCAATGCTTATTGAATATATATTGTGTTTCTTACATTTTGTTTGCACTCACATAAGTTTTTCATTCTGGATATTACATTTTTTACTGGTTATTTACATGTTGTAATCATGTTTATATATAGTGTTGTTCTCTTTTTTGGGTTTTGATTGTTCTCTAGGGCTCATATGTTTAATAGTTTTTTTAGTGATTATCTTTATTTTACTGCAATTATTACTATTTCGAAAAATTTGATAATGATAATTTATTTATATATGTATTTATGGTTATGTAATCTTGATGTTCTTTGATTATTTATTTTAAAATACAATTTTCTTATGCTTTTCATCTCATTATTTACAGCGTCGTTTGAAAAATTTATTCATTTATGATGTTTTTAAAAATTTGTTTAGAGGATTCATTTAGTAATTTTTAATTCTTTTAAACTAACAAAATGAGTTTATTCAGGATGCTTTAAATTTCGATATCATCAAGTTCAATATTGAGTTTATGGTTGGTTGATGATTTCTAACCTGATCAATTGTGGTTTTGCCGCAATTATTGGGAGATATGGAGTTTTTTTTTTTTTTTTCTTTTTTTTTGACGGAGTAAAAGATGTGTGTGTGTGTTTGAGGCGTGAATGAGAAGCTATGTACTACGTTTGTTTAGTTTTTCATATTTGTATGCCTCAAACAAAAAATCTCGTAAATCAATCATAAATAAAAGAAACCCATAATGCCAGTACAAAAAACCATACCTCTTTTACTATTTTAAGATCATGACCATACTTTGAAAACACTACCCATACTTTTAGAGTAAAAATAGAGTAAAAAACAATAAAAGAAGAAAGAGAATCTATCTACCACATATATTTTGAAATGAACGTCCATCATCCTCTATTTCTTCTTCAACTCTTCACCATTCACTATCTCCACCAAACAATTTTTCTCTCTCAACAGTCAACTCATCCCTTCTCTAGATCAACTTTTTTTTTATCTCTGTTCTTTTTCTCTTTCAGATAGATTTTGTAAGACAAATATTTAAAAAATACATTTGGTATTTTGGTGTGAGTGTATTGACCGAGTGAGTGAGAGAAAGAGAGAGTTTTTAGGGTTTGAAAGAAAAAGATGGAGAGAATGAGAGAAAGGGAGAGTTCTGCTTTTGATGGCAGGGGAGAGGGAGGGATGGCAGAGAGAGGTGGTGGTGGCCACGTGCTATATCAATTTTTTTTCTCTTCTTTTGGACAATTCATCAATGGCAATTTTGTAGATAAATAGAAATCTATTAAAGCTAACTGTTCACATGCCTTTTATTTCAATTTTTTTCTCTTCTTTTGGACGATTCATCAGTGGCAATTTTGTAGATAAGTAGAAATATATTAAAGTTGACTGTCCAAATCCTTTTTCTTTAGTTGATTCATTAGTGTCATTTTTATAAATATATAGAAATCCATCCAATTGAGTGTCATTTTATTTTGTTTTTTTTTTCTCATCTTTTAGAATGACATTTTTGTAAATAAATAGAAACCCCACCAAATTTACTGTTCACGTAAACAGTCCAATTTCAAGAGCTCTTTTGTAGATAAGTAGAAATCTATTAAAGTTGACTGTCCACATCCCTTTTCTTTAACTGATTCATTAGTGACATTTTTGTAAATATATAGAAATCCATCCAATTGAGTGTCTGTTTTTTTTTTTTCCTCATCTTTTAGAATAAAATGCCATTAATGAATCAGCTAAAGAAAAGGGGACTGTTCACGTGAACAGTGGATTTGGTTGGATTTCTATTTATTTACAAAAATGCTATTCTAAAAGATGAGGAAAAAAAAAACAAAATAAAATGACACTCAATTGGATGGATTTCTATATATTTACAAAAATGTCACTAATGAATCAGTTAAAGAAAAGGGATGTGGACAGTCAACTTTAATAGATTTTTACTTATCTACAAAAGAGCTTTTGAAATTGGACTATTCACGGACGTGAACAGTGAATGTGAACAGTAAATTTGGTTGGGTTTTTATTTATTTACAAAAATGCCATTCTAAAAGATTAGGAAAAAAAAAATGACACTCAATTGGATGGATTTCTATATATTTACATGCATGAATGCTTTCATTAAGTTTCAAAGACATTAAAGATGGTTTTGTTTTTGATTCTTATGAGAAAATTTTTTTATTTACACGAGAAATGTAATTTTGTTACTACAAAATATATATTATATTTAAAAGTCAATGAAAATCTATAAATATCTATGGAATTATTTTAAAATAAGAGTTTTTCATAATTTTGTAAAGTCTATAAAAAACTATGAACTCTGCCTACAAAAGACATTAACTTAAAAAAGTCTTTTTCAAATCCAAATTGAATACGCTCCCCTTAATAAAAAAGAAGAAGAAGAGTTTATTGCACAAACACCCATAAGTTTAGGTGAAATTGTATGCATATTCAATTTTTCCTTTTATTGTACAAACCACCTTAAAAACCGTTGATAACAGTTTAACTAACAATTAGTTTAATGGTCAATGAGTGGTCTAGGGGTAACATTGTCTTTTTACACCTACAAAGCAATTAAACCCAGAAGAACCCCTTATGTTCCAATAATTATAGAGTTACCCAAAAAATAAATAGTAAATAACCCTAAAAATTTAAGAAATTACAAATACCCCAAATCAAACTTCATCTTTTTCTCTCTCTGTTGCCAATGGTGTTTCTGCGGCGCCGAAACCTGTTAGAGGAGGTGTAGATGCTCGAGGAGACATTGTGCCTTTTCATTTTCAAATGGAGGCGGTGCTATAATAACATCTCCTTATTGGGTTGTCAATTTGTGTATGCTTCAGTTTATGGCTCAATATTTTGCTAAAGCTTTCGACTTGCAACTAATTGACTTGATGCTTGTAAGACAAGTTTCTTCATACCATGTATATGAAACACCATGTTCATCAAATCAAATTTAAATATTTCATTTTACATTCTTGAGATTATTTATTAAGGAGTTAACTACCGTGATGTATCCGAGATGATCAAGATCTAGTTCTTCCATGAGTAAAGCTGCATATTCCTCTGCTTGTTTGATATCCAAGAGTTTGTTTTCAGAAGCACTGAGGTAAATTATCTGTATATGTATATTGAGAGTTTTTGTTAGAATCAAAAGAATTTCTTACAAGCACATGCTTGATGATTCAAACTAACTACTCAATTTGGGTAAGCACTTCAGTCTATCATTATAGTTGTGCATTCAAAATTGCTTACCTCTAAAACTTCCTCTTTTGTGATTCTACCATCTCCATTTTTATCAATCTTGCATTATTTTTCCCACTCCATTTATGGCGGGACTAATTAGTCTCACATTGGTGCCTTTGTGGGATAAGTTGCTAGCATGAAATTAAATAATCTCATTCCATGCAAGCAACAAACATAGGATATAGGACTAAAATTAGTCCTATCCTATCCCATCCCATCCCATGTAATAAACATGGCCTAAATTAGTCTTATATATATATATATATTGAAATACCTATAAGGTTATACTAAACAACCTAGATGAGGGGTGAATAGGTTGACACTCTATTTTTTAAAACTCTTTTAAGGTTTTTGCCAAAAACTTTGGTAAGCATACAAATTAACCTTTAATATGATTGTTATGAGAAAACAATTATCACATGTATGCTCAATTCACCATTCTTAGTCTATACAATATATAACAAGAGAAATGTATCTTATACATAAATATGTTCAATGCAAAGCAAATTCTACAAGTTGTACTTTGAATATTACAATGTAAATTCACTAAGTAGAACTTTACAACTTAATTGATATAGAAAATGTTTGAAGATACAATGTTCAAACATTTACAAAGATACAAAAGACAAATGTTGATTCAACAAAGAATGTGTGCAACTCTTTCTCTACAAGAATCTTGTTTACAAGGATGTGAAGAAATGAAGATCTTAAACAGGATATAATTGAACAAATATACAAATATAAGGAGATAGAGATAGAGATAGAGACATTTGACACATTATTTTTGTGTGGTAAAACCTCAAAAGAGGAAACATCCGTGGGTTGAATCCATAACCACCAGCAAACTATCTTTCACTAGTTAGAAAAAAGTACCCCATAAAAAGTGACCAAATCTTATGACTCACTCTCTATTGGATATCCTTCTTATCTATTCATAATAGAGAGAGACTTGCCTACTTTCTAACCGAGACATACGCATGCCTCTAGAAAGTATCATTGCTTGACTAACTGAAACCTCACACTTCTAGCCAAGACTTCCTTGCTTATCTAACCGGAGCCTCACACCCCTAGCCAAGACTTCTCTCTTAACTAACCGAGACACATCTCATGCCTCTAGTTAAGACTCCTTGCTCAAATTGAAGAATCCACTCCAAGATGAGACTTCCACCTTTTGCAAGGCAAATGATCTAAGTGATGCAAATGATCAATACATTCTATGGAAACTAGAAATAATTAATGAGCACACAATGTATGTTTTTGTAGTTTATAATCTAAAATATGACATCACACAAAATGATGCATGAACATATGAAATGTATGGATTATGTACACTCCATGAAAAACTAGATATAAGCAACAAAGTTCACTACAAGATAGTTTAGATCTTACACATGAATTCGAAATCTAGAGTATGCCAAAATTACCAAACATGCTTTAATCCTAGATTTGATTCATGCAACTAAAGCTTGAAGTTAATCATGTTCATGAAGCACATATTCAAGACTTTAAAACAAAAACTAAAATACTAGAGAAATGAGATATTATCTACAAATTTCTCTAGTAATCAATTAGAGCACATATTTATAAATCAATCAATTGAATCCTACAATGCTCTAAACATATAACATCTTGTGCTATTCCTAAATATGTTCAATCAAAGACACATAACACAACTAGGAACTATTAATCATTAGAATATTCACAATCAAAGCTCAAATAGCCCTAGATACAAAGCTGATCACAATACAACACACAAGCATACAAAAACATAGGTTTTAGAAAACCTAACTCATATTCAAGATTCTAATTAAGCACAATTAGCTTTTAATTGAAACTCTATCACTCATCAACATATGTTCAAGTCACATAAACTAAAATAGGAAGAAGACCCAAGGTATTTGAGCATTAGAATCAAAGAAATCAAAAGATAGACAAAAACCTTGTGTGACAATGAGCTGTCACAAAATTTGATGTAGAACACCAAGAATACTTGAACAATTGACTCCTAAGTTTCTTGGAGATGATAAAGGATTTCAAGATAAAAATTCTCTAACTTGAATCACTTAAATCGGATAAGAAATGAGAGAGATATGGTGTTTGGAAGTTGAGAGAAATTTTATGCACTTATCTTCTTCCAATTTGAAATGAGAGAGAGAGAGAGAGAGAGAGAGAGAGAGAGAGAGAGAGAGAGAGAGTTTAAAGGAGGGAAACAAGAGAGGTTCAAATACCACCAATGAGGGGCAGCCACCTTTTCTTCCCGTGGAGGCGCATGGCCACCACGGGAAGGGACCCGTGGTGGCCACGCGCCTCCATGGGAAGGACCCCTAGTGGTCCCTTTCCATTTCTCTTATTCCCTTTGCACACCATTCGCGTTCTTCGATCGTTCTTCGGCTTCTGAACTTCAAATTCGAATCCGGGGCTGCCACCTTTTCTTCCCATGGAGGAGTATGGCCACCACAGGAAGGGACCCGTGGTGGTCACACGCCTCCACGAGAAGGACCCCTAGTGGTCCTTTTCCATTTCTCTTCTTTCCTTTGCACACCATTCGCATTCTTCGACGGTTCTTTGGCTTCTGAACTTCGAATTCGAATCCGTTTACGGATTAAGAACTATGACTCTCTCACACACATGGACGTCAATAAAACTTTCACAAAAGATATGGAAATCGACTCGATAAACAAAGACGAAAACCATGTACGATAAATGTACGGAAAGTCTCGTTACTTCCAACTCGGAACTTGAAAACTAATGAATGAGTAACCGAAACAACCGGAACTCAATAAAAAACATTATGAGAACATATTCAAGTCCGATACCAATAAAACACAAACAAATTAACTCAAAATCACACAAGTATACAATTTCCTACAGATAGTTCTAGTATATGCAACTTTACAATATTTGTCAAATTAAGTCTAATGCATGAGCATACTTCAACAAGTGTGTGAACATGTTATACCAATTTAGCGCAATGATGTAGGGACACAAATGTTTGTAATGTGTGTGTGTGTGTGTGTGCAATAACGCCTTGTAAAAGGAAAAACAATCTCGTTACATTAGCATCCGCGTAAGCACCTTTCCTCTTGAAGACGATCTTTGCATGAGAAGTTGTCCAACTTCCTTGAAGTTTGATAAAATGAGAATCCTAGACAACTAAACAATACAAAGCAAGTGTCGTTTTGATATAGAATAATACTAACATAACTCAAAATCCTAACATATATTTTTTTAAATTCTAATTTATGACTTTTATAAAAGTGATTAAATTGGTGCCTAACTTTTATATAAGTACCAAATTGGTCCCTCCATTAACCTTCCGTTAAACTTAACGGTCCAAGGGTATAAAATTTCAAAGTCATTTGATCATAATTGATTTGCCTCCTCATATGAAGTCTCCAGATTCGTCGATGGAGGTGGAAGACGTAAGAGGATATCATAGATCTTCTCCAAAAATTACAAGCTCTTTTAGGGACTTATAAAATCGACGGTCTTCATTTTTTTTTTTGTTGGAAATATTGCATAAATTTAGGATATTTTGAAAGGACTCAAACCTATAACCTCGTGATGTTAGTGAGATGGGTATACCACTGGACTAACCTCATCTCGTAAAAATCAATGGTCTATCTCTTCCAACCAAAAGTGGAAGATAGATAATTTTTTATATTTTTTTTTATATGCCATATGCAGTGACAATAGTTCCATATTGTATGATTGAATGGACACTATTTACACAAAGACAATGGTTTTATTTATTTATATTTATTTTCTTAATACGACAATAAAAAAGTAAATATAACTTTATTTATTTATTTATTTTTGTGAATATTTGTACATATAATATTTATTTGAAATATTACAATAATTTGAGATTTAGGGATTTGTGTATAGATTGTTAACATTTTTCCTGTAATAATATATATCCAATCACTATTTTTAAAGGTATTAAAAAAATGGATAGTATCATTTCCCCCCTGAAGTATGACCTAATAGTAAATCTCCCCCTGTATATTGCTTATTGGCCATTATTCCTCCTGTCAGTAAACTTATTTGCCAAAATCCCCCCTTGTGTTAACTTTTCTGTTAAAATAGGTAACTTTGATAGCAGCAGATGACTCAAAGACCATTTTCCCTTTGATATGTGCAATTTGAAGAGAAAATACTGTTATGCCCCTAAAATGATTCGTTGGACACCCAACTTCTAATTTTAAGAGTACAAAACTACGCCTTTTTCTCCAATAGAGCTGTACACAATCATTATTTTTCTATTTTGCTTTCCAAAGACATCTGCAACAGTTATTTAGCTAAAATCATCTATTTCTTTCTTTTGCACATCTATTTCTCCTCTTTACATATTAATACATACAAACACATCTGCAATAGCCATACAATCATCCATTTCTCTCTTTTTACATATTAATTTCTTTCCTTTACACATTAATACTATCATACAAACACATTTGCATACACATCTTCATACAATCATCTCCCACCATGGAAGGAGGTTCAAGCATAAGCAACAATAATGTGGAACAATTACATTGAGAAACAGGTCATTAAGTGCTTGCATTCATACATGAATAATTCAAATTAACTTAGCTTTCATATATGGTTATAATACCCTCAAAAGCAACATAAAATATTGCCACAGCTAACCACACAATATCCTACCAAGTGGTTGCAAAACCATGCTTTTGATCTAACAAAAAATAGCAAATAGAAAATGTATCAACATGAGACAGAACATAATTATTTGGATATAACATGATTTCCAAGGATTTTATTTATGATTGATCTATATAGAATCATAACAATTGAACCAACCTGAAAAAGTAAACATAAAGACAGAGCATTCATTATTTGATGTAAATGTTAACTATTCCCATTCTTTTTTCACATTTCCTTTCTCCCTTCACTCTTTTTTATATAGTTTAACATATTGATGATCTTATTTTAATTTATTTCATCTACAGTTTTAATTATTAAAAAACACTTGTGTAACTAACAATAATAACTAATTAACAGGTTATGCTGATGCCGGGTATATATTTGATCCCCACGAAACTCATTCACAAACGGGATATGTTTTTACCTATAATGACACAGCAATCTCCTGGCGTTCCATAAAGCAAACTATTATTGCTACATCATCTAATTATTTTGAGATCCTTGCACTTCATGAAGCAAGCCAAGAATGTGTGTGGTTATGATCAGTTATTTATCATATTTAAAATACATGTGGATTTTCATTATCTACAGAAATGCCAACACTGATATTTGAAGATAATACGGCTTGTATTGCTCAAGTTAGAGGGGGATATATCAAAGGAGATAGAACCAAACATATTTCTCCTAAATTATTCTATACTCATGAACTTCAACAGAGCCAACAGATTGATGTTAAATAAATACGGTCTACAGATAATCTTGTAGATCTATTTACTAAAACATTGCCTGCATCAAATTTTGAGAAACTGGTATATGGGATTGGCATGCGTCAACTCTGTAAATTACATGATTAATATTTAAGTTTCATTTAGGGGGAGCAAAATTTTGAATGAATATATGTGTACTGTACTCTTTTTCCTTCTACCGGATTTTGTCCCACTGAGTTGTTCTGAACACATCCACACCACTTGATCCAGAAGATAGTTGTATATATTTTTGCTAAGGTTTTTATCCCACTGGGTTTTTCCTAGCAAATTAAATATAAATTGTGGAAATCCAAGGGAGAGTATTATAACATGAGTGTGGCTTTCCACCACAATTTTGTCCTTGACTTCTTGAAGAAGCTAATACAAGTGCAAGCTTCATATTATTTGTCCTCATGCATATTGAATAGTGACACTTTGTTTGTCATATTTTGATTAGTCCTTCCAACTATAAATAGGTTTTGCCTTGTAAATATATATATATATTTGTTCAACTGTTGCTTTCAGAATCTATAAACAAAGGCAATATATTTCTCTCGCCTATCTCTTTTACTTCTCTTCTCTCATCTCTTCTTCTATTTTATTTTATTTATCTATTATAATTATTTACTTTATCATATTATTACTCTCTCATTTTATTTCTATTATATTATTTGTTGATTCAATTTAATTTACATCATATATATATAACATAAACTTGACAACCATCATCAAAAAACACTTACTGCCTTTGATAGGAATTCAAAATTTTAAAATTTTAAAATTTGAACAATATTCATGCACTTTTCAAGTTTAACAATCATCAACACGTCAATTATACCATCAATTACAAAAGTTATCAACATAAAATGAAAAACCCCAATTTTTTTAACAGAAACCCTAAATCGTTAACTAAATTCACAACCAGCTATCAAAACGTATACCATGCACTCAAATTAGTATAAAAACACTATTAACTCTTCAATTACACAACCAATTTCAAAGTTATTAACTTTAAACAAAAACCCCCAAATTGTTTTCAATAGAAACCCTAAATCGTTCACTACAGTTAAAATGAACAAACAAAACACATACCATGCACTCAAATTCATTATAAAAACACTATCAAGCTATAAAAGTGAAATAAACATACCTTACAAGCAACACGAAACTAGAAACCTCTTTAGCTCCACCGATTTTGAAACCTAAGCTTCGTACACAGAGAAAACTAACCTAAAAAACCTTATAACACTAAAAAAACATCTCAAAGTCTGGTTAGTGAATATTTGGTGATGGTATGGTTTTTTATTTGGCGTGAAACTAGAAGAAGAATAGGTTCATGATGGTGAAGGTGGAAATCGTAGAAAAATGTTGAAAAGCATCTGGTCTTTTTATATGGTCTATTTTTTAGTCGTAAATTTACTCAATTTACGTTTTTGCCATTTAATTTCATTGTCATAAGAATCTACTTTTTTTACTCAATTACGTTTTTGCCATTTAAGTTTATTGTCATCAAAATCCTTCATTAAGTTATTATTTTACCCTTAGAGTCAACACTTAACAGTCAACTCCCCATTTTAACGAAAAACTAGTGGCAGAGGGGACTTTAACAAATAAGTTTGATGAAAGGGGGAAGTATGGCCAATAAGAAAATACAGGGGGAGAAATACTAGTAGATCATACTTCAGGGGTTAAAAATGATACTATCCCTAAAAAAAAAAAAAATAGAATGGCAAAGTACCTTGACATTTGGTGTATGTGTAACCCTAAAATTTCAGAAACATACCATTGACTAACCAGTTGATCGTTAATTTTAATGGTTGATTGGTCAATATTGCAAAATGTCTTAATTACCTCTAGTGTCAATAAATATAATAATTTTAATTTTCTAATTAAATGTTAAAATCAATAATAAAATAAATAATGCAAAAATAAAAATAAAAATTGGAGATCATTGATGATCTTTGAGATTTGCGATCTCCATTAAATGGGGACATGTGAAGAGAACCAAAAAAAAAAAAAAAAAAAATCACTTCATCAAAACAAAAAGGATTGGATTATAAAATAATTGCCTAGAGTGTGTTTGGTTTGACTTTTCAATTTGAACTTCTAGAGTAGATATTTTTGTAATAGTGCTTCTAATGAGTAGAGCTTCTAATAAAAAAGGCTTTTGGTAATGTAAATTACAAAAAAGGTGTTGACAATGTAATTTTAGAAATAGCTTTTGGTTCAGTGAATTATAAAAAAGGTGTTGACAATGTATTTATAATGAAAGAGTTATGGTGGAATATCTAAAATTTATAAAGGGTAGTTGAGACAATTCATATATTTTAAAAAAACTCAAAAAAAACCTTCTTAGAGAAGTCCAAATTTTGGGCTTCTCCAAATAGATATAAAATGACTTTTTAAAAGGGTAATTGAGACAATTCACATATTAAAAAAGTTGTTTTGAGTTTTGCCAAACAACCAAAAAATACTTCAAAATAGCTTCTAGCATTATATAAACGTTTTTGATCATTTCAAAAGTTATACCAAGCATACACTTAATATCAAAGATTTTCCATCTTCCACGGTTCACCCACTTGGGTTTTGGTTTTGGTTTTTCAATTGGGAAACATTTTCCTATTAAAAATGAAACTCCTTCTACTTCTAGTCTTCGAGACGCGAGATCTGGGTTTTAGAACAAAGTTTTTTATTTTATTTTATTATTATTTTTTTTTATGAAAGACTAAAAACCAGATATTTGAAATCAAAATCATAATAATCATTTCTTCTTTCTTATATATATATATTTAAATCTGGTAAAATTATGTGAACCAAGATTTTTTTGTCCTTTTTTAAAAAAATATTTTTATAAAAATTACTCTTTTATCTATTAAAATGACCTAATTACCCTTTTCATATCCTAACATCCGTTAACACTCAAGGTCAATGAGTTAGTCAAGGGTACTTAACTGTAATTTTGGTAAAAGTACGGTCTGATTGCACATACAACAAATGTCAGGGTACTATATTGTAATTTGCCCAAAATAAAGTCACTCTTTTAAAATAAGAATACAGGAGGGAAAGACGATAGCGAATAGTCAATTTTTCTGTTCCGAAATTCCAATTTGTTCATATTTGCTACTATTCTTTCATTCATTCAATCAAATTATAATATATTTTTTCGATTGATTATGAATGATCCAGATTTATTCTTTGTTTATACCAAAAAAAATAATCGAACCGGAGAGAATCATTTAAACTCTTCCATTTCAAAGCATAAGAGACCAAAAACCATTGCGAAATCGGCATTGCTTCGTATCCAAAATCTTCATCTTCCTTTAATTTCAACGGCCACCGGTTCACCACTCGACTCTCTCAGTCTCCAACCGGACCGGCCCTACACCATCGGTCGAACCAACAGCAGCTGCGACTTCATATTCAACAGCCGTCTTGTGAGTAAGCAACACTGCCAAATTTTGTTCGATAGTTTTGAGCGCAAGTTATACATTATTGATGGAACGTTTTTGTTGCCTGATTTTAGTTGTATTGTTAATGAATTTAGAAGAAAAAGATTACTTAGTAATGGTAAATTATTGGAAGAGGAGGAGGAGGAGGACGGTATAGAGGGGTTTTCTAGGGTTAGGGTTTCTTTAAATGGGCTGTTTGTTAATGGTGTTAGGGTTAAGAAGGGTAAAGTTAAAGAGTTGAATGCTGGTGATGAGGTTTTGCTTGTTTGTGGAAATGAAGGTGTGTGTAGAGTTCGGGTTCAAATTGGGTTTTTGGTTTTAGGTGTTGTTTTCAAGGAGGAGGTTGTTTTCAAGTCGAATGAGATTGTATTAGAAAGACCTCATTTACTTGGGACGGTAGCCTTGTCAGGACAATCTCAAGGGTCTGTTTCTAGTGGGAAGAGGAGCAAACGGGTTTTTGCTTTGCAGTCAAACGACGTTAGGAACTTGGACTGCAATTTTTCAAGATTGAAATATTGTAATGCTATTGGGAGAGCAAACTTTCTTTTGAGTCAATGTCGAAGTATATTGAATAGCAATGATCCTGTATCTTGCATTCGACAATCTCCTATTTCAGATTGTGGAATGGAAGGTACTTACGGTTGTAATACTAAATTTCCAGTCTTGATGATTAGTAATAAATGCAAATCTTCAGTTGGTTGTGACTTAAAGGTGAAAACTGTTGAACCAATTTCTGGGCAAGAGCAAATACCATGTGATACAAGGGCTGGCTTGATACAGTCAGGTTCAATTACATTTCACAGTGAAAAAGTAGTGGCTTCAGATGCAGGCCATGAGCAAATGGATCTTTGCATTCATGGTGACCATTTAGGCCATACAAATAGTATCAGAACCCGTTCAAAGAATGCTGTTGCAGGTGATAATTCTAATTCTAAGACGTTATCGTCAAATTCTGTGGGTGCTGAGAATGCTCCTCACATTGATAGTGTGGATAAGAGCAAACATTGGGGATATTCTTGTTCACCTCCTGGAAAGAAGTTTTACCTGAACTGCCTTGAATTTATGGACTGTGGTTCATCTGATCGCACTTGCATTTCCCTACCAGAACTTCTTCATCCTGTAGATGGCATTTCACAAATATTTGTTGCAACATTTACAAGTGACATTTTATGGTAAAGTTCAACTTTCCATTATTCTCTTTTGTTTTGTCAATGTCCCATTCTCCACAGCTGAATAGGAATTCGGAACTTTATACCTATTTGGTACTATTAACACATTCTATTGTGTATGCCAAAAAAAACAACAACGCATTGTATTGTGTGAATTTTTTGTAATGAGTATAAATGCTCAATTGTGTTTGCATCTTCATGTATGCATCAATATGAAATTAACCTGGCTATTTGTTTCTCTCTTTTCCTCATTTCTTATATTGGTTATGTGCCAATTAATTTATTTAGGTCTTGGCTTCTGAACTTATTTCATGTTACATTTTCATTGATGTAATTATATGTTAAATGCTTATATTTAATTCAGGTTTATATTTTCAAGTCTAAGATAGTTCTCTTGCTAGGTTTTTATCATACTGTGAGATTCCTTCCCATATCCCTGTGACAATTGCATGCCACAACACTGAAAGATGTTGGAGTTCAAGCCCCGATAAGAGAACATCTGTGCCTTTCCCTGATTTTCCAAACTTAATTGTTGTGTAAGTGATGTTTTCAATTTTATTTGTCAAAGGGTTAAAGTAGGTTACATGGTTGATATAAGCTATGTTTTGAAGTTATAGTATGTCAATGATTAACATTTTTGTAACACATCCATTATTTTAATAGGTTTCCCCCGTTCCCTGAGACTATAGCTTTTGGTGAAAATCGCAAGAAACAAGGCATTGCTTGCCACCATCCAAAATTGTTTGTTTTGCAAAGAGAAGATAGTATTCGTATCATCATTACTTCTGCAAATTTAGTGGCAAAACAGGTAATTACTTAGTTTAATGTCATGCTATTCTTGTTTTATGTGGTGTGTTACATAATATTAACTTTTACATATCATGAAAGAGTCTCGTGATATTTTATAGTTGATGCAGCTCCTTAGAATATATCATGTAGAAATTGAATGTATATGCGTAAACCCTTAAGAGTTTGGGTCTGGATTTTTGGTGGTCTCCCTTTGAACCGTTAGAATATCCGTGCATGCTTCTGTTTTGAGCAAGGTGAAGAATTTGAGTGCTGCACACCTCACCTCAAATTCTGAAACTTATCTGCATCCTGGATTTTGATTTTAGAGTCTGGAGACCAGTAGCATGACTGATTTGGTGCAGTTACTGATATCAGAAGCCTTTCATGATGGAACTTCTGTCTTCAAATTTGGTGTCTTTTGGTTCTCTTGTGATTAGTGCTGCTAACAATGTATTATGAACATGTACCATCCTGTAGTCTGACACACAAATTCTAATGACAGTGCTTTATTATGTCTTAGTTTGAGGAAAAGATCTACTGGTGCAGACAACATTCTTTTTATTTTGCTGTGTTCATGCAGTTTTTGTTAAATTGTTATATATGATACATCTAGCTGTGTACACACTGTTTAATGATCAATTTCATGTTTAGCTTGTGTTGTAGTACTCACCAGTTATGACTTTCACAGTGGAATAGTGTAACAAATACCATTTGGTGGCAAGATTTCCCTAGCAGAAGTGCACCTGATTATTTATCTCTTTTCATTCAAGCTCCTATTGAAGAAATTAATCAAGATTCAAGGTCTGATTTCGCTGCCCAGCTGGCCAGCTTTATGGCATCTCTTGTAATTGATGTACCCAGTCAAGCCCATTGGATTCTTGAGCTGACAAAGTATGACTTTGGTGGGGCAACGGGACATTTAGTTGCTTCTGTACCTGGAATTTATTCCTGTAGAACTCCCAGTGCTTCAGAATTCACATACTTCAAGCCCGTGAGTTTTTTCATTCGCTTTGCATGTACGTGTGTTCACATGTGGATTTTTCTTGCTCGAATAGTCGAATGGAAGCTGATTGTTAACATTTTGCTGATATAGCCGCACACAGCACACTTTCTATTTATTTGTTGTTTTTTAAAGAATTATGCCAAAAACCTCAAGAAATGGTGGTATTTTCAAGTTTCTGTGAACCCAGACCTCAGTGCTTGATACCTAGTTAAATTTTGTTTGCATCGTTTTGGTTATCATTTTGTTATCATTTATATTTACCATCAAGCTATCTAGTGGAGGCATTTACAATAATGCGGTGGAAGAGTTGGCCTTGGGTGTGTTTGCCAAGGTCCTTGTTAAAAGGATTCTCATACAATGCATCTACCTCCCATTTCAGGCTAATCATTGTGCTTCGTTGTCCTTTGGCATAAAGTTCCTTGGTTCAGTTGAAGCATCTGTTGTTGGTTTAAGCCACCTGTTTCGTGCTGGAGTAGACTCAAATGGTGCACAGATTAAGAAACTGGCTGCTTTCCTTGGTAGATCTTGTGAAAATGCATATGGGATGTTGGAAGTTGTTTTGAGACGAAATACCAATGTGCCTGCAGATGTCAATGCTGTGAGCGTTCTTGTTTCGAACCCAGATGAGTTCTCTGGGGGAGGTAAAATTTTGATTACTTGAATTAGATGTCTGTTGTTTGACACCTTTTTCCATATACTGGCTACTGCCTCTGGGTGTTGCTTTGCTTTTCCATATTGATATTAGATGTTATTTCTGTGAAAGTATGCATGCTGGAAATTGTTTCAGCAATATATAGGAAATCAGTAAGCCTATCACATTGTTGATATAGAACTGAAATTTATCAAGATCATCTTGTAAAATTATAAACATTCCACTGAACACAAAGTTTAACGGTGACATTATATGTCATCTGTTCACTGACTTATGGTATTATTCTTGCCTATAAATTGTTTTAACTTTTAAGTTGAAGCTTTGATTGACATAGCTGTTGTATTGTAATGAAATTATCACACCGTGAGGTTATAAAATATAAATACATATCGGTTGGTCTTTATTAGAGATTAAATGTTATTGTTGGGCCTATAAACTTAACCAACATGGTATTAGATAACTTAACCAAGAGGCTCTATTTTTTATTCCTAAAATCCTTTCATTCTATCAACTATTAAGCATTATAACACAAGCAAGATAGGCAATATTTGGTCCGCATGACAAGTTCTTGACTAAATTCGACTACAGACATGTTGGAGTTACAGCACTACTGTTGGGTCATTTCATATAAATTTAAGCTTTAAGGAATGAAGGTTATTCAACAAATATAAAGAGCGTTGTAACTCTACTGAAGAAGGGTCACAAAATAAAATATATAAAGGTATTATTTATATGCAGGGTAAGTTTCCTCTTAGGGTTACTAAATTGACAATCTTTGCTTTACAGCATGTTCTCATAAACCCTGAGAGTACTTCCCTAATCATGGGAGCTTCCCTTGAATTGCTTTAAAGTGTTCTCGTGTTGCTTCACTTTTCAAGAGTGTTTTTCATCTTTTTCATTAATGTAATTTGTTTATTCAACTTTTGCAAAGGGATTGGTTTCTTTTTTAATGTAAGCTCCTCACCCCAACCCCCACACCCCCTTCCCCCCCTTTTTTTTTTCATTTTTGTTCACTTTCTTTTCAATGTTTGTATGTGTTCTGCATTTTGATTATTCATGTTTTGAGGCACAACAATTATGTTTTTTTCATTCTTCTCGCTAGATTGCATTCAACTTGGCTTCCTGCCTAGAAATATTGCAAAGTGGGTTTCTCCATTGTGGGATATTGGATTCTTTGGATTCTCTGGATTTGTTTCTCGTGATGAAGTCCTTGTAGCTGCTTCAGGAGGATTCAACAGAAAAATACAACTGATATTACATGTTTCAGAGGCATGGCCTTTTTGCCTTTGTTTAATATGTTTTCCAGAAGCAGTTTGCATCTCTATGATCAATAGTTAGCATGGCCACATTTTGGATTGGGCATACTTAGATGGATGCGATTTTTGATTTGTTCTGCAGGGGGTTCACTTTCCAGATATATCAAAGATGATGCGATCTGAACATGTTGTTGCATTAAGCAATCTCATTGCTTTAATTCAGAGATGTAGAGGACTCTGGCGACTGCAAGAGGTAATGGCATTGTTGTTTGGAAGAATTTCAGCTTTCCATAGTTCAGCTGCAAACATTTTTAGGATATACTATGATAAACATCCTGTAGCTACTCTCCCATGATCCATCCCTTTTAACTGATACATGTGTTTACAGTCTGTATTTAGATGCATGCAATGGTAGATTGTTGGTATGGAGGTAATTTTTTAGCATCAGATGCTGAATTTAGTTAATGGATAAATCATGTATTGCTTATCATATTATGTGATATTAGGATTTAAGATAGCTGTAGTTTCGAGAACTGGTGGTATAGACAACAAAAGCTACCCTAGCATTTTGCTTGATTTAGCTAGTGAAGAGAAGTGATCCTGAATGGTGTTCTTTTATTACAATATAACGTTATGTAATTTGTGAATTGTGAAAGACTCTGGAACTAATCTTTTTTTTTTTTTTTTTGTTTCTTTTTCTGACAAGGTTGTAGGTCAATATAGATGGCCTGAATCACAAGAATCTGATTTTTTTTATGGTTAGTGCTTTTTGTGCACATTCAATAATTTTAGTAGAAATTTGAAAATTATATATTCTTCACACCTGTTCTTTATTTAAGGTTCATCCTCAATTGGATCGATCAATGCACCATTTCTTGCTGCATTTGCATCAGCTGCTGGAAAGAAATCAATGAGATCCTTCGACTCTGAAGAGTCTGATCCAGAGGTTAAAGAAAAAAAAAACACTTTTGATTTGCTATATATTAACATGCATGAAAAGTTGAAATCATATCCTTTTTTTCACGGATTCAGTAGTTCATTGTTGCTCTTGGCAGTGGGGCAGCTGGAGTGTTAGTCAAGAACTGAGAAATCCATCCATTAGAATACTTTTCCCTACTATTGAAAGAGTGAAGAATGCATGCGATGGAATCTTACCCTCAAAGCGCATGCTTTGCTTCTCAGAGGTATGCTAGTTTTGATCAGCTTTAAATAATTTATGTTTTCAATTCCATGAATAAATTAAATGGGTTAAATTCAGGGTATGCCAGTTTGTTCAATGAGCTGGTATACTGATAATGGGGCTGCCTTCATTCTATGAGAAGAAAGTGGGATAAATTATATCGCAGCCTCCTCACATTTTCTTAATCTTTAATATGCAATATGGTGTCTAACATTGCGAACTTTAATTTTGGAACACTTCCCCTATGGCCCTATCATGTTGGTGCCTCTATGCTTATTCATCTCTTCTGCTAAACTGGGATGAGAGTAAACCTAACAATTCTGTTTTTATTGTCTAATACACTATGTGTTGAATATAATAATTCAGATTGCTGATATGAATGGATTTCATGAATGTGTTTCGCAGCAGATGTCACAGTTCATACTGGATGTGGACAATAGATTAGTTACTATTCCATAGTTTACTATACCACCATTTCTGAAGAACAAGTAAAATCTCGGAATTTCATTTTAAGAACATTATCGGTTTATATTAAAGAAACCAGAAGCTGTGCAGGCCCTCATGGCTTACTTTTACATCTTCCAAAATCCAAATATATGAGTTTCTTTTTTCAAGTTTGTTGGAATTTGATTCCAGTTACACATGATGTCTAACGAAAAACCATCATCATTTACTCGTTTGTAAAGAAGTATATATGCATGGAGGGTATCAAATGTGGTTTATGGATTTTTCAGCAGTAATATTTGTGAGTTGCGAACAGATGTCTACAGCCTACAAAAGAGAAATGTTCCTTTTTGTTATCATTTGTTTCATCAGATAAATATGCCATATGTTCTAATTTTTCTTCTTGCATATTTTCTGTTCAGAAAACATGGCAGAGGTTAAGACCTGCAGACATTCTTCATGATGCAATTCCTCATCCATATGATAGAGTAGGACATCCAATGCATGTCAAGGTAAGAATGTTATACTCTTTCTGGATGATTAGAAATTTCTAGAATGAAAGGTTTATTGAAGTCGGTGTTTGCTTTTGTTAATTTTGAGCATTGTGTGATATCTTTCTTTTCTTGTGATTATATAATTATGATTATCTCCCTTGCTGTTCAAATTTAAAGTTTGGGTGGCTTTTTTATTTTACTTTATTGAACACTACTAGAGTTTAATGTATATCAAAACTGAAAGAGAATGCTGTGAGCAGGTGGCGCGTAGACGCTTTCAGTCTACAAAAGATGGATCGTCCTTTGGTTGGGTTTACTGTGGGTCACATAATTTCAGTGCGGCTGCTTGGGGAAGATCCATTTCTAGTCCATCTGGCGTAAAAGGAAATGGACCTGAGAAAACCAACTCTTCCTCAAGTTTGAGGCTTCATATTTGTAATTATGAACTTGGAATTGTATTCATTTTTCCCCCAACAGAGACAAAGGGTAGCTCCAAAAGAAACAGGACTAAGTTGGATGATATAGTGTTGCCATATGTTGTGCCTGCTCCAAAGTACAGACCCAATGATAGGCCAGCAACAGCTCTAGCTATGAAAGAAGCAATAGCCGAGCTTAATAAGCAACAGAGATTAAAACTTGCTGAAATAGCAGCTATAGAAGAAATAACGGAAGAGATTCCAGATGAAGAGGAGGAAGTAGAAGCGACTGGTTATATTGCAGAGGAGAAGGAAGAGGAGAAGGCTTATGCTGAGATGCTATGGAGCCAGGTTGACTCGTTGCCCAGCTGTTGAACTATATATTAGAGTGGAAGGATTTGATTACTTGGATCAGAACCTAGAATTTGTCAAATGATAAGTCATTTGCCTAATAATCTGCTTTGCGGCTGTTTAGGTGATTGTTGTACAACAATTGTACATTATATGTTGGATTTCAAGCATTAAGAGATCAGGTTCCTGGGGTTTTACCTCGAGGAGGTTGAAGTATCATGGAGATGTTGAACTCGTACCAGGAGTGAAGGGCTTCAAATTCAATTACTCTAGTGGAACTTTGTAATTGTCTAGTGATATGTGTCTCACACATCTGCTACACAGCGATGTTGGGAAATTATTGTAAAACCAGAACAATTGTACAGTACTAATATATTAGATTTGAAGGATTAAGACATCAGTTTCATGGGGTTTTGCCTTGAAACTCTGTTGTATCTGATCGGAATATACATATGTGGGGAGCTTCCATGAGGCTGCCTGCCACCCCCAGATTGGTTTGATCAATGTACGTGATATTGAGAAGCCTAATGAAGACAAAGGTTGTTGTGAGCTTAGATTCTTAATTTATCACATGTTATATACTTGTATATTATCTGCCTAGAAATCCATTGATAATACGATCAAAATTTGGCACTCATTTGGTTCAAGTTTCCATTTTCTCCTTCAAGTTACTAGACCAGGCATTGGGTCTACAACCAAGCGGTACTTTTGTTTTAAAGCAAGAAAGTGATTTTTTTTTTTTAAAAAAAAAAAGAACAAACAAAAAATCCTTGCATAATGCGGGAAGGAATGCAACTTCTGGAATCGTTAAATAAGCGCTTCGCAGTCTCACACAAATCTCTGTTCAACTCTGCCTGCACTTTAAACTCTTTTCTTGACTCAACAGAGACCTATTACGATCAACTCTTGAAGTCCTGCAATGTCTTAGCTGCTCTCAAACAGATACACTCCTCTGTCACCACTTTAGGCCTCATCACCCAAAACCGTCATTTGGGTGCCCAACTCATCATCAAGTACGCCAAGTATGGAGAACCCAACACTTCTCGCTCTCTTTTCAATAACTTGCAGAATGATAAACCTAATTCTTTTCTTTGGAACACTATGCTTCGGGCATATACTAATAGTGGTCATTTTGTTGAAACGCTGGAACTGTATTCTCTTATGCGTAGAAGCGGCGTTTCATTGAACAACTACACCTTCCCTTTTGTACTCAAAGTGTGCGCTTCAAAATCGCTGATTCTTGAAGGGAAAGTTGTTCATGGAGATGTTATAAGAACTGGGTTCCATTCAGATTTATATGTAGAGGCTGCTCTGGTTGACATGTACGCCAAATGTGGCCAAACTGATGATGGTTGCAAAGTCTTCGATGAAATGTCGATGAGGGATTTGGTTTCATGGACTGCTATGATTACGGCCTATGAGCAGGCAGAGAAGCCTAAAGAGGCACTCCTGTTGTTCCAAAAGATGCAGCAAGAGGGTCTTTTAGCAGATTCGGTTACAATAGTGAGTGTTGCCTCGGCTGTTGGTCAGTTGGGAGATGCCATGAGGGCTCAAGAAGTTCATGGCTATGCCATCTGTAATGCGTTCCTTGAGGATTTATGTGTGGGTAACTCGATTGTTGCCATGTATGCTAAATGTGGTAATGTTGAACAATCACGCATGGTTTTCAATCAGATGCAAGAAAGAGATGGTATCTCATGGAATTCAATGCTTTCAGGGTACACACAAAATGGCCAAGCTAGTGAAGCTTTGTTGCTTTTTGACGAGATGCAGGATTCTGGGTGTAAGCCTAACCCTGTGACAGCATTGATTATGGTGTCTGCATGTGCTTACTTGGGATCTCGTCAACATGGAAGTAAACTCCACAATTTTATCATCAATAGAAATATCAAAATTGACGCAACTCTTTGGAACACATTGATGGACATGTATGCAAAGTGTGGGGATTTAGATACTGCAGAGTGTATGTTCAATGACATCCATCCAAGTGAACGAGATGTTAGCTCGTGGAATGTACTGATTGCAGGGTATGGCATGCATGGGCACGGGAAAAGAGCTTTAGAACTCTTCACATGGATGCTCGACAAAGGAGTCGAGCCAAACCACATAACTTTCACTTCCATTCTCTCTGCTTGCAGTCATGCTGGCCTGATTGAAGAAGGAAGGAAGTGTTTTGCAGACATGACGAAGCTATCCGTGAAACCCGAGGCGAAACACTATGCTTGCATGGTTGATATGCTTGGCCGAGCTGGGCATTTATACGAAGCTTTTGATATGATCAAACAAATGCCATCACCACCAAATGATAGTGTATGGGGAGCATTGCTTTTGGCTTGTAGAATCCATGGTAACATGGAATTAGGTGAAATTGCAGCCAACAGTTTATTCCAGCTAGAGCCTGAACATAGTGGATATTATGTGCTGCTGTCGAATATCTACGCCGCATCAAACAATTGGCAAGAAGTTGGGAAGCTAAGACAAGCAATGAAGTACAAGGGATTGAAGAAACCTGCTGCTTTCAGTATGATTGAGTACGGTAAAGAGACCTATGGCTTCTACACAGCAGACCAAGTAAATCCATATCATAAAGAGGTTTATCAGAAAGTAGAGAGCATGGCCGTAGAAATGAAAATGGCAGGACATGTGCCGGACCTATCATGCGTTTTACATGATGTGGAAGAGGAAGACAAAGAGCACATGCTGAATTATCACAGTGAGAAGCTTGCAGTGGCTTTCGGAATTATGAAGATTGAGCCGGAACTAGCAATTCAGATCACCAAGAATCTCCGAGTTTGCAATGATTGCCATTCTGCCTTGAAGATCATCTCCTACATCTACGGACGGAAGATTATTGTGAGAGATGTAAATCGGTTTCATCATTTTGAAGGCGGTACTTGCTCATGCAAGGATTATTGGTAAGACACAGTTGGTGAAGATTTATTTGTAGCTCCATTTGATGTACAATTGTAGAGGAATGATGTATGAAACTGCAAAGCATGCATAGTATAATCTTAAAACATAGTTTAGAACTACTATTTGAATTTAATTAAAACTATATTAATTCTCTAAAAGACAACCCTTGGCTTGGACAGAGACAATTTATTTATTTATTTATTTTAACTTGATACTAATTGGATCGGGTATGCTGAAATCCGACAAGATCAATTGCTATAAAAATCAGGGAAAATTCTTACTTCCTATGCATTATGGTTTAATGAGTAAATATGAGACTTGAATCCTTATTATTTAAGTGAAAGGGAATTGATCAACCACTTTGCTAGTGATCTTGCAATTGATGAGAGATTTCATTTGCATTAGCATGGACAAAATGAAGCAAATCAAGGAAACAGATAAAATTCAATAAAATTTAGGGGCATTTGCAAAAGTAACGTAACCACCAAATGCATTGTTGTTTTTAGTCACATCCAAATTTTTTATTGTTTGTAACCCATTCATCATAATGTATTAGAAAGCTTCTCCTTACAATCCACAAATTATATATTCACACTCCAATTTAAATTTTTTTATTAATGACAATTTTAACCTAAATTAAAATTACCAAATAAGACAAAAAAAAATAAAAATAAAAAAATTAAAGACATTTCAAACTAATTAAATTATTAAATAAAAAAAATCTCTCTCCTTAATTATTGTTGACGGTGATTTTTGGATTGACTCGGTCAACAATAATATTTTAATAAAAAACAAACAAATAAAGAAAATTAATCAATGAGTGCAAGACAGATTTTACGTGGAAAACCCTTGAATGAGAAAAAACCACGGTGCCCCTTGAGGGCGAGAGAAATCACTATAGATCGCTTATGGTTTACACACTCAGATCTCTCATACAATTGCCTAATTGCTCTTTTTCTAATCTCGAACCCTTTTTCATGGGATTTAGGGTTTTATTTATATTAGTTTCTCTAGGGTTTCCGGTGCCTACGCCGTGTTGGTAGGGGAGTTCCTATATTCTGTTGCGTAAGAAGTCTAGGGTTTGTAAACAACTTTAGGGTTTGTTTCCTGTTTGGACTCTTCTTTGTTTAAAATCAATCGGATCCTATTCGGAGTAGGATTTGATCTTTCTGGCCTTGTACCCGGTCGAATTCTTGACGTGGAAAGTATACTTGGAATTAGATTACTTTTCTGGCTGTATGTTTCTTGGCGAACACCTTGGATCGGCGAGCACACTTTGCTTTTCTGTTGGTCGACCGGCGGTGGCGAGCATACCTCTACTTCGGATCGGCGAGCATGCCAGCTGACGTGTCTTTGACTGATCTCCTCTCGTTGACTGGTCAACGGGTGACGTGTTTATTTACTTGACCCGTCTTTATTTCACCTTTTGCTGACGTGTCCTATTGCCAAATTTACACATACAACAGCAGTATTTCATGCAAGACATAAAATATCTCATATATATCATGTTGGGCATGTAATATTCCATGTACTTCAAAATACTTGATTTCATGATATTAATCGATGTGTCACGTTAAACATGAAATAACCCACTTCTGTCACGTTTAACGTGACACATTGTGTGAAATAAAATTTTCAATATAAATCGATGTTTCTATTGAAAATGAAGATCTACAAACTTTGAAGTTTTGATAAGAGATTCAACTACAAACTTGAAATTTCAAAAATCTCTTCCCAAATCTTAATTCTTTTGAGATTTCCCTTTAAAATAACTCTAATTTCTTGATAAAAAAACAGTGAATATTTTAGTTGAGAACTAAGATTTGAGAGGTAAGCAATAGAGAGATGAGTGATTGAAAGAAAAAGAAGATAATAAAAGTGTAGTTTTGTAATTTATTGGTTATAGGGTGAAAAGACATTAGGATGAATGGTTACAAACAATAAGAAATTTGGATTTGGTTAAAAACACTGATCCATTATGTGGATAGGTTATTTTGTACGATTTTCACTAAAATTTATTTCCCCCGTAAATTCATCTTGAAAATGCCTGTATGGTAATGTCTATAAGCTCAAACACAAGCATACTCAAAGTCTCAAACTTTAGGTCAAAAGAAAAGTCAGAGAGAAAAGTTTCTGTTTTTTTCTTTGACAACTGCGAACAGCAGCAGACGGAGAATGTTTTTTAAGACCTTTCTTTCACATGTGAAAAACATGAAGCTACCCACCGGCCTGTCAACCGAAGTGGTGAGCAGACAATAGAACAAGCCGGACAAGACAGAAACTGGAACTTGCCCGGTCTAACTCCAGAAAACGGTTCAGACTTGTATTCCAACATGAAACATAAATTCCAATTTTAGTTGTTTCATTTGCGTGCGGGTCTTAAGCTCCTTCCTCTCTCTATGTAAAGTTAAAGTAGACTTTTGGAACATAACTGAAGTCCAAGCCACCCCAACCCAAATAATTAAAGAGAGGGAAAAAATAAAAATAAAAATAAATTAATTAACGTGTCCTCCGACTCTTCCACCCCAATAGTCTATTCCATTCCTTCCTTCCTTCTTCGATCTCTCTTTCATTCCCACAAGCAAAGTCAGATTTTTTCTTCTCTTCTTCTTCTTCTTCTTCCCAAATAAAAATCGAAACTTAACCAACCCAATTCAATTTTCTTTGAGTTTCTTAAAAAAATAAAAAAAATAAAAATAATGGAAGTATCATCAACTTGTTCACCTCTCTCGATTCATTCTCGATGCCTGTTCACCCACCAACCACCGCCGTCACGGCGGTTGTCACGTCATCATCACATCCCGTTTCACTCTGTAAATTCCGTTTCTTCCTTCTTCAACATTTCGATTATTTCACATAGAACCCATTTATTTCACTCCAATAACAGTTCCCTTTGCACCAGAAAACGGAAAAAAATCAACCCGATTTCTTCGGTCTTCGAGCGATTCACTGAACGCGCTATTAAAGCTGTGATCTTCTCTCAACGGGAAGCCAAGTTGTTGGGTAGAGACATGGTTTTTACTCAGCATTTGTTGCTTGGTTTGATAGAGGAGGATCGCCATCCAAGTGGGTTTCTTGAGTCCGGGATCACAATCGACAAAGCTCGAGAAGCGGTGCGCGCCATTTGGCACAGTGAAGAAGGTGGTACTACTGATGATTTGGCTGCTGAAGAAGCTGTGTCTGTCAAGAAATCGACTTTTAAGTCGACAACGGACGTGCCGTTTTCGATCAGTACGAAACGCGTTTTTGAGGCTGCTGTGGATTACTCGAGAACTAGGGGATATAATTTCATTGCCCCAGAACATATTGCTATTGGGTTGTTCACTGTTGATGATGGCAGTGCAGCTCGGGTCCTCAAAAGGTACTTTTTTTGTTTTTTTCTTCCTGTTCTTGTAATCTTGCATGTTGATTTTTGTGGTTTCTAACATGCTCTAATAATGGAACTAGAAATACAGAGTAATATAACATGAAGGTGTTTTTTGTTTGTAATTATTGTCACAATTAGCCAATGTGTTCTTGGTGGTTGAAGAGAAAGGGAAAAATAAGTTAATGAAATGGGTGAGTGTACCTAAGAGAGCTTCTATGTCATTGATTATGATAATGCATGAAATAAGAACACAAGAGTTTGTAGGATCAAATTTCTGTATATTGAGTCTGTATCTATGTGGTTTTAGGTTGGGAGCGAATATAAATAGCTTGGCTGCTGTTGCGGTCTCCAGGCTTCAAGGGGAGCTTGCTAAAGAAGGTAGAGAACCATTTTTGGCGTCCAAAGGGATGCGTGAAATTCCCCTTTCGGGTGGTAAAGCAGCTGGAATAAAATCCTCTGAGAAGACAAGAGGTAGAAAGATGAATTTCTGTCATTTTTTCTTTAGTTTATTAATTACAATAATGGAGAGGAATTTCTTGTAACCTTGGTTGTTCTTCTTAGGGAAAAGTGCACTGGCCCAATTCTGTGTAGATCTTACAGCTCGTGCTAGCGAAGGACTCATTGATCCTGTCATAGGCCGAGATACTGAAGTTCAGAGAATTGTTCAGATTCTTTGCCGCAGAACCAAAAATAATCCCATTCTTCTTGGGGAAAGTGGGGTTGGAAAAACAGCCATTGCTGAAGGACTAGCAATTCGTATTTCAGATGCAGAAGTTCCCTCTTTTCTCTTGGTGTGTATCTTCACAAGTGATTGTATCTTTTCATTGATTAATATTCAAATGTTATTGTCTCCTATAAAGGCTATATCTTACAAATTTGATCAGCTTTATTGTTCTATCCACAGACAAAACGTATAATGTCCTTAGATATAGGATTATTAATGGCTGGTGCAAAGGAAAGGGGTGAATTAGAGGCACGTGTAACTACATTAATAAGCGAGATACAAAAATCAGGTAACTGCAGTTTTTGCTACTTTTATAATTAGGAAAGATTTTTATTTATTTATTTATTTTTATGATGATTAGTCTCTATACATTGCAGGTGATGTTATTCTTTTTATCGATGAAGTCCATACACTTGTTGGTTCTGGCACAGTCGGAAGAGGAAACAAGGGAACTGGGCTTGACATTGCTAATCTGTTAAAGCCATCACTTGGGAGGAGTGAATTACAGGTGATTATTTCTCTTTTGTCATATTCTGCTTTTATATTGGCATTTAAATGACCCTAGAATGTCTTATACATGAGCTCATTCATGCATGAAGCTTGTCATTACAAGTTTAATGAATCCCCGAAATCTGCTACAATTAGAAAATTATAATATCAGAGGACTTGGCTGAAGAGAAGTTAGGTTGAGGCAGTTAAAGCATATTATTCTACGATTAGACAGTTTGAGCCTACTGAGAAAAATAGGATTTTTGTAGTTAACAGTTTTTGGTATCAAAACTTCTTGAATCTAGTGGAATGGACTGTATTTAATTTATTTTGCTATTGCTCCTGAAATAATGGACTGTTTGAACTCTCCGAAACAATGTTCCTTCACTGCTTGGGCAATGGAATGTAGTATCCGTTTGTTTTACATATAAACACTGCATTTGTCTTTTAGAAAAAATGACACTAGCCTTTTTAGAAATCTATTTCACTGTCTATTACTCTACTTGAATCGTTTGTGTTAATAGGGATGTGTTTTAACTGAAATCTGCTTTTTTACCTATTCTTGTTATGGTTTTATAAGTCTTACATTATACCAGTGCATTAACATTCCTTTGTTTCCAGTGTATTGCATCCACAACACTAGATGAATACAGGACCCAATTTGAAAAGGATAAAGCATTAGCACGAAGATTCCAGCCTGTGTTGATTAATGAACCATGCCAGGTTGTTTTCAATTTGTATTTTGATCTAATCTTTATGTAATTACTTAGTTACTTTGCTCTCTTAATCTTCCCCTGATTTCTTATCTGGATATTATGTGATAATTTTTAGGAGGACGCAGTAGAGATACTGTTGGGTCTGCGTGAGAAATACGAGGCCCATCACAACTGCAGATTTACTCTTGAAGCAATAAATGCCGCTGTGCACTTGTCAGCAAGATATATTACTGATAGGCATCTTCCTGATAAAGCCATTGATCTCATTGATGAGGCAGGAAGTAGAGCTCGTATTGAGTCATTCAAAAGGAGAAAGGAACAACAAACTGGCATACTTTCAAAGCTACCAGATGACTATTGGCAAGAAATTAGGACTGTTCAGGCCATGCATGAAGTGGTAATTACATCATTCCTTTGGTCTACTTGATTTTGTGATCTGCTAATAACCTCAGTTTCATATTCTTGCTATAATTAGGTTCAGACAAGTAGGCTGAAATATGATGATGATGCTACCAAAATGGATGATAGCAGTGAAATCGTTGTAGAATCCCCTTTGCCTTCCACACCAGATGATGATGAGTATGATTCTTGTCCTTAAAATACGTGGGAGGAGTTTAAGCAGTAGACTTTCATCTCTCTAGGGTTGATTGCTAACTTTTTTTTTTTAACTCCTGTGATGTTTCTCAGACCTACAATAGTGGGACCTGAAGACATTGCGGCAGTTGCTTCACTTTGGTCTGGAATCCCAGTTCAGCAGCTCACTGCTGATGAAAGAAAGCTTCTAGTGGGTCTCGATGAGTTGCTTAAAAAGCGAGTTGTTGGTCAAGATGAGGCTGTTGCTGCCATTTCTCGAGCAGTTAAGAGATCCCGGGTTGGCTTGAAGGATCCAGACAGGCCTATTGCTGCAATGCTCTTTTGTGGCCCAACCGGGGTTGGCAAAACTGAATTAGCAAAAGCTTTGGCAGCAAGCTACTTTGGGTCGGTAAGGATTCATGCAATAATTATATTTTACCCTACTTTTTTTTTCTTTTTTTGAGAATTAATTTATATTTTACCCCACTTCAAATATTCAAAAATGATAGTCCTTTCATATTAATACTTTGATAAATATGATTTATTAAAACAGCAACCAGTCTTTTACTTTTTATATTCCCAATTGAAACTAACAACCATCCTCTGGCAAGCGCCTGATAAGGATTTATGGTTGTAGGAATATGTGGGAAATGAGAGGAAAATTATCGTGTATTTATGTAATTATATTCAGTAAAATAAAACTGTATATAAAGGGCTGTAAATTAATTGAAATATTTCATACAATAGTAAGCATGATAGAGCGTAATAGCTGAGACAAATAATGCTCAACGGGAATTTGAATGTTGGAGAGTTCAAAGGGAAATTTCAGGATTATTCAAGTAATGTGATATTACAATTACAGAGATACCAGTCTGAACTCGAATCTGTGTTTGAACATTAGTTTTCAATTTTCATCATCTTTTAAAGTTTTAATTGATGCCATGTGGTTTTACAGAGCTATCTGTTTTTACATGGGGATGGATGGATGGTTATTTTTGTTGCTTTACCTTGATATTATTATTGCAGGAAGAAGCCATGCTAAGATTGGACATGAGTGAATATATGGAGCGGCATACTGTGAGCAAATTGATAGGATCACCCCCAGGTTACGTTGGGTATGAAGAGGGAGGTTTTCTCACAGAAGCTATTAGAAGACGGCCTTTCACATTGTTATTGCTAGACGAAATAGAGAAAGCCCACCCTGATATATTCAACATTCTCCTTCAATTGTTTGAAGATGGCCATTTAACCGATTCTCAGGTTTGTGCCTATCAGAATATGCAAAATGACATTGAATCGCAGGCAGTGATCTTTTAACTCGCACTGGGAAAAACATGATTACCACTTTTAAATAAAACTTTTTAATGAATTTTATTCATTTCTATTCATTGAATCCTTACTTAAGCTAGAATGGGTTTAATAACAGGGTCGGAGGGTATCATTCAAGAATGCTTTGATAGTGATGACGTCAAATGTGGGCTCTACTACAATTGCCAAGGGTAATCATGGTTCCATTGGTTTCTTGATTGAAGATAATGAGTCAGCTTCATATGCTGGAATGAAAGGTCTGGTTATGGAGGAACTCAAGGCATATTTTCGTCCAGAGTTACTTAATAGGATCGATGAATTGGTTGTGTTCCAGCCCCTACAGAAGACTCAGGTTTGTTACTCTTTATTGATATTCTTCAACTCCAATCATGTTAGTACTCAAAGATGTTACACTAACCCTTCAAATCTTGTCTGCGTTTTTTGTTTTTTCCGGTTGAATCTCATTAAGTATCTCAGATTGTTTTAAAGTCTGAACTAGAAAAGTTTGATCATGTTGGATTAGTGACATTATATTAGAATTGAAAGGCCATTAACATAATCTGTTTGTATTTTCAGATGCTTGAAATCTTAAATCTGATGCTGCAAGAGGTGAAGGCAAGGCTCATATCTCTAGGAATTGGTTTGGAGGTTTCTGAGTCAATCAAAGACCTCATATGCCAGCAAGGTTATGACAAGACTTACGGTGCCCGCCCTCTTCGGAGGGCAGTTACCTCAATAATTGAAGATCTCTTGAGTGAAGCCGTTCTTGCCGGAGATTACAAGCCTGGCGACACTGCTTTTATCGATTTGGATGCTTCCGGAAACCCATACGTTTCGAATGGATCGGACAGGAGTGTTCAGTTGTCTGATACAACATCCATCTTCTAGTTATTCAATGAATAATTTCATGATGTAATGTAATATTATTGTGTACATAATATGGCATTTTGTTTCTAGTATAGGTGATTGATTGATTCAACTGTAATATGTGTAAATGAGAATAGCTTCTAATTATTCTTTGAAGCTAATTTATATATAATTGGAAGTGAGGGAAAAAAAAAATTTGAGGAAGAGATCATCAAATCAAACACTTCAAATCCATCAAATCCCAACACAACACTAATTATCCTAGTCTATTGTGTGAAGGAGGCAAGGCCGGCGGAGGATTCCGCTGAAGAGTACGGTATCGGTGAAGGAGGCGGCTGCACCGGCACCATTTGTGGATGTAGAGGTGGTTTTGTTTGGTGGGATGTTAGGGTTTGCTAATAATTTCATATTTTATAAAATTAATTAATTATTTTTTTTTATTTTATAAAAAAGAATAGAAAGACTAAAATAACCCTCCACTGTTAGATAATAACAGTGGGCTCGGGCTGTTAAAATCTTTGGGATGTTTACCGTGTTTGTGTAGAACACAAAATCTTCTCCGTCTACGTGTATGAAACCGGGTCTAGTGTAATTTCCCCTAAAAAAAAAAAAAACAAATATAATATAAATAAAAGAAAGCAATACTGTAGAGAGAAAAGCACAGACTGCTGTTCAGTTTTGTGCGTGTCTGGAAATCTCAAAGTTTTAGAGGCGAGTGTCGTCAATGGCGCAATCAGACGACCCTCCCTTCATGAAATCCTTCAACGAAGTCGCCGGTGTCGCCACCACCGTACAACCCTTCGAAGGCATATATGACGATTTAAAGCAACATCTCGATGTCGCCCGAAACGCTTTCAACTTTCTCAACTCAAAACAACAACAACAAATACTACTGTTACTCCAAACGAGCTCCGAACAACTGCAATCGCAGTTGCCGCCTCCAATTGTCCCCGAAACGACGCCGGTTCAACCTCAATCTGTCGCGCCGGCGAAGGCAGAACCGGAAACGGCGACGAAGAAGAATCAACCCTCCCAGCTTTCAGAGTTTCACGATCTTTGCAAAACCATGTGCAGCCGCAGCCTCAGGAAGTATATAGTCTCGCATTTGTCGGATATCGACAACATCCGCCGAGGAGCAGCTTCAGCGCTGAAATCGGCGCCGGAACCGGCCAAACTGGTGTTAGAATGCGTCGGAAGGTTCTTTCTTCAAGGAAGCAAGGCATACGTCAAGGATTCTCCGATGATTTCTTCTCGACAAGCGTCGGTTTTGATGTTGGAATTTTTTCTGAGACTGATTGGAGAGAGCGAGGCGGATATTGAGATTGTAGAGTCGGTCAAACAGGAGGCCGATACAGCTTCGGCTCTGTGGAGGAACCGAATTCAAAGCGAAGGCGGTCCCACTAAAGTTTGCGAAATTGATGCCAGAGGCTTGCTTCTGTTTATCGCTTGTTTTGGGATTCCGGGAGTTTTTAAAGATGAAGACATCAGGGATTTGATTAGAGTCAGTAATATCACCGATATCGGCCATTTGCTTAAGCGTTGTCGGATGCTTGCTGCAAGGATTCCAGGTTTTTTGCTAGTTATCAATATGCATTGCATTACATGTTATGTTACAATGGTCATTGCTATTGTCTGCTTTTGTTGTAATTCGTTAATGTTGCTATTATGTCTCACACTTGTTTACTCAAAATTGTGTCACTTGTTTAATCATTATGCACAAACCACTTGTTAGTGTTATAACTTTTTTTTTTTTAGAAGTAACTTGGCAATTTTTCTTGCTCCTGTCCTATGCAATTGATAAGTAGAGTTTCCAAAATTTTATCTCTAGGAGATAAATTAAGTCAACAAAAGAGGTTTAATCATCTACTGAAATAGAATGCCTAGAGTGATTAAATTGGTTTTTATCAATTCCACAATGAATCCAAGTTTAAGGGATACTTTAACTGTGGTCAGAATACAGAGTTGAGATAGTTTATTTTGATTCCCGCACTTTTTTAAGTTTTCCATTAAAACGTCTACCCCTTTTAGAGTTTATCTAATTATTGAAGATACTAACTCAATATGGAGGAGCGCAAGCGACACTTGCTGGCCTCCTCAAACAACATACATGTGTCAGATCTCCAGCTCATTTAATGTAATAAATGCCCATTTCATGATTCTCGATTACATGAATTGCCATTGCCTTGGTTAGTCAAGATTACAAGAATTATCCTCAGTTGCTGGTATTTTGTTAAGTCCCTTTTATTCCTTCTCTCTTTGCCATTTTATCAGTAGAGACCTGAGTTTTACCATTAAGTCCCTTTTATTCCTTCTCTCTTTGCCATTTTATCAGTAGAGACCTGAGTTTTACCATTAAGTCCCTTTTATTCCTTCTCTCTTTGCCATTTTATCAGAAGAAACCTGAGTTTTACCACCAGACTTAAAAACCTGACTTTCACTTTCCATATATTGCTATACAAAGATGCAATTTTATTTTGAATATTTTAGATTCAAAGCAAAACCAATGAAAGAGAGAATTTTCTGGTTAAAAAATCAATTGTTGCAGTTGCAGCCTCTCTTCTCCTTCCTGTATATAACTCAGAACTTGGATATTTACAATTTCTTACTGCTTTTACTTGCGATTGCAATTGTGTTTTTTCTTATTTTCATTTTGACATTGATTATTTCAATTCTACTTTAGAAGGGATGAGGTTTCCAATTAGGAGGTAAGGGTGCTTTTATTTTGGGCATGGTGATTGGGAATTTAGCAGTAAATTTTGAACTGTTGAATGCAAGAGTTATGTACTCCTTAAAAAAAAAATTGATGCTTTAATTTTCCGAGAGATGCAGTCAATTGGTATGGAATTTAAGTAAGTCTGGATGATTAATTTCAGAAAGAACTCTGGTTTTTAAGGTGTTTTAAATTTTAATACTTACATTTTATGTAATTGATCCTCTCATTAGTGGGTTGTTGCAGATTTTGTTTTTATTTTTGTAATCTTGACCAACTTAAGACAACAGCAATTAGTGTAATTAAATTTGAAGGAAAGGCTTCTAGTTACATTATGTGAGCTGGAATCTTAAATCAAATAGAAGGTCATGTGTTATACGAGGAAGGCAGCAAACTGTGCTGCCAAGTGAGGCCAGCTAGTGTCATTAGCACTCCTCCACTCGTCAATATGCATGGACATGTATACATATTTAACCATACTCAAGAACAGAAAACATGATTTATAAATAACGAAATTTGAGGTAACAAACAACTTCTTGGAAGATCTAGGAGAGAGAAGATACTGATGGATACTGTTACTTCACCTGCTCTAAGTGATCGTTTAGAGATGATTTTTATTTGTACACATATTGGCAATCATTATAGTGTAATGCCCCTTTCTGCTCATGAATTCTCCTTTTCACATGCTTTGGCTGCTTAACTGTATTTTTTTTTTAAGAAACAAAATTGCTTCACATGTCTATCTTTTATATTTTGTTTTCTTGTTAACTGTTCTCCATTATTTACTAAAAGTTATTGTATGATCAATTAGAGTTCTCTTCACTTGACAGTTGACATCACAAAAGAGAGCTTTTAGGTTGGCATCATTCCTCGTAATTAGGTACTTGGAGACCTGGTTTATGTCTTCGAGTAGGGGAGAATGTTTTGTTGCTAGATTTTACGGTTGATTTTAGAGAATATCTTGGGTGGGGCAGGCACACATCAACACCACACCCTGGTGCCAGTGGGCCACATGACACAAATTCTCAAAATTTTGAAATTTTTAACCTCATACTCAGTTACACTTCAATGTCACTTTCTCTTTCAATCTTCTCTCCAATTTTTTTCACTACCCAACTTCCAACTTTGTTCATTTCCTTTTTCACTTTTTCTTCCATATATGCACTTGATGCTCAAGGTGTATTAGTTTTAAGACTCCTTAACAACAAAAGAGTGAGATGGCCAAACACATATCTCTAGCCAACATACTTACATTTTCAACCACTCGAACCCATTCTCTATTAAACATAACCTCATTTCTAGCAAATCTATTTTCAGTCAACACTCATTTCCAGCAAACACAATACAATTTTTTAACTCGAGCTACATAAGTTGAATCACAGGAAATATCAGAGACAAATTGATTAAGATTCCCAACTAAATGCCAAGAAACAACTGAGATTAGAGCATTTAAATTAATTTTAAAGAGATTGAACATATAGAAGACATGAATCCAAGAAAATATAGACACCTGTCCCTATTTTTGCCATCACCAAAAACCTAAAAACATTATATATATATATATATATGAAAAAGGGGATATCAAGCCCTCATCCCCTCCCTGTCGTTCCTTTGTTTTTTATCAGACTCCAGCCCTCCTAATAAGCCCAAACTGGGTATACCTCATTAAAGCACCCTCCACAACCCTTTTTAGTACTCTTTTGACCTTTGTACACTTCTCCAGATCTTTTGTAGAAAACAAGATGGTCCTTTTATTTGTGCGTTCTTATCACTTATTTATTGTCAAGGAGTCTTGTAAAGTACCTTATTTCTTCAAGATCAAATATGAGGAAAGAGAAGAAAAAGGATGAAGTTGGGTTGTGAAGAAGTTGGAGAGGGAATATAGAAAAAGATAGTGCCTATTTTGATTCTTTTGTCAGAAAAAAACAAAAAAAACAAAGTGACTCTGAAAAGAGTTAAAAGAAGGTTCTAAATATGATGGAAAATTTTAATTTCAACATTATTTCAGCCACACGACTCTTCTGAGTGGGCAAGCACACCACATCTGATGTGGCGCGGTCGCCTCACCTAAGATTTTCTTATGACTTTATCCGTCTTTGGTCTATATTTATTCGTGTATCTGAATCGTGTTTAAAAGTTGAGATGGTAATGTAGTGGCATTTGGAAAAGTTATTAATTTCTTATAATTTTTTTTTTTTTTTTGTTTATATCAATTCCATAAATAACTTGCACCTTATCTTAATGTTGTGGCTTAGGCTGTTAGACATCATTGACATTTCAAGATTCTATTAGTTTCAGGATATGCAGATGATTTTTTTCTTATATGATATACTTATCTTCTATAACAGATATAATAGGAAATATGAAAAAGAATGGAATGCATGTTGAAGCTGTTGATGTTGTGTATACCTTTGGCATTGAGGATAAGTTCTCTCCTCAAACACTTTTGACTTCATTCTTACAAGATTCCAAGGAAGCATGGAACAGATCAAGACGAAATGGACCTACTATGCAGGTATGCCCTATTCTACGGCTCCTGTAATATTTTCATCTTTATTTTTATTTTTATTAATGGTGTGGTTTTGTTTTGTTCTTTCTCAGAAAGAAGCTAGTGTAAAGCATTTAGCTGCTCTGAAATCTGTGATCAAATGTTTGGAAGATAGAAAAATGGACCCTGTTGAGCTGCTTCCTGGATTTGAATTTAAAGAAAACATAGTTAAGTTGGAGAAAGAAATTGCCAATCTCAATAAACAAATAACGGAGAGTAATAAGATTCCAAAGAGAAAAGCAGGTGGAATTGAGCCCTCAAAAAAATTTAAAGGCCAACAAATAAAACGATCTCGGTTTACAGCCCAGGAATCATCCTTGATGACATCTCCCTCAATTATCAGCTTGAATAATGCTAGGGCTGCTAATTATGCAATTGGGATGAGCCCATATGATGGTTTGATGCCAAATTTGTTGGATCGTGGTGTTTCTGGTCGTGTCCAAAGTTATCCTGCTTCTTCAGCTGTAATGCATGGATATGATGTTCGGACTTCGCTTGATGTTTTCGGCAATCCAGTTGGAGGTGGGGGCAGAGTGCATGGGGTTGGAGTTGATGTCGGCATGGCTGCTAGAGCTGGTGTTCTCCCCATGGGTTCGTTTTCTGGTGTTGGCAGCAGGGATATGGTACTTGACAATGTTGGGCAAACAGTATACGGCAATGATCCTTCATACAGATGGAACAGAGTTGGGGAGACAGCTGCTTATGGTGACAGGTTCACTGTGCAAAACTTTGGTGGAAAACCTGAAGGCTCTGGGGTTGATAGTTTATTCAGGCCGTCATTGTCTGTAGATCGTTTTGCAGGTCTGACAGACCCTCAATCTATGGCTGTTGATAATAGCAATCCGTCCTCTGATTTGTATAGCTTTGCTGATACTGTAGTGTAGTGTGTCATAACCACCCCCGTAGTTGGCCTCTCTGTCTTTTGTTGTAGCCATCTTAAATTTATCCTCCCCTAAAAATAATTTTTAAGCCAAGGGTTGGAGCTGCTTAGAATTCTCTTACCATTTTCAGGAATATTTTGAATATTGATATAAAATGTCTTTGATAGGCTTTGTCATTTTTTCCATCTATTATCCAAAATATGTTAAATGTAGAGCAATTTTATGATTTTATGAAATATCAATAGGGTTCAGGAACTTACGGTGAAGATCACCGCACTTGATCAGTCTGCAAGGCGTGCAATACAATATAAACAAAATGAAGTTGCACAAAGAGTACCATGCCCAGAAAAAGTGTGTGGGGGCGTTTATATATTAAAATAAAGCAGGAAATGATAAAGACATTTGAATTGGATCCACTTTCTACTACAACTCTTCTCTTGATGCCATATAAGAGGAGCTTTAGTAAACGGTTTCTCAATTAAGCACAGGATTTTGATTTCCTTCTTCTTCCCTTAAGAAAATGAGAGACACAGATAGAAATCACCACCTTACAGTTAACATAATATAGAAGATGATGGTCAGGGAAGGTGTTGTTACATTGATCCTAATTGAGCTCATTTTAGCAATAAACTTGGCAACTTTGTCTAATGGTGATTCATTACAGATAGGGTTTTACAGAGGAAAATGTGGGTTTGCAGATGTTGAGATCATAGTGGCTGGTGTCGTCACCGCACGCTTCATCAGGGATCCCACCATTGTGGCTGCCCTCTTACGCTTGCATTTCCATGATTGTTTTGTCAATGTAAGCTTCCATTTTACATTCATTATAAATTCCAACCTATATCTTTTCAATTTAGCAAAACTAGCCTTAGCCGATATTTGTCTAATCCAGGCAACAAGCATGTGTGCGGTATTGTAGAGGAGACTTGATATGCTTACATTGAATGAGAGAGTCTTAGTACTAACTAAATATGTATTTGTGGAAATGATGATGAAAGGGTTGTGATGCATCCATTCTGATAGATGGCAGCTACAGTGAGAAAACAGCAGCTCCAAATCTTAGTTTGAGGGGTTATGAAGTTATAGACGATGCAAAGGCTGCTGTGGATACACTTTGTCCCGGTGTCGTTTCCTGTGCTGATCTCATTGCCATTGCTGCTAGAGATGCTGTTTTCTTGGTAATTAATCGCTACAATCAACTCGAATTTTACGTCTGTATTGATCATTATAATGATTGCAATAACAACTGATCTGTAGAGTGGCGGAGGGAGATACGAAGTGCAAACAGGAAGAAGAGATGGTCTGATCTCTCTAGCTCAAAATGTGTCAATCCCAGGTCCTTCAGCATATCTATCTCAGACCATCCCTTTTTTTCTTAACAAAGGCATCACTCTTAACGACATGGTGGTTCTTCTAGGTATGAATTACTCTATTGAGCAAAGTAGTATATCTATTAACTACTTTTTTTCATTCCACAGTTGTCTTGTTATGTGACTATCTAGGTGCTCATTCTGTTGGGGTTGTAAACTGCTCATTCATCAAAGATCGTCTATACAATTTCAGAAACACGGGCTTACCCGATCTAACCATGGAACCATTCTTGGCAAATGAGCTTAGATTCAGGTGCCCTTCAAATCCAACAGTAGACAGCACAGTTAAGCTTGATCAGAATCCAGTGCCATTCCTGGACAACTCCTACTACATGCAAATATTGTCAAACAGAGGAGTTCTCCGAATCGATCAGGAGTTGGCAATGCACCCATTAACAAGGCCCATTGTGATGAACTTAGCCAGAGGCTTTGATTTCCCCACCAAATTTGGTGCTGCCATGGTCAAAATGGGAGCCATTCAAGTTCTTACTGGCACTCAAGGAGAGATTAGAACTTCTTGTAGAGCCACCACTAATAGAGCCCCCTTTTCCCTAAATAATTAGAATTAGAATTAGTCAATTAGATTAGATTGTCCGGTTGCTTTGAATTAATAGTTGAAATGTGAATTTACGTTTCAATCTATTTACATCCATTTTGTGCTACTTTTATTAGTCTTTACAATTGTACCTTAAAAAATAAATACGTTATATACAGTATTAACATTTAAAGCAAATAAGAAGATGCAAGCTTTGTATGTGTCTCTTAAACTAATTAACTAATTAGTATTTTAAATAATAAAAGAAAAATCAATTCAATCTTTTCTTTTTTATGATTAGTCCAATGCAAAATGGATGATAAAGAAAATATGTTAAACCTCAAAACTAAATATATATATATATATATAACCTTTCACATAAAATATGTTATTCTTGAGTGAATATTTCTAGGGATAATTTTCTTATCGTTTATTATACCGTATGTATATCAAAAAATTACAGTAATAGTAATTATATATGTTAATTTTCAATTACTAAAAAAGATCGGTAGTTAACTAAGGAAATTTAGGTGTATTCGTTTCAGATATGTAAATAATCCATCAAAGTCTAGGGGTATTCAATCCAAACTACTTTATAGGTTTTTGATGGTTTTCCAAATCGATACCTCAAGAAGAAAAAAAATAATTAGATAACAAATCATTTAATATTGATATATATATATATATATTTATTTACTTACCATGCCGTATCAATTCGAAATGATATGAATATCATCGAATATCCAAATTCCTTTCTCGCTATTGAATGATGTCCCAGGAGCTACTGACTTGGAGCTGAGTGGGTTGCTGATGTTTGAGTTGTTAAATAAAACACATACTGAATTGAACTTGTCAAAGTCTGTTAGGCTTGACCTACTCTTCTGCTATTTTTATTGGAAATTTCTGTTATGTAATGTGCAGCAGATTTAGCTGCATTCTTTATGCTTTTTCTGTTTTGATAAGTTGTATAAATAAGTGCATTGATGATCAATAAAATTAAGCTCAACAAGTCTCAAAATCAAGTTTGTTTTTGCTAGCTTTCACACTTTATTGCTGTCAAAAACCTACAATCGCACTCAAAAATAGCGGAATTCCATCCACATTCTGTGCTCTTGAAGAGGAAGACTCACTTGGATCAACATCAAGACAAAATCCACTTCCGTCATCAGTTGTCATAACACCTGACACATAGATTATCACATCAATTTCAGCACAAGGCTTCAATGGAAGGAGCTCTAAAGAAATCAACCGAAAGGCTGAGTTGTAAAGTGACCAATTGTGAAGCATGCTTCGAGGAAGCTCATTTGGATTTTTAATGTCATCGTAAAAAATAACAAGCTCGCTAGTTTCTTCAGCAGTGGGCTTGTAATATGCCGGCAGAGGATAGTCATTCGCAATTTCATCTTCATTAATCTTAACATATAATTTATTTGATGTAGGTCGACTTAGCATCTTCTGATCAGAAGATGATGTAAATGCATTCTCCGACCTGACTCTCTTCTCTTTTGGTTTAGTATTCACATCAGAATTGCAGTCTGTTATATTAGCATGTGGTCTTCCTCTAGGCATTTCTACAATCCCTGGAAAACAAATGTCTGATCAAAACATAGGTAAAAAAAGAAAAGAACATTCTATTCTATTTACATTTATGAATTTGTGGTTACTTTATTAGAAGTAATGGATAGATATGGACCACAAAGGAATAGAGAATGATAAATCAAGAAATGATAATGAGTAGCCAATGTTAGAAGTCCAATTTATTAAAACGAATTATGCAATAGATGAAAATGACCAAAATATATGAAGAAATTATAGTAAGGCAATGGTGTTAGGAATCTGAATTAAGAGAAAGTAACAAGGGCTGCAATCAATAAGAGATCCACAAATCAGTAAAAACCAACAGAAAAATTATATTGAAATGGGGATGGGGAGGGGCCTCCCCATCTCATTTCCCCATTTTCCCTTTAATTATATTGAAATGGGGATGGGGGATGGGGGATGGGGGGGATGTCTGCTATCCCCATTTCCCAATTTCCCCCAAATATATATATAAATATAAATATAATTATAATATATATTTTTTAATTTATTTTTATTCTTTGAAAACCCTAACTATATATACTCATTTACTCTCTTTAAAGACAAAACCTAAAACCTAAATCTAAAATCTTCTCTCAAGATTTGTAATGGAATATTTGTTTAATGTTTGTTTTTTTTTTTTTTTTTAAATTTAATTTGTAATTTTTAGTTAAATGGGGGAAATGGAAAAATGGGAAAAATAAGAAACTAGGGTTGGGGATAGATATACCTCCCCCTAAAATTCCTCATCCTCATCTTCCCGGGGGGCGGGGTGGTGAGGTTGATGGGGGAAGGGTTTGGGAAGTAGGGATGGGGATGAGGGGACCTATATCCATCCCCATTACCCAAATGTACATCTCTACTTCATACAAGTTCATGTCATAGCTTTAAAACAATTTTTTGCGGTGTACTAAAATAAATATTATATAAACACACAATAAGCCACATGTATGTTCATAGATGAAAAAATGTTTAAAACAGAAACCCAAATTGTGCAGTCACGTTGTATGAATCCAAGAACGAGCATGATAGAAATATTTATAAAAAAAATCCTGAGATCAAGCCAAATATACCAACTGGAGAAATTAAAATAAAAATGGAAATGCAGATAGATCAAATAGCTTTTGCAAAATTATAACGAAAAGAGATTGTCACTATTTATCTTCATAAACAAAGATGTAAGCATCCAAAATAGTCAAATTATCCACTTCAATATTTATACAGGAGAACACGGAGATTCGATCTATGGTAATAAATAAATGTTATCCATGTTATGGAAATACCCTAGCATGACTAAAATCAGAGAATTAAAATCTCCTCGCTCCAGAGTCATTGAACTTTCTCAGGTTTGATTATTTAAGAACTCAAGTTTTAAATTTTGTGGAGTGTAAGCTTAAAAATAAATGAATCTAAATTGCTTATATCATTGTAGTGGTCAAAATTGGGCCTCTGGCCCAATTAAAAGGAATATGGTAGAATTGGAAATCTAAAACCTAATATGGTAGAAACACGTCCAACCTTTAATTGACCAATCAATGTGCTCGAATGGCGCTGTGGCTCGCAACCTCACCGAGTCCGGAACTCCCAGTTCGAATTTTAAAATCTTAACATCCTGATACATCATCCTCGACACATGATTTTCCGTCAAAAAACAACTCGCCTAGCTCTCAGAGGTCGTTGCTGGTTCCATATTTAGCTCGTCAGGTGTCGCCAAACGACCTACTACCGTAGTATTTGGCAAGTTTACACCTACCTCACCCACACCCATGTCAGTAGGGGTCCAGCAATAGATACACCACCATGATCACTTGACCTATAAGTCGCGTCAGACTGCTCATGGTCGACCTCGCTCGAATCACCTTGGTAGTCATCGATCATCTTCTCCAATGATGGGTTCGAAGAGTCATCACTTTGACTCGACATAGCTCCAAACGTTGTCGAAAAAACAAAACCCAACTTTAGCAAGAAGAGATCGAGCTACTTAAACAGGCGATCACAACTACAAAAAATTATCTACTCGACCATGACCATCTGGGAAAACAATCGATCGACTATCTAAAGAGGATTGTCCGATTTACCTACATTGAACACCTAGTAAAGTAACCGGGGTATCGATTGAAATTGAAAATCTAAACCTTAAAGGGTCGACATCATCATCTAAAGCTCTATTTCTTACACAAATATCACAAACAAGTTTCCTAAACTATGAGCCATAAAATATGGATCATAAACCCGAAAAATTTGAAAAATATTTGAAGCACAAAGAAAAAACAAACAAAAACAAACTCATTTTCCAGAAAATTAAGCAAACGCAATCAATTGAAACTAAAAGTAGAAAACAAAAGTGAAATGCAAGAGGCTTACCAGAAATGAACAGGAAAACTGGAAAAGTCATCGGAAACTGGTTGGAAAAGATTGAAAAAACTCAACACCACGCCTAGAAACTTTAGTGAACAAAAAAGGAGAGAGAAGGGCTCTGGTTCAAAGTGAGAAAAAAAATGTTTTTTCAAAACTTATACAAGACTCAACAGACACGTGTCACAAAATGAAAGTACACATCTCTTAAACCGACGTCATTCGAAAAGACGTATGCAGACCTTGGAAACCCAAATGGAATATGGTAGAATTGGAAACTTAAGACCTAACTTAAAAGGAATATGGTAAAAGCACGTCCAACCTTTAACCTACCAATCAGCGCGCTCGAATGGCGCTGCGGCTCACAACCTCACTGAGTCTGGAACTCCCAGTTCGAATTCCAAATTCTTAACATCCTGATACATCATCCTCAATGCAGGATTTTCCGTAAAAAAAACAACAACCTGCCTCACTCTCAGAGGTTGTTGTTAGCTCCATATTTAGCTCGCTAGGGGTCGCCAAACGACCTACTACTGTAGTATTCGACAGGTTTACACCTACCTCACCCACACCTATGTTAGTAGGGGGTTCAGCAATAGATACCCCACCATGATCACTCGACCCAAAAGTCACGTCAGAATGCTCATGGTCGACCTCGCTCGAATCACCTTGGTAGTCATTGATCATCTTCTCCAACGATAGGTTCGAAGAGTCATCGCTTTGACTCGACATAGCTCCAAACGCTGTCGAAAAAACAAAACCCAACTTTAGCAAGAAGAGATCGAGCTACTTTAACAAGCGATCACAACTACAAAAATTTATCTACTCGTCCATGACCATCTGGGAAAACAATCGATCGACTATCTAAAGAGGATTGTCCGATCTACCTACATCGAACACCTAGTAAAGTAACCGGGGTATCGATCGAAATTGAAAATCTAAACCTTAAAGGGTCGACATCATCATCTAAAGCTCTATTTCTTACACCAGTATCACAAACAAGTTTCCTAAACTATGAGCCATAAAATATGGATCATAAACCCGAAAAATTCGAAAAATATTTGAAGCACAAAGAAAAAACAAACAAAAACAAACTCACTTTCCAGAAAATTAAGCAAACGCAATCAATTGAAACTAAAAGCAAAAAACAATAGTGAAAAGCAAGAGGCTTACGAGAAATGAACAGGAAAACTGGAAAAGTCATCAGAAATTGGTTAGAAATGATTGAAAAAACTCAACACCATGCCTGGAAACTTTAGTGAACGAAAAAGGAGAGAGAAGGGCTCTAGTTCAAAGTGAGAAAAACAAAGGTTTTTTCAAAACTTATACAAGACCCAATAGACACGTGTCACGAAATGAAAGGACACGTCTCTTCAACTGACATCATTTGAAAAGACGTATGCAGACCTTGGAAACCCAAAAGGTGCTATTTTGAATTCCTTTGCTTCGATAATTGCGCCCATCAAAAAAATCACCACGTCAGCCCTAGTAGAATCCCAAGAACCAAGAGAAAATCTTGAAACCATAAAAGGAAAACCCAATCACACATCACCAGACACGTTGTTCGACATCTTCCATAGTCAGTCGACACTCAACTGTCGACCAAATCTCAAAACAGGATAAATAACTATAGAATCCATTAGTCAAACTTCAAACTCGACAATCAAACACGGACGAACCACCGATAAGATTCAAAGCCTGATAGATTTCTTTTATCTTACTCAATATTCACCCTGACCAACATTCGAAACGAACTCCCATATTAGTATTATTCAACGACTATCGAGCGGTCAGATAACAAGCTATAGCTAGCATCGATCAAATAAATAATCACATATACAAGTCGCAAAATTATCCGACTCAATTCTCAAACAACTCTCAAACTCGAGAACCTCGAGTTTGAAGAGTGGGGGGCAAACTGTAGTGAGAGGCCCAATTAAACAAACTCATTATCAAACGTGCGAATAATTCAAAGAATACATCAGAAACGAGCCCACAAAGCCCAAACATTGGCCCACAAAACCATCAGACCAAGTCAAAAACACGTGCCCAAAATCAGGTCATGAAATTAGACAATCATGAAGGGACATTACACACATCCCAACGTCTGAACTAATTGTCAGGTTCAAAAAGCCCAAACATTGGCCCACAAAACCATCGGACCAAGTCAAAACATGTGCTCCAAATTAGGTCATAAAATCAAACATTAGCCCACAAAACCATCAAACCAAGTCAAAAACACGTGCTCAAAATCAGGTCATAAAATCAGACAATCATGAAGGTACTTTATACATATCCCAACGTCTGAACTAATTGTTAGGTTCAAATGATCTATAACTGGCAATTAAAACCCCTTAATTCATGCTCCCACTTAAAGGATCGAGACGTTGGAGACCCATTGTCTTCACTATAAATTATTGGTGTCAAAATGTGTCGGGCCTGGAGGGCCTGGCATGGTCGACTTGCCCAGACTAGCACAACCTACTTGTATTGTGGGCCAAGCTAGGCACGGCCCCCTAGACTGGCTCAGGTCGGATCTAGTTTTCCAGCTTGTATGGCCGGCCTGGCCCGGACCAGGCTGACAGGCAGGCGGGCTTGGCCCGCCAAGCCGAACGTATTTTTTTTTATTTTTTTTTACTGCTGGCTGGCAGCATTTTTTTTTATTATTTTTTTTATATATTGATCGTTGCTGATGTCAGCAAATGGTCATTTTTTGAAAAGATGCTCAAAAAATTCTTTTTGCACCCTCATCTCTTCTATTTTATATTTTTTACCCCATTTCAAATTTTTCTATAAATACCCCTACCCATTCAAATTTCCATACACTTTCTCTCAATCTCTCAATCTCTCATTCTTTCTATTATCTACACTACTATCTACTAATATACTATTCTAAATTTCTATTACTATATTACTAATATTATTCTCTAATCTCTCCACCAACTCACCAAGGCACCAAAGCTCAAAGGTATGTTTTTCCTTTAAATGTTATTAATTAATTTTATGTTTTAGTTTTTAAATTTTATATTTATACATAATATATATATGCTTAGTTATTAATTTTGATATTTATTCTTATGTTTTATGTATATTTAATATTTATGGCTTTATTCTTAGTAATAAGTAATAACTAATAAGTAGTATATTACTATATTTTTGATTAAATGCTTAGTATATTACTATATTGTAGGAAATGGATCATAATCATCCTCAATTTTCGACAGAAACGATAGCGGGACCTTCTGGTTCCGGTGCAACACCGACATCACGTCATCCCAATCACATTTCAAATTCAAACATATAACTGTGTTTTGACAAAGAATAAATACCAAACCCAGACGGTAGGGTCACAACAAAATATCGCTGTAAATTTTGTAAACTCTTATTTACCAGTTGTATTTCTAAGTTGGGAACCGGTAATTTGAAAAGGCATATGAGCAAATGCATGGCTGGACATGGATAGGTCGACACTATAATTATAACCTGGACATAACTACAACGGAACCGAGATAGGCCCGTTACGACTCCGCGTATGCAGTATGCTAAAGACTTAGAGAATAGAGATTGCACTCTTTTTCCCTTACTAAGTTTTTATCCCTCTGGGTTTTTTTTGGAAAAGTTTTTAATGAGGCAATCATGTAATAATGAAAATCCGAAAAAAATAAATAATTTTTCATTTAATATTTTCATAATTTCCTGTATTTTTAATTTTCTTTAATATTTTATCTTTATTTATTCTTTGAATTATTTTATTAAAAGAAATAATAAATCTATCTATTTTTTTAATTACACTAAAATAATGAATCAAATAGACAAATTACAATTAAAATAACATAATTTAAATTATTTAAACAAAATATATATTTAATATGTACTAAATTGAATTAAAATATCTAATAAAAAAAATAGGTGGCACATGCTGACCAGGCACTTGTGGCACGTGCCTAGGCTCTCAAATTTTGAAAACAGGCTGGCCCGGCCCGGCACAGCAACTGCCGTGCCGGCCCACATTGCCACCACTACTATAAATAAGAAGCCCCTTCTCAATGAAAGGGGTCATGAAATTCTCACTAATATGTGCAAGCTCTAAAACTCTTTCAAGTCTCATATAAACTCATTGCATTAATTACAGTGGCACTCCTCCGCCGTTAATCATTCAATCATCGATAGTTCGATAGTGGACACACGCATCGAGTATTGTTGATCCTAACCCTTCATCGACAATATTCAAAGGGATAGATCCATCCAACACTCTTAAATTACATCAAGATACCAAATCGCTCGACCATCAATATCAAGCAACAATCAGCCAATAAATTGTTCGACTTGACCGTGTCGAACAAATATGTTTTGTCATTCTCAACCCTTTATTTCATTCATATCGAACAACATACTGACTTAAGCGTCGGAGAGTCCCCTAAAGGGAACACCCCCTCCTATGGTTCGCCACCGCTCCGTTTATTCATTGTTTTACAGGTTATTAGTGCTCACCTCGACGATCAAAAAATCAATTGTAGATTCGATCGACTACAATCATCAATGTGCTGCAGAGCAATGATGGCCTGACTGTGGTATCAGCTGGAGCAGATCAAACTCTTTGCTTGTGGGAGGTTTTTGGACCACCTAACAATCAAGAATCAAAAGTTTCATATCTTGACGGCCTTCTATCTCTCAAGATATCCCCTATAAGATGATGAGAACTGAAAGAATCTAATGTCAATCATCTTGTTCTCATTCGCAAGTGTTATTGGATATTGTAATTACTGTTACTGTAAAGGAAACTATATTAATGAAGAAAATTACTACTTCTATCCCATTCTTGGTGCAAAGATTGTCTCAACTTTTCTTTCGACTTTTCAATTCTTCATACAAATATCATTCACAACTTTACTGGACTTGAGCTTGATGGCACTACAAAGTAAACCCAGAAATGGAATGTTATAACAGTTTCTAGACTGAGCCGCGCAGGCAGAAAACGAAATAAAGGCAAAAACAAAAGAAAATTTCTCTCTAGGCTACCGATACTGCAAAACAATTTGATTTCACTCTGTCTCTGAGTCATCAGCATCACTATCCAAGTACATCTCTACAGCTTCACCATCTGACTCTTGCTCTTCCTCCTCTTCTCGTTTCCTCCTCTCTTCTTCCACTTCCCTCTCAGTAGCTCGAGCCTTTGCAATTTCAAGTCTATAACTGACTGCTTCCCATGACACAAGCTTATCCATAAAAACTGAGATGTAGTCGGCTCTTCGATTCTGAGAAGCAACAATGAGGCAGTTGTTAGACCATACCTACAGTAGTAACAAGTAAACTTCCCAAAAGAAATGGAATGCTAAGCTCACCTGAAAATCGAGGTAATAGGCGTGCTGTTCAAACCAAACAATCCCACAGTAGAATTAGTAACCGGCTGTTTAAGATAATTCTCAAAAAGAAATTAAAAAATTGAATTTAAGCTGCCCAATGATAGTATATTTACCTCCCAGACATCAATAGTAAGGAGCGGCTGCAAAAAACAACAACAGTCATCAGATTTGTAGGAAAACAAAATACTGTAACATGCATAGAAAGTTCGCTTGCCACTTTAATATTACAATAGAGATCTGCACATAAAAGTACTCACAGAGTAATCCCAGACAAGTGGATTCACAGCATTGGGACTCTTCACCACTACAAGCTTTTTATCCTCGTCAGATGGAAGAGGATTTACGGCGTTTTCAACATCAAGTCTATTTGCTTTGTCTGGATTAAACAAACAACATGATGTAAACACAATGTACAAACAATATAAAAACATAAAGGCAGAGAATAAGGTCACTCACAGCAAAGCCAAGCCCAACCCGAACCAAACTGTGTGGATGCAGCCGACTTGAATTCGCTCAGGAATGTTTCAAAAGAACCGAAATCTCTTTCAATCAGTTCTAGAAGATCACCAGATGGCTTTCCTCCCCCACCAGGTTTCATGGATTCCCAGAAGAAGCCATGGTTCCAGGCCTGAAAACAGACATCAAGTACTAAATACATGTCTATGGAACTTCAAAACTGAAATCATAGAAATAAATTTTAATAGGAAAGGCAGTATGCAGTTGACTATGTACACCATCAAGAAAATTATGAAATAATCACACTAGATATTAGTACAACAAACAAAAACGATCATTTTGTTTTTCATTCCTCAGGTCAGTTATTTATAAGAGTGTGACAATAAGTTGCCTACGGTGGGCAAAAACGTTAGGCATAGTGTAAATCTTCATAGAAAAGGTAATAAGATCTTGCGAAATGGATGTACAATAATTAAGCACAGAGATAAATGATGATATGACGCATAACATACTTGTGCGGCATTATTGAAAGGTGGAAGGATGTCACCCCTGTTGTAGGAAACAAGTATGACGTCTTCCAGTGACATTCCAACTAGTTCTGTTCCTGCAATTTGATTGTTCAGGTTTTCCACGTAAGTTCTGTGGTGCTTTCCCCAATGATACTCCAGCGTGTCCCGGCTCATATGCGGCTCCAATGCATTCTGCCAGCCACATATATATTTGATAATGATAAGCACACCATGACACCAACAAGATGATTCTTTCTAGAGGGCTTCAAGAAATCTCTTTTAAAGGTTTTTTTTTTTTTTTTTGAAAAAGAAAAACGAACACCCACAAGTCAATAACCAAGTAAGCAACACTATATAAGAAGCAAAGGTGAAAATAAGAAATGTCAAGTTAATCTAAGTTATTATTCACCCAATTCTAACATTTTCAAGTCTAAGAAGAAAGTTCCATTCATGTTTACCAGTGGATAAGGCGGCGGCTTCAGCTCAAACAAGGCAGAAATTGTTGCGGGACGAGCCTTTCTTGTACATCTTGTCTGCACCATCTGATAACACTCGAAACAGTAACATTCTTGTAAGAAAAAAACAAAACATTTCATCGAACACCATGTATACATTTCCTTCTCTACTTTGTTTCTCAAAGAATACACAAAACAAGACCAGACCTGTTTGTTTCCTTGGTGAAATTGCAAGCCTGGAGTCCGTCCACCAAGTCCTGGAATCAAAACCCATTAAAACCAATTCAATAAGAGAAGAAAAAGTGAAATGCTTTAGAATGAGTACCTTGACATGGGAAGCTCAACCAAACAGGGTTGGCCGCTGCAGCAACCATTTTGATATCTTTAACCCAATTTGGAAACAAGCAAGTCTATGTAGCTTAATCTCATAAACTAATTCAAACGCATGAGATAGACTACGACACTCATTTGGTGGCGAGTTCAACTGTTCAAGTAACAGATTTTAGGTCAAGTGTTGTTGTTGTACCAAGTTAGTGTGTTTAGTACACAAAAGTGTAGTACGCTTATCGGTTTGTGAGATGGGATCTTGATTCTTGAATAATGTAGTCAAGTATTTCCTCATATGTTGACATTTTTTATTCTGTCACCGTGTTGTTGCACAAGCCGACAAGACAAGCTTGTTCGTGTATAGTGGGCTGCCATTTTGATGAGTCTATTTATGTCACCATTTCAATTGTTGAGTTAAATTTTTATGCTTTATAAGTAATTGACAGAGTTTAGAATAGGCAGATTGGAATATGAACTATTCAGAAGATACAACTTTTTTCTTTAGTTAACAAGATAATCCCATCAACAAGCTCTGCTTTCTTCAAACCACATCAAAGGGATGAAAAGATCTAAACAATAAAACAGAGAAATTTGAAAATAATAATAATGATTGATCCATATAAACAATTGGAGAGAGACAACAAGGATGATAAAATTGCAGCAACATGAGCCTTTCTAGCTGTTGAGTGCTGAAAACAATTTCATGAGCAGAAACATTTGTGTCTCTTAGGATAGATGAAAAGAATGAATACTGTCCAGCACTCCAGTAGTTAAGCCCAAACTCTTTTTCTGGGAACAAGATCTGAAGTTTTTATTTCATCTATTTTGGCAGCTACAATAAAATCATTCATGCTCAGGCCTCCTGCACAAATAAATGAAAACCTGGTAAAGGGCAAAAGATCAAACTTAACAAACAAGCATAATGCAATTAAAATTGGAAATTTTACCAATGGAAGAAGTCCATAGTTCAGCTCTGACTTGATTAGGCTGTTCCAAGTGCAGATTTGGAAAATGGCTAGTAGCTTCTGTAACCTTATAAATTCTATTGACGAGCTCAACCCCACATTTGAAATCTCTTAACTTCCACAAGCATTGTAATTTAAGTCCACCTTCTTCATCCAAAAGCCTCCAGCCAACAACCTAAGCAGATGTCAAAACCAAAAATTCTATCACTTCACAAATGGCACCCTTATTAATAAGCAGAGTAACTAACCAGAGGGAAAGAGATAATAACAATAAAATTATAGCTAAAAATTTCACATCTTTCAAATAACAAAGCGTAATTATGACATGAACATGATTAACGCTAGTATAAAAGTGTCACAATTTATAAGGAAACAAAGAACATTATCGGTAGATATTCCAGTTTCACCTTATCCATCAGCTTACTTGCCAAAGGGTAGTGTTAAGTAATTCATATTCTGGGTAAAGAAATTACTACATGTATAGGGAAATATACCTTCCTGAGTAACTTGTGTGCATCGTCGATAGACATGGGAGTGTGAAGAGGAGAGAGAGGAGAGCAGTGTTGTGCAGCAAGAGAAAGAGCAGACACATTGGGAATCAGAATCTTATGTTCAGTGTCAAGATTTCCTAACACTTTCTCACCAAACCCACTTTCTACTTCAGCTGGAAAAGGGTCTCTGGCTCCAAAATCACCCAGCTTATCACTCCCAAAAGCCTTAGTTGTTGCTTTTCTCTGAGGTTGAAGGGTGAGGCTGTGGCTGTGGCTGTGGCGGTGACGTGGAGGAGAGAGGCGGGGGAAGACGGGAGAAAAGGTGAGGTGAGTGGTGGTGGTAGCCATAGAAGAGTGGGTCTACTTCAGCTCAGAACAAGAATTTTGTGTCTGTGACCTTATCTGGTGGTCTAGACACTCCAGTTGTTGAACCGGTTTATCTATCGGTTCGGTAAAAGTTGGCAACCGGTTTAATAGCCACTCAAATCATTAGTGGTGGGCCGTTGCCCGTTGCCACGTCATTTCTTCATCAATCGGAATTCTTCAGTGGTATAAAAATATATATATTTTTTAGAATATTTCAGTAATTCAGAATTCTTTCAGAACAGAAGAGAGCATACTCGATAGGGATAGGAATTTCCCCCACGGCCCCGCCTCCATTTGAGGGCAAAATGTGGGGGTGGGGGTAAATTTTACCCTTGAAACATAAATAGGGGTGGGGGTTGGGGGAATTTCCCCATTTTTTAAATGGGGGTGGGAGAAAAATGAAGAAGAAAAAAAAAAAAAAAAAAAAAAAAAAAAAAAAACTCTAACTCTATTAGTCTATTAAATATATTTTGGATTGATCGAAGAATTTAAATTTATTTAAACTTTTATGTGTAATACACTAATACTATATTATTATAGTTATTTATATTAAATTAAATCAATTATATATTTTATATTGTATATTTTGTTAATTATTGAATTGGATATTGAAACAGGGTGAAACAAAAGTTTGGTCTGATCAAATTCCAAATTTATAACCCTGTTCCCATCCCTAATACTCGAACCCACAACCATATGGTATAGTTGTAAAGAAAATAAATATTTGAAAATACAACTTAATAGTTATTTTATTCCTTTTTATTTTTAACCACACAATTATTCAACTTAGCTTGTTATTGAAGATTGCATTAGAGATGCATATTTAAATACATACCTACTTGTCCTATGTGACATATAAGTTTTTCACAATCCATTATAGTATTGGAGATACACTGCTGTCAAGTTAGAATCATTGTTCAATGAACAATGGGGTTAAGATCAAAAGATTCATCGGTGACAATGAACTCTGAAACCCTTTTTTTTTTTAATCAATCCCAGATATGCTCTGCACATGTGATCTTGATGGATACATAACATAATCTTTGAATTTTCAGTTGGTATCTGTTTAGCAGAACAGCAAAAAGGAAACATTATCAATCAATCAATACTTCATCCATATCCATTGTTCCCAGAATATATAGAAGAGAAAAGAAGAAGAACAACACAAGTACAGAATATTGGACAAATATATCAGATGAAGGAATCCACATCTCTCAAAAACTGTACACTTCACTAGAATATGCTTCAAAAGAAATAACAGCCTCCAAGATATTTATAGAGAGAAAGGCTTTGTATACACATCGAATGGTTCGTTTGCTGACAACTGCGGCTCCTGCATCACACACACCACCAATATTCAGAGACAATTGCATCATGCATATTTACAGACCATAACATACAAACTTAACAAATTTAGGTGCTTTTATCCGGATAAAATATGAAGAGTCTTGAGCAATACTTCCAAAAACTTCAATCAAAACTCTTACTTCATTGATCAAGACTAATCAAATCTAGAATTTATCCGCACCTCAAAAAAATTAATAACAAGATTATATAAATATTAAAATATACATTCCATCTTTTATGCACGAAATAGACCAGAAGTATTCTCATGATGAATAAAGCAAGTCGCATCAATCACACGGAACTACAATCACTGGAAAAAGTGTCTACATATACACAAAAATAGATATCCGAGCACGAAATTATATACCTAAATGTTTCCATTAAAACATTGCCAAGCCATCTAGCATCTTTTTAATATTTATTCTTTCATTTCATCAAAGCACTGTTTTACTACTGCAATGTTCTGCTTTAAGTTATATATTAATACACTATGAATTTCCAACTTTTGAATACCTCAGTTATCCATCTTTATCACAGACAATGCAACATCTAACCTCTGTAGATACTAACAGAAATAATGGCACTAATTCACAGATATGAGGAGAACAGAAAACAAATGTTCTTCCAAAAAAAAATTCCACATCATGCAACTGTTTTACAGTGTCAACTTTGTTGAATTAAGAACGAAGATGGTTAAAACGACTTCTAGCACTGATGTCAATTACAGAAGAAGAAAACGCCGGTTTTAAACTAAAGAGTGTAAACATAATATGGTGCAGAAGGGATAAATAACAAACACCTTACAGCGCTCCATTTTCACATCCTTCTATGTGATCCTATAGATTAGATGTTTGAATATTGAGAAATGCCAAAGGGGTGTTTTAAAATTGCACTCTTAACAATTTAGAGTGCTGAGTCCATGAGTAGGATAGAGGTGCTTTCATTTCCAAAATTCAAATCAATTCTTTTATTTTACCAAATATTGAAATCTTCATAGAAACAACTACTAATAACTAGTCACTTGGCGTGTTACGACATCGTCCATTTTTTATTTATTTTTTTGCATCAATTTGTTAATACAGCATTAAACAGAATCAGTACCATGCAATACAGCTCTTATTTATTTCTTTTATTTCTTCTTCAGTAACCTCTAGTACATTCATCTACCACCTCATGCAGATGACACCAACTAAGTGGTTCGAGAGGAAAGAAAGTGAGGACAGTGAGAATGGGAAGCCACCAGCAATGCATAGCAGATGAATGTACTAGACCATTAATCGAGGAAGAAAGTGATGGAGGCAAAATCTGTGAAGCACATACTAATAAAAATCATGTCCATAATAAATAATAGAGTTCCGGATAAACTGACCTGTCTCAACCCACCAACACTCCCTCCCGTCAAAAGCATGCCAATCAGAGTTGTTACAAGACCACCATCAATTTCACTGTCTGTGTTACGAATTGTAGACCGCATTGCATTTAGTATATGCCCATATGTATTTCCATGTCCACGCTCAATGGCTTGAATGAAAGCATAAGTCATTGCACCTGTTGATGTGATCTTTGATAGAGCCTGTCCACAAAGCATTAGATTGAATACCATGTTAAATAATAGTTGATATGATGGCCACTCTTAACTGTAACATTAACATTTGTTCAATATTATAATTTATAGAAAGGTTGATATGAAAGGCCAAGACTTTACTGAAGTATCAGCAGATGTCTGATTATCATCACAGCCACTGAAGGAAACAGCTTCTCCACCACTGGTCCCTTTCCATGTGCCTGATCGAGGGCGATGGTCCTCCCATACATACTTTCCATACCTACATCCTCAAAGAAAGAATGCATAAGCAAAGATGAGCACTGGATAGCTAGGCTAAGTGAATAATAATTGAGTAACAGAAAGCGACCAACCTGTCCATCCGACAGAGAAATGGTAAATCTAACACAGTCCCACTATGACAAGCATCTATAATTGCATGGAGCTTGGCCCCACGAGGAAGAGGTTTGACAATAGTTGCATTGATCTCATCATCGACAATCATTCCTTGGGTTTCAAAATCCAGTGGACAAAGAGTTTCATCAAATCCATCAATCTCATCACCAGTGTAGTTCCTCTGCTGTGAACCATGACCAGAATAATGAAACACCAGCGAATCTCCTGGTTGACAACCTTGTACAAGCCAATACAAAGCCATTCTCAAGTTGTGTTTGGTAGGGCGCTTGAAGGGATCACGTTCTTCTTCTGCAAATAAATTTTCAGAAAGGAACTTAGGATCAAAAGGGTCCATATCGAATAATTAGTTGTAGTTCATAAATCAAAGTAAAACCTGCCATTCAATATTTATCCGATTGCCAATTAATAATCAATCTCATTGTCACTAATTAAGAGCTTCTGCTTGAAAATCAGATATTCCAAAACACATTACAATGATTTACAATACACTTAACCATAAAGGTCTCAACTTGATTAAGACAATTATACTACTTGAAAATTAATCAGCAACCCAATTGATAAGCTAAGCACAGAAACAATTCAATTAACATATACAACACAAACAAACAACCAGCCATAAAAATCAAAACTTGAAACCCATATGCATATAATCAGAGGAAAAAAAAATAAAAAATAAAAATAAAATAAACTGTACCATTGAGCATGACAATGGAAGACTCAGGAAACTTGAATCGGTTCATCAACATAAACTTCATACACTTAGCATCGTTAAGACAACCCTTGAGCTCGTTTACAGAATTCTTATAGGAGATGCCGCATATCAAGGCCCTTTTACGGCCGTGGGGGTTGGGAGGGGGGCCAGGCGGCGTGTGGTTATAAGGGGAGGGAGGAGCAGCAGCGTTGGTAGTTGGGGGCTGATTATAGTTGTAGGAGGAGCTCTGGGCGGAGGAGTGGTGGGAGGAAGAAGACGGGTGAGGGGCTGATCGTGGGTCGGCGATCCTGGTGATGGCGTGGCAGATGGCGCAGCGGATCGAATTAGCCCCCGGCGGTAGCTGCAGCGGCGTGCGACAGTTTGAACAGTCGACAAGCATTAACATGTTGGTGGTGGGTTGTTTGTCGGAGAAGAGAAAGAAACAGTTTTGGTTGGAATCGAGAATGATAGATAGTATATACAGCGTTTTGTTTATCAAAAAAAAATATATATATATACAGCGTTTTGTTGAAAGTCAATTTGTCAATGTTTGTGTGAAAATGAGAGAACAAAACCACAGATGGAATTGAACGTGTTTTGAAGCAGGTGAGAAGGAAAGAGAGATTTTCAAAGGAAAGGAGAGGACTTTAGTTTGGATTTGCATGAGCAACACATGGTAAATGGTAAAAGTGATATGTATCATCATCTTGTATACCTAAATATAAGCTTAATAAAGTTTTATTAATTTTAAAGTCATATTCGTATCTACCACCTATAGTTACAGCGACTTGAACATGAGAATATGAGATAGAAAAAAAATATATAGTTATTTAGTGAAGATAAAAAGTTCAAAGAATTGAATATCGATAGATATAGAAACCGGTAAATATTCAATATCCTACCGAATATGTGATTGATTTCAAAATATCTGTAAAAAAAATTCGATATTTCCGAAATTTCACCCCAAAAGTCCTTGGATATTTTGTATATTATTAAAATATATTTTTTAATCCTAAACAATTAAATTATTGTTAAAATAATTTAAATTGAAAATTATTTTGGAAGAAGCATTAACAAATTTATAAAAATTTCCAACATAATAGTCAATAGTAAAATTATTGAGGACTTGAAATAAAATTAGACAAAGAACCAAAGAGTGGACGTGTAAAATATGTAAAATTTTGTGAAAGTAATAAAAAAAAAAAAATTGTTTATGACTTAAATGTGTAAAACTAATTCCAAATAATATTAAATATGTAGCAATCAATTTATAAATATGTAAGGATGTAAGAAAAAGTTTTAGTGAACAAAGTCATTGCAGTTAGAAGCAAAATGCAACCAAGTATATAACTTTTATTACAAAAATTTACATATTAATAATAAATAATAATATCATTGAAATAATATTCGTACTTATAATACTTAATAATTTTTATTACAGCTGATTGGTGGGTAATATATGGAAACTGTGCTCCCTCATTGCGAGCAATAGTAGTTCGCATACTGTCACAAACATCATCATCTTCTGAATGTGAAAGAAAATGGTACACTTTTGCTTTAATCCACACAAAACAAAGGAACTGTATTGCCTATTCTAAACTTGAACAACTTATTTATTGTTATTATAATATGAAGTTGAAACTTAGGGATATGGTAGTTGAAAAAGATAAACTAAATGGAAGTAATTTTATGGATCTACTTCAAGTAACTGTTGAAGTAGGAGACGATAATGAGAATCCTATTTTTGACTGGGTTAGACCTGCCTCCTTAGATTATGATGAGATGATGATGAGGGAAATCATAATCCACATATTACTTCTCATACTTGAGACATGTGAATAAATGTTGAACAAGTGATTAAAGAAGAAGTTGGTGTAGATCATAGAGTTATTGTTACCAGCTCTTCTGATGACCAACATAGATGGAAATAGTGGAGGAAAAGATGGTGGAGATGAGGCAAGAGGTTAAGATTTTGGTGTAGGAGGTTGGAATGCTGATGCAACAAGTTACCAGAGGTTGGGATGCCGGTGCAACATATTGGAATACTGTTGCAACAGGTTGGAATGCTGGTGTAACAGGTTGGGATACTCATGCATGTAATTTTGATCAAAATTGTGATAGACAACATTAGCGGTGTGCAAGATCCAATCAAATCCAATACGATCCATAGAATCGGATCCAATCCAATGAGATTGGATTGGATCAGAATTATGGAGGTGCTCGGATCGGCTCGGATCTTAAATTCTAAAATCCAATGAATTGGATCAGATCTCGGATTTCCGTTTAGAAATCCGCATCCTCATCCGCATCCCTATTTCCCTGTTTTCCCCTATTTTCTCCGTTTCCCTGTCTTCCCCATTTCCCATGTTTAAGTAAAAATTACGTATTTAGTAAAATAGAAAGAATAAAAATATTAAGAATATATATATATATATACTTAGTAAAATAGAAAGAATAAAACTATTAAAAAATATATATATATACAGTCTTTCTATTATCAGTTCGAACTGACAAAAGATATATCAGTTCCTTGCATGTGGGTCATTGGATTTAAAAGATGTTTTGACAAGTGCATACAATCAAGTCAAAGTATTTAAATCCAATGCTCCACTCGCAAGTAACTGATATATCTTTTGTTAGTTTGAACTAACAATATAATAATTGTATATATATATATATATATACTTATATATAAGGTTTGGGGGAAATGGGGATGGGGGCACCTACCCCCATCCCCATCTCCATTTCCATAAATTTGTGGGGAAAATGGCCCCCACCCCACCCCCGCCACCCAAAAAAATAATAATAATAATAAAATAAAAAATCAAACAAATGGGAATGGGGGAGTGGGGATTTGGGTCCTTGGGGATAAATGGTCATCCCTAGTTTGGGTTTTTCTTTCTCAATTTCTCTATAATCAACAACCCACCATCTTATTTTCTTCTATTCTTCTTCATCAACATCATGGTTTATTAAGTTTATATTTGGAGTTGATGTTTAATGCTTATAAACTTCTTACATTATATAAAGTTTACATGTTATGCTATGTATTTTTTTTAATGTTAATTTTATTTGAATTAATTAGTAATGTTTGAATAATTTATTTGATTTTATTTATTTAAGATTATAACTTTTATATATTAAGAACGACATTATATTAATTCGATTCATCAGATCATATCAGATCGGATCATATTGAAGTATTTTACAATCGGATCAGATCGGATCGGATTGGATCAAATAGTAATTGGATCGGATTGGATCAAATAGTAACTGGATCGGATTGGATCCCGTTATAAAATTGGATCGGATCGGATTACAATTTCTTCAATTCAATCGGATCGAATCTTGGATCATGGTAAATCTATTGGATCCGATCGCCGCACACCTCTAGACAACATGGAGGAACAAGTCAAATTGATGAAGATTTTTTGAATATGACTCTCTCCTCAATGAGTATAGACACAGAAAATAGTTCTTTGAGTGATTCACAGACAATGTCAGGTTCTCATGTACCATATTATGGTAGTTATTGTGACTGCAATATATTTGATTATCCTTCTCCACAAATGTCATATGTAGTAATACTTATGCATGCAGATCAACAATATCTACCAAATTGGGTAATCAAAACTACCTAATTCATGGATCGGTTGGAAGAGATCAAACAATATATGTGTGACCTATTAATAACTACCTTGAAAACTATGCAAGCATGTTTTACCAGGAAAATTATTATTTGAACCAAGATAGAAATTTAAACTAGCAAGGAATTCATTTTGGTTTAAAATTTCAGACATGCAATGTATTATTATATATGAATTATAATTTATGATAGAATCTTGGAAGTATGGAACTATATATATATATATATTTAATGATAATTTTGTTTATTATATATTTAATCTATTTATATTGCATGTAATATTGTAAAAGTGAAACAAAATATTATTCTATTAAACACTCAATTTTAAAAATTATATACATACTCTATCTATGTTATAATTTATAATAAACTCATAATTATGCTACTTTATCGTTGAAATACGATTCATTTGATGTATAATTACTTGTTTAAACTTGTCCTAAAATTTCACAAAAAAATTCTAACTTTAGATATAAATATCAATCATTTTTTTAATTATTGACAGAATATCCACCGATATCGATAATATCTCCGAAATATTCATAAATTTAGAAGTCCGATATCAATACCAATACCGATATTTTATTCCTTGACTCAAGTTTGACCATCTAATCCGAATAACTATTCCTCTGTCATTACCATTACGCACATTTTATATTATTGTTATTATTGGTGAGTGTCATTTTGGGTGGGAGTCTTCCCTGTCAACCCACCAATTAATATTTGGAAGCTAAGTGGGGGTGGGTGAGGGAAATATATATATAATAGTTTTCACTTCGGCTTCCGCTTGCATCGATGTATTTTTATCGGCCCATTGTATGTGAACAACTAATTACGTATAAATAAATGTTGACTGCATTAAAGTAGTTGGATCTAATGGCCAATATTTAAAAAACTGATATATATATATATACACTAAAATCTCAATGGATGCACTCAATTATTGAATTGGGAATCCTTAAATCTCAATGGATACAATCAATTATTGAATTGGGAATCCTACCATTCTTTTTAACCTAATCTGTCGATATATTAAAGTTTTTGCTTAAACGTGATGAATTCATGTTCGAGTGTGTATTTTATAACCCAATCTGTATATATATATATATAATTTATTCTAATCTAATCTTTTGTGAGAGATTTTTCCTTTTTCTTGTGAAAAAATGAAGGTAAACGTTGTTTTTATTGGGAGAAATATAAAGAATAAAGAAAAATGAAGTCGAGTATTTTTATCCTATCACATACTTTGGTGCTAAAAAAACATAAAATTATAAACTTGGTGATATTTCCACAAGATCCATTTGGTACTATTTCCCCCTATTCCCTCTCTGATGTATTTAAGCTGATGCACAATTGCACACCCCAAGTGAAGTTAAATTTGTAATAATTTTATATTTCCCAAAAGATTGTCCAAATTACATACAGATTAATGTCTCAATGTATATCTCAACCAATGATGTGTCAATTGCTAAATTGAGAAGTATTGTTTTACATTTACAACATGTCGTAACGGCGATTCGAACATGTGATATTACCTGGATGAATGAGCATCATTCATAGATGTGGCTCGGTGATAAATGACGTTCATTCAGTTTAATTGAAAAAAATAAAAATTAAAAAAAATTCATAACTACATTTGAAGTAAAAAATTTGGAAAATCCTTTGAGAAGTGCAGTATTGAAACTAATATGTTATATATTAATCATATGCCTTTTATATCAATGATTAAGCTAAGAATATAACATTTATAAAGTCATTAAACTTTTATAAGATTCTTACTCTATCAAATAATATCTCTAGAAAGCAATAGATTTATGATTTATATATTCTTTGAAAGAAAGTCATGTATGTTGTTGGCTGGAGGGGAGAAATTTTCAAATTCCAAGCATCAAAATACACGGCTTTCTTTGAAGAATATTGACATAGAGATACATCTACTTTATTAAAATCTTTGATGTGAAGCCATATTGTGGTTGGCAATTTTTTTTTTTTTATTTGTTTAGTTTTCTTATTTTGAAAAAAAAAAACCAAGTCAAATAAAGTGTATCAATTTGCCAAGTCAAAAAAAACATTAAACGAAGATTTGATAGGTGTACATATTTTTTGGTTTATTTTTCATTAAAATAATTTATTCTTATTAGTAAATTTGTATTGAGCTATTTTTATAATTAATTTTTTTAATAAAATATGGGTTCACAAATTATATTTATAGATGACAATATATGCACCCTCTAATTTATTCAAAATTTGACATGAAACAAAAAAAAAAAAATCATTTTCATTTAAATTTCAAATCACAATTATATTATATTATTTACTTTGTTTAAATTGCACAACTAGAAGTGATTTTATGTTTGACAATGTGACCAGAAAGATTAGAATTATTGGAAATAAAGAAGAATAAAATCAGATGTATAGCGACATTTTGAGGTCGCGCCACGAACATTCATTATTTTGATGGTGGGCGTATTTATCTAAGCAGATTAAACTTACCTTTCAACAGAAAAAAAAAATTATAAAAAAAAATGATATAGACATCTGTCTGGTCCAATGCTATGACTATTTATACAACCTGATACCAACCCATTTGGTGCAAGAAGTTGGGTCCATATTGAATCCAATGGGAAGCCCAAAGTATTTATCACAAAGCCTAAAGCTTAGGTGATTTTTGTTTAAGTGTTGCAAGTTACAATTTTGGGTTTGGGGGAAATAACGTAACTTGAACCCACAACCTCATTAGTGTGAGTGTACTAACCTCATCCCGTCAGTAGGCAAACTCTTATAAGTATACGATTTAAACTCAAACTCTAATGCCTCTTAAACTGTGTTTGAGATGACTTTTCAAGTAGAGTTTATTATTACAAACAGAGCTTTTATTGAGTAAAATTTTTAACAAAAAGACGTATATTATTTGGTATTCACTTAAGAAACGCTTTTAAGTTAACAGATTGTTTAGCAAAATATATCTAAAAGAGTTTTTGTTGTTAAAAATTACAAAAATGGACACTAACAAAATATTTGTAATAGAATAGTATATGGTGAGATATCTAAAGTTCATAGAGTATAGTTGAGACTATTTATTTCTTTTTGAACAGCTCAAAAAGGGATTATTAGGAGAAGTTCAAATTTTGGACTTATCCCATTAGACATAAAATAGTGTTTTTTTTTTTTTTGTTTTTTTTTTTAATATTATATATATAAAAAAAAAATTCTTTTAACCGGTAGGAAAACATACCAAATACACTTTTAAAATAGCGAAAGGTCCAAAATTGTCTACCGAGATTTCCAATTTGAAATTCTCAGCACAAACAACAAAAGCTAATCCTTCGTTGTTTCTAATCACTACTTTTAGAACCACTCCCGTTAGGAATATTATTTAAGGCAGCATCAATGTTAATTTTACAAATGTTTCAAGCCCATGAAATGTTATTTTTTTTATACATTTAAAACATGAATTGTAATAACATTTTTTAATGATCTAATAAAATCGTGTTTTGTTTACATATTTGAGCATAGATTATACAGGACATCTATCACAGGCATTCTGGGCATGTGTTAGATAAGCAATATGTCACTTAAAAATGTTTTTATTGATAACCTTTTATTTTTTATTTTTTATTTTTTATTTTATATATATAGGGGGAATTGCACAAACATCCATTGAGATTTGATGAAATTGCACAGATGTGTTAGATTTGGCCATATATACACAAACTTCCCTCAATATTTGAAAACTATTGCACAAACATCCCCTGCCGTTAGATAGATCCGTTAGTTAATGATTAAAAGTTAAAAAAAAATCTAAAATACCTTTTTTTTTTTTATAAATAAACTAAAAAATTTAAAATAAAAGATAAAAATAAAAAAATATATATTTTAGATAACATGAATGTATCTTAAATCTGAAACTTGGAAAAAAAATCATTTTTATAAATAAAAAAAATCATTTTAAAACAATTTAATAATAAATAAATTTTAAATTTTAAATTTATTTAAAATCAAGGGGGAATTGCACAAACTAAATTTATTTTTTTTAAGATGAATTTTTTTCCAACTTTCTGATTTAAGATACATTCATATTTTCTAAAAGATTTTTTTAATATTTTTTTAATTTTTGAATTTTGTTTAAAATAAATATAGGGTATTTTAGACTTTTTACATGTTTGACAATTGACTAACGGATTTATCTAACGGTAGGGGATGTTTGTGTAACAATTTTCAAATGTTAAGGGAAGTTTGTGTGTATATGGTCAAAACTGCCATATTCATGCAATTTTATCAAACCTTAGGGGATGCTTGTGCAATTCCCCCTTTTTTTATATATATGAGGAAATTGTAAGAAATGATCAAAAAGTTTATTGGTTTATTGTTTTTAGCTAAAAATTTATTTTTTATTATACTTATCATTTTTAACCTTGAACAGATAAGATTGCCCTCTATTTTGTCTTTACTTCACTCATCCAAAAATTTAGAAATCAATTGGCATGTAAGTTGAAAGTCAATTGATATGTAATTTAAAACTTAATTGACATGTAACTTGAAAAATTAACTCGCATGTAACTTGGAATCAAATGGCATGTAACCAAGTTACATGTCAGGTAAAGTAAAATTTAGGGGTAATTTTGTCCAAAAGTGGTCAAAAGTGATGAAAACAATAAAATATAAATTGGTGGCTAAAAACAATAAACCAATAATTTTTTTGGCTCTTTATGAATTCACCCCTATATTTAAAAGCAAATATATATATGTTGCCTATAGTTTTTATTTTTCTTTCAAAAAAAATTATAGTTTTTATTTTGAGTAATGCTAAACATCTCACCTACAATCTCACCATTTCCATCCCAACACATGTGGTAGCTGAGTTGTCATTTGATGAGTGAATAGACATTAATTGTTGTGTGAATACATGAGTAAGTAAGATAAATTACAATTAATGTGTATCCACTCATCAAGTGACACATCAGCTGCCACATGTGTTGGGATGAAAATGGTGGGATTGTAAATAGAATGTTTAGCATTACTTTTTTATTTTATGCAAATAAATATATCCAGTATACAGGGGCGAAGCCATGATTTTGGTTTTGGGGGGGCTAAAACAAAAATTAATATTGTAGGTCATGCAATCTTCAAATAATATTAGTAGAAATCCTGCATAAGAAAAAGTGTGGAATCCCGCGCCTGATATTTTTCAACAAAATGTGATACCGTTCGGTGTTAAAAGTAATGATACAAATAAATAAATTAAATAGATTAACTAATTAAAATGTAACAAGTCTATTTTATATCTAGAAAATAGAAAATTATTTATAACCAATTTATTCCTAATTTTCATTTCAATTACATAATTAAAGAGTGTATGATAAAACTTCTTTTATTTTGTTGCAAAACCTATGCCTATTCTTAACGGTATGCATAACTGAAAATAATATTTTAATAGTTCTCGGCTTATAAAATATAAATTTCAATAGCTTAATTAAAATATCATTATACCATTGATATATTTAAATCACAATTAGTTATATACTTATAACTTAGTTTTATAATATTCATGTCAAACCAAATTAACTTATAATAATTTTGAACAAAATTTAAATAATAAACTAATAAAATGAATTCATCAAAATCATATTAATAATTAACCTAATAAAATAAATAATTTATGTAGTAGCTATAAGAGTTCAATATTTACTTAGTTTGTTCTAGTGAAATCTAAAAAAAATAAAATATTATATATATATATATATATAATACACACTAGATTAGGTAATAATATATGAAATAATAGAAAATTAAAATATTAAAATGGATTGATTTTGCTTCTTATTTTCATGGTGAATAGAATTATGGAAACAAAAATTATTAGTTAATTTATATTATAAAAATAATAAAGGGACAAGATAATATTATCACCTATTTTGTATATATATCACATTTTATGTACGATAATTTTTTTTATTTATTGGTTTACATTTTAATGTTATATACAGGCTCGGCCCTAGGGGGAGCCCAGTGAGGCAACCTTCTAGGAACCTCGATTGTAAAGGGCCCCCAAATTGCAGTTAAAAAATATTAATTTTAAAATATAGTTCATATAAGATTTTAAACAAAATAGGCTCATAAATGACTTTAAAAATGACTTACTACACACACACACACACACACACACACACACACACACACATATATATATAGTCAAAAGGCCCACCAATGAAAACTCAACCCATAAATGACTTTAAAAATGACCCACCATATACAAATAATTTTTTTTTAAAGGCCCACCGACAGAAACTCATTTATCATTTCCTACAACAACAACATTAGATCAATGGTGGCAGTGGGTTGAATCCTAGTAATACTCAACTTTGTCATAAATAATCCTCTTTTATATCTCTAAAAAAAAAATTAAAAAAAAATTAAAACTCTCTTGATACGAAAATTTAGAAGTCGTTGTTTTGAAGGTAATTAAATCAATATATATATATATTTTTCTTTTTCGAAAAATCTTATTTTTTTTGATGTAAGGATAATTGGTACTATTTATTTACTATTTTATTATGTTATAGTCTTGAGTTTGAGTTATTATATTAATTTTTACAAGTATTTATTAGAGAAAAATAATAATCAAGTAAGCATACATAGATTATCGAGACTTATGTATGCTTACTTGATGACCTTTAATGTGAAATTGTGCATGCATGAGGTTTATAAATGTTGTTTTTTTGGATGTGATGGAGTTTGGAAGATTATAAGAGAGCAAGTTTTTGTCAAACTTGTGATACGGGGTATAATTTTAAAATTATATTTGAAGAGGGCAAGTTTTAATAAAACTTGTGATACGGGGTAGAATTTAGCAAGTTTTTGTCAAACTTGTGATACGGAGTAGAATTTTAAAATTATATTTGAAGAGAACAAGTCTATAGAAAATTATTTATAACCAATTATTTGTAACAAGTCTATTTTATATCTAGAAAATAGAAAATTATTTATAACCAATTTATTCCTAATTTTCATTTCAATTACATAATTAAAGAGTGTATGATAAAACTTCTTTTATTTTGTTGCAAAACCTATGCCTATTCTTAACGGTATGCATAACTGAAAATAATATTTTAATAGTTCTCGGCTTATAAAATATAAATTTCAATAGCTTAATTAAAATATCATTATACCATTGATATATTTAAATCACAATTAGTTATATACTTATAACTTAGTTTTATAATATTCATGTCAAACCAAATTAACTTATAATAATTTTGAACAAAATTTAAATAATAAACTAATAAAATGAATTCATCAAAATCATATTAATAATTAACCTAATAAAATAAATAATTTATGTAGTAGCTATAAGAGTTTAATATTTACTTAGTTTGTTCTAGTGAAATCTAAAAAAAATAAAATATATTATATATATAATACACACTAGATCAGGTAATAATATATGAAATAATAGAAAATTAAAATATTAAAATGGATTGATTTTGCTTCTTATTTTCATGGTGAGTAGAATTATGGAAACAAAAATTATTAGTTAATTTATATTATAAAAATAATAAAGGGGCAAGATAATATTATCACCTATTTTGTATATATATCACATTTTATGTACGATAATTTTTTTTTATTTATTGGTTTACATTTTAATGTTATATACAGGCTCGGCCCTAGGGGGAGCCCAGTGAGGCAACCTTCTAGGAACCCCGATTGTAAAGGGCCCCCAAATTGCAGTTAAAAAATATTAATTTTAAAATATAGTTCATATAAGATTTTAAACAAAATAGGCTCATAAATGACTTTAAAAATGACTTACTACACACACACACACACACACACACACACACACACACACATATATATATATAGTCAAAAGGCCCACCAATGAAAACTCAACCCATAAATGACTTTAAAAATGACCCACCATATACAAATAATTTTTTTTTAAAGGCCCACCGACAGAAACTCATTTATCATTTCTTACAACAACAACATTAGATCAATGGTGGCAGTGGGTTGAATCCTAGTAATACTCAACTTTGTCATAAATAATCCTCTTTTATATCTCTAAAAAAAAAATTAAAAAAAAAATTAAAACTCTCTTGATACGAAAATTTAGAAGTCGTTGTTTTGAAGGTAATTAAATCAATATATATATATATATTTTTCTTTTTCGAAAAATCTTATTTTTTTTGATGTAAGGATAATTGGTACTATTTATTTACTATTTTATTATGTTATAGTCTTGAGTTTGAGTTATTATATTAATTTTTACAAGTATTTATTAGAGAAAAATAATAATCAAGTAAGCATACATAGAGTATCGAGACTTATGTATGCTTACTTGATGGCCTTTAATGTGAAATTGTGCATGCATGAGGTTTATAAATGTTGTTTTTTTGGATGTGATGGAGTTTGGAAGATTATAAGAGAGCAAGTTTTTGTCAAACTTGTGATACGGGGTATAATTTTAAAATTATATTTGAAGAGGGCAAGTTTTAATAAAACTTGTGATACGGGGTAGAATTTAGCAAGTTTTTGTCAAACTTGTGATACGGAGTAGAATTTTAAAATTATATTTGAAGAGAACAAATTCTAACTTTTTATTTTTTTAAATAAGTTTGAAATGATGAAAATATCCTTAATTTTGTCGGTCAAACATGGTTAACAATTAAGTTTGATTAACGGCAGGGGAGGTGAATGTCAATTAACTAGCAAACCTCATTACAATTTGGTGCAATATGCTCTTTAATTAAAATGACCTTTAATGTGCAATTGTGCATGCACAATGTTCATAAATGTTGTTTTCCGGATGTGATGGGGTTTGGAAGATTATAAGAGATAAAGTTTTTGTCAAATTTGTTATACGGGGTAGAATTTTAAAATTATATTTGAAAAGAGCAAGTTTTTGTCAAACTTGTGATACGGGGTAGAATTTTAAAATTATATTTTAAGAGAACAAATTCTAACTTTTTATTTTAAAAATAAATTTGAAATGATGAAAATACCCTTAATTTTGTCTGTCAAACATTGTTAACAGTTAAGTTTGACTAATAGCAGGGGAGTGAGTGTCAATTAATTAGCAAATCTCATAACAGTTCGGTGAAATTTGCTATTTAATTAAAATGATCTTTCACTTGTGCATGCATGATGTGTTTCTAGATGTGATTGAGTTTGAAAGATTATAAGAGAGCAAGTTTTGTTAGACTTGTGATACATGGTAGAATTTGTTCTCTTCAAATATAAGTTTTTGTTCAAATTTCAAAGAGTAAATCTTTTTTTATTTTGAACTCCCTTTTAAAAAAATCAAGAAAACATACGTACGAAGAGTATCGAGAGCCTCATTTTTTATAGTTCGTCTTGGGTCTCGAAAATCTCAGGGCTAACCCTAATTATATATGATAGATTTTTTCCCCCTTACATTCGCCTCTGCCAGTACACGTTGTAAGAAGAGTGTAGCAGATTATCCGCCATGCATGATGCATCCGGTAGCTTAAAGCATAAATATAGTTTAATTACAATAAAATTATCGATGAAGGTTAATAAATATATTGAGTAGCTAACTTCTCGCTTAAAACAATGATAACGTAACAATGTTAAGGTCAATATTCATAATAATCCCTTTTATTATAGGCAATTATAAACTTTTTTGCCAATATTTCTGTTTTGTGGACAAAAATGATATTAATAAAATTCAAAGATAGAGATAAAAAGTAACCAAAAAAAAAAGAGAGAGAATACAGATCTCGAGATAGAGAGGGAAAGAGAGAAAGAATGTTAGAGATAGAAAATTACAACGAGATTTGGAAGAGGATACTCTAAAAAGGGAATTGAAAGATAGAGAAAGACATTAAAAAAAGAACGCAACTAGATTTCAAATTTTACATGTTGAATCTTACATATTGAATTTTATATGCCGACTTTTATACATTGTATTTTATACGCTAAATCTTACACGTCAAGTATAAATGGATTGATATTTTTACAAGCCAATATAATTTCATTCTCTCTCTCTTTCTATCTCCTTTTTTCTCCTTTTATCTCGAGATCTACTCTCTCTCTCTCTCTCTCTTATGCCAGTTTCTTTCTCCTTCCATTCAAGGGCATTTTTGTCCACAGAATGGGAATGTTAACAAGAACAATAAAATTATTGAGAGTATAAATTTAAACTTCCCCGGAAAAGACGCCACGTAAAAACATAAGAGTGGTATTTGGGTCACACCACGATTAAAGTTATTAGAAAATGAAAAGTTATCAGGGTGGGTAAATTTAAAAGAGTAATGTTAGCCTTTCCACAAAAAATTTCCCTTAATTAAAAGGATAAAAATTGAAATTTCCTCTAATTAAAGTCAAACTAATTAAGTCAAAAGATGCAAGGAAATGAGGAATAAGAAGAGTAATGATAAAACTAATTAAAATAAAATTACTAGGATTTTGTACATCGCACGTCTACAAATCCTTATATATCTTGTCAAAAAATAAAATAAAATAAATTCCTTATATATCATAAAAAACCAATCAACAACTTCGATCTGAAACTTACAGGAGAGTGGCGATCACCAAACAAGCCCCAATCGAAATCCACTAAATTAAACAAACCTTTTAATATATCTCCTTAAAACACACACACATGATTAACACCAAATTCCAAATCAATCACGTCGCAATTTCTGCTCTCGTTTTACTTGGTTTAATCTTTGTTTTCGTCCTCTCCACCCTCAGCTCCAAGCCCTTGTTCGCGTTCCAAAACCACCCATGTCAACAACCCTCATCCAAAGTAAGTTTAAATTGCTGCATGTTAAATTGTTTAAGCTTTTCCGTGTTTAATTGTGTGAATTATTTATTTATTTTTGGTTTTTTTGTATGGTACGTAGAGTACTCCTGCTGACCCTACCGTCGTTGGAGATGAGCTTGAAACAGCACTGGCCGGAGCGTCCACGGAGAACAAGACTGTAATTATAGCGGTCGTAAACAAAGCCTACGTGGAAGGTGGTGATGATAAGCCGTTGCTTGATCTGTTCTTGGACAGCTTCTGGCTCGGCGAAGGCACTCGGTGGTTAGTTGATCATCTCTTGCTTGTCACCGTCGATCAAACTTCGTACGAGAGGTGCATGTTTCTCCGGCTGCATTGCTACAAACTGAAGACGGACGGCGTAGATTTCGATGGAGAACAGCTGTACATGTCCCAGGATTTTATCAACATGATGTGGAGGAGAACTCTGTTTCTTCTTGATGTACTCAAACGAGGTTACAGTTTCATCTTCACGGTACGTTATTTATTTATTTATTATTTTTGTTCTCGGCTTCCATTAATCAATTTTATGATATATAACTGTTCTATTAGTAATTACAAAAATAAACTAATTAAACTCTTTAATTAATATATATATATATTTTATTGTCTAAAAGACTTAGGAATATGAGTGAAAATTTAACATTATAAACAAATTTATCATTCTTTTCTATACTGTATTTGTCAGAAGACAAAAAAAAAAAAAAAAAAATTGTAGTTTTTATTGACAAGTTACAAAATCTTGATGACTGACGAGAGAGGAATGTTCACGATCCATCAAATTATTCCATGAATAGACTTGTTTGTAATTCTCACGTATTGAAAATGATTTAATTTGGCAATGATGATTTTTATTTATTTATTTTATTTTATTAATGCATATATAATTATCTGTTGTATCAAAATGTGATGTGACTGATGTCCATGTTAAAATAGTCTACTATGTGAACTCTTGAATACTCCAGTCTCCAGATTTATATTATGATAAACCATTATTATATATTTTTTTGACAACGATAAACCATTACTTTAAGCTTCTAATTAATGACATGTGCTACCTTATATCCTTTTCAATAGATCATGCCTAAAAATCCATAAGATTATTGTTATAAGGTTCATATGAAAAATAATAATAATAAGGTATACATATCTTCATAGTGAGTTCGAGTCCATCCTCTAAAAAAAAACCCGAATTAATTTAATACTTAATACAATCATATTATTTATCACGTTGTTACGAATTATTATGATAAATTATTAGGATGCGGATGTGATGTGGCTAAGGAACCCATTTCCAAGGCTTAACAATTTGATCATGAGTGTCAACGAAACCATAGATCTCCATATCAGTACGGACCAATTCAACGGCAACGATCGATTGGAATCCAACATCATCAACACAGGCTTCTATATGATAAAATCCAACAATAGGACCATATCATTATTCGAATCGTGGTACGACAGAAGGATCAACTCAACCGGGTTAAAAGAGCAGGACGTTTTGGTTAATATGTTGCATGAAGGTGTCTTCAGAGAGCTTGGCCTTAAAGTGAGGTTCTTGAACACCCTCTATTTCAGTGGCTTCTGTCAGGACAGCAGAGACATCAGGGCTGTAACCACCGTCCACGCCAACTGTTGCCGTACCATATCGGCCAAGGTGGCTGATCTGACGGCTGTTATTCAGCACTGGAAGAGGTTCCAGAACTCGGCGACCAATGAGACTGGAATGTTGAAGCATGATGCATGTAGTGGTTCCTGGAAGGATTTTAAATTCGGCAAATGAGATTGAAAATCAATAGACTGAAAATGTCATGATTTTCTATAAACTTTTTTATTTTGTTTTGATATATATAAACTTATTTAATTTCCAATAATAATAAAAAATTAATCTTGCATAATTTAGTTTAGGCAATAAATTACATGATTAGCTGAGTTGATGTGTGCTTGGCTGTTGACTTGCCAATTGCCATTAATTATTGAGTTCTAAAAATTATTAAAAGTGTTGTAAATTAAACAGAACCAATAAATAATATAATGGAAACAAAAATGAGGGAGTAATAATATGATAAAGTAACTAATTAATTATGTACCTTGGGATGCCTCTGGGTGCTCGTCCTAGATCAAAGGATTTTTGGAGTTCTGTGTTGATGCGGGTAGAAAGGCGGTTGGCTCCTTGGAAACGTAAATTCCTTAGTAAAGGTGGTAGATTGATTATGATTAAATCTGTTCTTTCGAGCATTCCAACATATTTTTTATCTGTTTACAAAGCCCCGGTTTGTGTGGCTAATGCTATTGAAAAGATTCAGAGGGGTTTCCTTTGGGGTGATGGGGTGGAGAAGAGAAATATTCATGCTATAGATTGGGAGTCTGTTTGTCAAAGTAAACGTAATGGTGGGTTGGGTATTGGTAGAATTGTGGATAAAAATAATGTTTTACTGGCCAAGTGGGTGTAGGGTTTTGGGAAGGAAGAGGAATCGTTATGGAAGAAAGTTATATGTGCCAAATATGGGGTGAATCTTAGTAGCTTGGGCTGGAAATGGAATACTCCTGCTTTTTCTTCTCCGTTTGTTAAAGCGGTTGGTAGTCTTTTTAGGGAAGGATCCATGACGAAAAAGATTATTGAGGAAGGTTTTAAGGTTGTGGTTGGGAATGGGGATCGAATTTGTTTTTGGAATGAGAAGTGGTGAGGTAATAGTTCGCTGAAAGTGGCGTTCCCGAGAATTTTTGCTTTGACTGTTCTAAAAAGTGGTGCGATCAAAGAGTTTGGGAGATGGCAAATGGGCTGTTGGGTATGGGATTTGCAGCTCCGTAGGTGCCTTTTTGATTGGGAATGGGAGCAGTGGAAATTGTTTATGGCTGCTCTTGAGAGAGTTAAGGTTAGAAGATTGGTTTCAGATTCGATTGCTTGGTCTTTATGCCCAAACGGTGCTTTCTCAGTGAGGTCGTTTAGAAGATGTGTTGAAGATGCTAAGGGAGACTTAAATTCTGATTTGGAGTCTATTTGGAGAGGGATTTGTCCTCCGAAGGTTGAGTTTATGGTGTGGCAATTGATGAGAGGTAGGATTATGGTGAGAAGCTTGCTTCATAGGTTCGGTGTTTTGACCATTAGTAGTAAGGAGTGCCCGATTTGTAAAGATTACGAAGAATCGTCTGACCATTTATTTCTTCTTCTTTGTTCGTGGTCTTGGTCGTTATGGGCTAAGTGCTTGGGGTGGTGGTCGGTTAAAGGATGCTGCAGCTCTAATGTTAAGAAGTGGAGAAGTGAATGGGTCGGTCTTTGTCCAAATTCCAAGTGGAGCAGAGTTTGGGTAACTCTTTTCAACACTATTGTCTGGACTATTTGAGAAGCTAGGAACTTGGTTGTCTTTAAAGGAATAGAGGCTGATCTGATGTATTACTCTGATTTGGTTCGTTTTAGAATGGCGTGGTGGTTTAAACACTATGGGAAAGGGTCGAAGGAACCAATAACGACTATTATAGAGAATTTGCAGATATGTTGTATGGATAGTGCTGTCAAGAAGAAGAATAGAGTGGAGGCTAGACCCCCTAACAGTTTAGAGTCTCTAACTTTCAATGTTAATGGTGCTTTTAGTAAGGAGCATGGTAGGGCAGGGATTGGGGGGATTCTTTCTGATTCTAAGGGGAAGATTTTATGCTCGTTCTCTTCGTTTGTTGGTAATTCAGAAGTGCCCAAGGCTGAGTTGTTGGCGATACTCAAAGCGTGTAAGTTATGTGAGTTAAAAGCTGTTCTGAAGAAGAAGAAAATCTTTATTGTGAGTGATTCGAAGGAGGATGTTTCGTGGGTGAATGACGAAGATTTTGGTAATTTAACCCTCGTTGATATTATTTATGACATTCGGTCTAGTCTTAGCCTTATGAAGAATATTTCGGTGCATTATATTTCTAGAAATGATAATGCTGAAGCTGATTGTTTAGCTAAAAATGGCTCTTTTTCTTGTTCTGATTGGGAGGTTATCGTGTGGAATGATATGGGTTGGGTTTTTTTTTTTTTTTTTTTTTTTTTTTGGAAGGGGTGCGCGGGTAGCTTGGGTTCGGCTATGCTGTTTTCCTGTTGTTGTTTGAACACTTTTGGTGTGGGGGCTGTGGGGTGGCTACTGTTGTTGATGATGTCTTGCTATTTTTCTGCTGCTGTTTGTGCTATGTGTTGTGGGTGCTCTGGGGTGTTGTTGTTGTTTTGCTGTTTTGCTGTTTTCTGCTGATGCTGTTGGTGGGCTGTCTTGGGTAGGGGTTTTTGTTGGTTGTGGGCTGTTGCTTTGTTGCTGTTTCTTGTCTATTGGGTGTTGGTGCTTTGGTGTGTTGGTGTGGGTTTGTTTTTGTTTCTTGTTGTTGTTGTTAGGTTTTTAGGCGGGGTGTTTTTTTTTTTTTTTTTTTTTTTTTTTTTCTGGTGTTGTTGTTGTTTTGCGGGCTGTCGTTTTGCCAAAAAAAGAAGAAGAGATAAATTAAATTAAAAATAGAAGAAGAGATGATAGATGAGATGCAAGGGAGATAGGCGAGAGAAAGATGATTGCCTTTTTTATATATTCTGAAGTAACAGTTCAACAACCACAAAAAGGACCAAAATGTTTACAAGGCAACACCAATATATAGGTGGGAGGACCAATGAAAATGTGTCAAACAAAATGCCACTCTTCAATGTGCATGAGGACAAATATTGTAAAGATGGCACGTGCACTAGCTTCTTCAAGAAGCCAAGGCAAATTGTGGTGGAAACCACACACATGTCATAATAAAAAGCACCTTATATATATATATTTTATATTTTTAAGTATTACATTAATTTGGGGGGTTTTTTTTTTTTTTTGGAATGGGGAGAACTCATATCTGCAATCTCGTGGTGTAGATGTGAGGAGTTTACTACTGGACCAACCTCATCTCATTATTAAAAGCACATTTTAGGAGTTTTTTGTGGGCTAGAGACAAGTTTATTAAGTTGAGTTCCTATAAAAATACCCTCATATCAAATTAATAACATGGTAGCTCCAATGGAGGAAATAGAGGGGTTTTGTCACTTTTTTGAGTTGGTGTTTCAAGACTGTCACCATTTTAATAACTTATATTTAAAATGCATCAAAGTAAGTGATTTCCAAAAATGCCCTTACTTTACACATTTTTTTTTTAATGTTTTTGATTATAACTTTTCTCTTTGTCTGAGATATGCTTTTCTCTCTAACATGGAAGTTAATGCTCTGTATAGTTATTTTCAACTCAAACTTAGAAACAAAACCAACTTCATAACATTACCAATGCATCTTTATTGGATTAGTTTAGTGACGCTACGCTGACACACTCAGGGGTTGAGCTCCCCGCTCCCGATCAGCTCGCGGGGGTGTGTGGGCAGTGCCCCTGGAGATTTTTTTTTGGTTTTGAATCTTCCATTGTTAAAGTTGTTGAGTGTTGGGATTTTCGAGTGGGGAAGACGATGAACAGTAACTTAGTTTCCAAGACTTTCGAATGCTTTACAAGACTTTTGTATGCTTTCCGAGACTTTTCATAGACCTTTCGAGACTTCTACACAAGACTTTTATCCGAGACTTTTAAATGCTTTCCGAGACTTTTGTATGCTTTCTGAAAGTCTCAGAACGCATTACAAAAGTCTCGGAGAATGTTACAAAAGTCTTGGAACACTTATACAAAAGTCTCAGACAAAAGTTTCCAAGACTATTGTAACACTGTCCGAGACTTTTGTATAAGCATTCCGAGACTTTTACTAACCTATTTACTGTTCATCGTCTTCCCCAATCTAACTCTAGAAACCAAGTCTAAAACTAAAAACCCTAGAAACAAGATCTAACACTTCAAAAATACAAAACGAATGTATGACCCAATAAAACACAATCAAATTGATATTCAAAATCAAATTGTTGAACTTAATTATCTTGTTTTTGACAGAAATTAAAATCGAAATGGAACTCAGACAAAAATCATCGCCGTCTATGTCGAAATCCAGTTGCTTAGATGCTCTAAACCGTCGCGTAACTTCTCTTTCTACTCTTTCGATTTGTGAAATGAAAAGTAAAAAACTAAAAATAAAACATAAGTTTTCAAAATAGCTGACGTGGAAGTACTTTTGGGGGCATTTTTGTCCGTTCACCATAATAGGCGCATTTTAAACATAACTTATTAAAATGGTGACAGTGTTGAAAACTCATCTTTAAAAAGTGCCATTTATTTTTTGAACCAGCTCTATTGCCACCCAAAAAATATTTTGCTACATCCATGTTTTAATGAAACCTTTTTATTTCTAAAATACCCTTGCATTTAATTACTTCAAAAATACATTGGTGTATAATTGGAAATTTAAATTTACTCCTTACACCCATAAGTTAAACACCCAATTTTATTATAAACCCTAATAATAGATACAAAATCAAAACCAACATCAATAGGGAATATAATTTTCACATATAATCAATAAATGGATGAACAAATAATTGATTTGATGGATTCTGAATTCATACAAGTATGTTTACTTTAATTTTTATCATTGTTTTGTGATTGATCGAATAAAAGTAGGGTTTTTTTTTTTTTTAAACAAAACAAAGAGCAGTGTATAAGGTTGTTTCAAAAAAAAAAAAAAAAAAGGTTGATAAGGTGCTTTCACGAATACTTTTAATTTAATTTTGTAAAAAAAAAAAAAGAATAATTTTAATTTCCACAAACTTCAATTTTAAGCAACATTATAAGGAGAGTGAAAAATAATGACAAGTGATTATATCCGGAAGTTTGATTGTTTTGGATTTTTTTTAAGTTTAAAGTTGTTGATATATGTCACAGATTTCTATTTTACTCCAAATCCGTTACGGAGGTTAAGTTTAAAGTTGGTGATATGTCACAGATTTCTATTCTATCCCAAAACTGTTACGGAGGGCACTCTGAACTCTGAGCATACAACGAACTCATGACTTTTTTTTTTTTTTTTTTAGCTTCACTGTTTCTCTTAACAAGAAAAATGGGTGTAATGATAGTTGCAGACTTGCAGCTGCTGAGTCGTTTCTTTTGCCTCTAAAAATTCCAGAAACGTCTTGGACTTGTAATGGGTCCTCAACCCGAACCAGTTAGCAACATCTGTGGAGATTGTGGGATGGAGAACACGCTGAAGTTTGGCAATGTGATACAGCACCGAGAGTGCGGTAATCGTATCCTATTCCTCTACAAGAAGCATACCCGTCAAATTGAGTATGAGTCTAGGGGTGGGTATGGGTTGGTTTGGGTTGGGTTTGACTATACCCAAACCAAACCATTATTTAATCGGGTTCGTTGTTTACAACCCAAACCAACCCAATTATAAGTTAAAACCAAACCAAACCAAACCAAACCATAAAATTTGGTTTGGTTCGGTTTGGTTTAACGGTTTAAGTAAATAATGACATTATTTTTTATTTGAACAAAAAAAAAATTTATAAGTCTTGTTATTTGCGAGAGTTAACGTCTTTTGTTTTTCCTCTACCAAACTATTTTGATATCTAAAACAACCCTCCAAATGATTCCAAAAAGTACTAGTCTCATTCTTACTCTCACATGTATACTCTTTACCACAATAATTACACTTACATGTGGGATTGTTGAGATTACCTGATTTAGTAAAATAATGTCATATCAACGATCTTGATGCTTAATTTCTTCTTTATGCCACGATCAATACAGGGCTGCAAACTAGCTTGTGCTTCGAGAATGAGATTTTTTTACCATTGTCTGATACATATGGGTAAAAAGAACAATAAATAATAATAAAAAAATTGTTACTTACCCAAAAAAATAAAATTTAGTTTAGTGCCTTCGGAAATAGCTTTGAGAAGAAAGACAAGGGTGGCATTGTGGCAGTGAGGTGAGAACTCAGAATTTGAAGAGCGGCTGGAAATAAATATGATATAAAATTAGGTTAATTTTAGTTTTTTATTTTTTTTATTTATATCTGACAATTCTTTTTTGAAAGATTTTATTTGATATATTAATTAATAATATATATATATATTTAAGTATATAATAGTTTGGGTTGGGTTATACGGGTTGATAAAACATAACCCACAAACCAACCCAAACCAAACCAAACCAAATGGGTTACTCAAAAGCAACCCAATCGTTTTTTTATTTATTTACCAAACCCAAACCAACCCGTTTAAATTGATTTTCCAAACCCAAACCAACCCGTTTAAATTGATTTGGTTTGAGAGGGTTATCGAGTTTGCAGTTTGGGTGCCCACCCCTAAATATGACTGTATGAGACCCGCTGATAAAAGCGATGAAAAGTAGCATGCATCCGGTGGTTTTGACCAATATCATTAAAGCAAATCGTGCCTTGTCTAATTATAGTAGTTGTGTTTAGTTTGTTTATAGTTTCTGAAGAAACATGTTGATCTATTGGCACAAAGACATCATTGAACTATTTGGTGTTGTGGTTCGTATAACTGGATGCACTGCATATATAATTGGTACTACTGGCACACTATTGTTCTAAAACATTTGATGAACCTAAAAAAAAATATAAAAAAAATGGGTGTAATGAGAAAAATGGGTGCAATGAGAAAAAATATATATTCAAATTTATCAATATTTTAGTTAAGGTATTTTAAAGGGTGTAATGAGTAAAAATAATGATTTTAAATTTTTAATATGGGTGCCGATATTGCCATCCATAAAACTAATTACTAATTAGTACACCCATATTTTATTAAAAAATATCTCAATAGAAATTTACCAATAAGGACAAATTACTTTAATTAAAAATAGGGAAATGATCATTTCCCCTTTTGAGGTTTGCCATATTAGATAAATTGATCTCTCTAGTTTCAATAATGGCCAGTCAATCCCCTGAAATCCTAAATATTAGTCATTTTGCCCATTCTGTCATATTTTAATTAAAAAATTAAAACACTTCCATCAGGAATTAAACGTTTGACCTTATAGTTATAAACTACACTCTCTAACCAGATAAGCTACTCCAACTCATTGTTAGAGGTTGTTGATTTAAATGTATATATATAGTTATATAATTTGTTCAAAATAATTTAAATCTATTTATATGATTTAAAATAAACTCATTACTCATATATATAATTTAAAATAAGCTCATATTTTATAATAATATATAAAAACAAAATTATAAAAAAGAAAAAGAAAAGAAGAAAAGAAAAGGAAACCCAGAAAAGTAAAGCCCGTAATTATTTTTTATTTTGTATTTTTTGAATTTTTTTACTTTTTAGAAAATATATTATTTCAATTTGATAAAAAAAAATAATAATAAAAAAAATAAATAAATAAAAACCCCAGAAAATCAAAGCCCATAAATTGAATAGGGAAAAATTAAAAAAAATTCAAAAAAAAAAAAAAAAAAAACAGAAAAGAAAAGAAAAGAAAGAAAATAATTAAAAAAAAATTCCTTTTTTTTTTGAATTTTTTTCCTTTTGTTTTCTTATTTTCTTTTTCTTTTTCCTAAATATTTTATTTATTTATTATTATTAAATATGAGTTTATTTTAAATTATATAAACATATTTAAATTATGTTAAACAAATTATATAACTATATATATATATATAAAGATTTAAATCAACAATCCTCCGACTATGAGTTAGAGTAGATCAGCTGGTTAAAGTGTGTGGCTTTTAACTATAAGGTTGAAGGTTCAATCCCTGATAGAGACGTTTTATCTTTTTAATTAATGGTCAAATAGATTTTGAATGGAAAACTTGACAGAAGGGGCAAAATGACTAAAATTTAGGATTTCAGATTGTTGATTGGCCATTATTGAAACTAGAGGGACCAGTTTATCTATTATGGCAAACCTCGGGGGAGGGGGTGGGTGGGATGATAATTTCCTTTAAAAATGAACCAAATACAGTACTATATACACTCATTAATTACAACTTTATCTCTTTATTTTATTTTATTTATTTTTTTTATAAAAAACTTACGATAAACCCTAATTTTTATGATAAACCCTAATTAAACTCTAATTTTATTTCAAGTATCAAATTTTTTTATTATCACATGATTATTATATAACAAAGTAATGGAAAAAGGATTTTAAGAGGAATCTGATTATACAGAGGTATGTATTATTTAATTTTTTTTTCTTTCTTTTATGTCTAGTTATGATGTTTATCAATAAACAAAATATATATTTTTTTCTCATGATAGCTGTATATATAAGAGAATTCCATATTGAAAATTTCTTGACCCTATATACAATCCAGTTCTACATCTTCCCTTTCATAAGGCTCCTACATTCGAGACATTTCTAAAAGTAAATTGAATCATCATTAGAAGATGATTTGATTCCAAAAATAATATGATTTATTTTTTATTTTTTATAAATTGGGTGTGTTTATAATTTAAGAGGTTTTATAAATAAAATGTATTAAAATGAATATATTCATTTCAATAAGGCTATGTTTGGCAGCTGGGATAGGATGAGATTGAGATTATTTTTAGTCTCTTTCCCATGTTTGACTTGGTGATGGGATATGAATATATGATAAATAATCCCATCAATTTTTATTTTTTTTATCCCATCTCAACAAGATAATACTATCCTGACCAAGTAGATGGGATTCAAATTAATCCCATCTTCTTCCTTCTTCCATCGACGTTGAGCCAGGGTTCTTGCCCAAGAAGCCCCAAAAGCCCCAAAAGCTGCCACTGCGAGGAACTTCATTGAGCTCTGTCTCAAAGGCTATTGCAATAAAACCATTAATAATCTCAGGCTTCTTGTATCATTGTGTGATTGTAACTAGTATACATATATACTAGACTTCTCTATCATTGTAAATCAACAAAATACAGAGAAATACTCTTCTTAATAATATCCATTAATGAAGCTTTTCTTAGCTCAGCTTTAGCCTTTGCTTTTCACTCAAGACTTTTATCGAACACCTAGTTGTCTCTACTAAACACCTTACACTGTTTTACATCTCACCTTGTGCTTGATGGCTTTGTTTTTTTTTTTTTTTTGAATGCTGCAGTTTTATTGAATAATCTTCAAACAAAAAACAAGCCAAAATTGGCAATCCAAAACTGTCTGAAGATAACACCCCCTGCAGGCGAAAACAAAACAAGCTACAAAGAAAATCACAACAGAACCAATACAAAACAAGAGCCAAAAATAAAAACAGAATTACATATTATCACACCATTCTAATCTATCCCCACAACTATTTGATCCATTCTTAGCAAGACAATCCGCATAAGAATTCAACCCCCTAAGCAAAAACTTGATCTCAAGACCCTCCCAAGAAAGCAGAAGCTGCCTTACATCATAAACAACATTTACCAAATTTAAATTCCCAAAATCTTCCCCATTGCACCAAGACACCACAGTTTCCGAATCGCTAAGAATAGAAATTTTGCGTCCAACAAGGGTCCTATTTCCCGCAATCAGCTGACATGCCCTTTGAATGGCATAACTTTCAGTAGAGATGACATCCATAAACCCCACAGAATACGAAAATAGGCATAATATCTTTCCACTATAGTTACGAAGCACACCTCCAATGCCAGCCTCTCTAGGATTGCCTCTAGACGATCTGTCTACATAGAAACACAGATTTGACACCGAGGGAGGGATCCAAGCTTTCACTCTTTTATTCTTGACAGATTTGATGGCTTTGTTTATTGATTTCAAAGATTAGAGACCGATAGCTTTCAAGATCCAATAAAACCTCATTCTCCAACCGTTTCATCTCACCTTGTTAATGTGCTTGATTGCTTTTTCATGGATCTATAACATTTGAGCTTTTACTTTTTTTTTTTTTTTTTTTTCATGATGATTTTGGTACATGTGTAGTTGAGAGAGTGAAGTTTTACGTACAGGTGTTTTGATGAAATGTTGAAGAGAAGAGAGAGAGAGAGAGAGAGAGAGAGAGAGAGAGAGAGAGGGTGGGTGTTTGATGAAAATCTTACAGGTGTTTGGTGATATTGCATCCAATCCCACAACATACATAGAATTGTTTTTTGAACAGCAAAGATTTTATTAGGCCATGGCCAGGAAGCCAAAGCAAGCAAAGCACATACCAAACATTGAATTGCTTATTTTTAATCCTATCTTTGTTTCACCAAACACCGGATAACATTAAAATCAATCCAATTCTATCCCATAAAAATAATCATATTCTATCACACGCACTAAATGGAGCTTAAGGGTACTATTGACATTAGAATGAGTGCTTATAGACATAGTAATGTTTATTTTTTAAATTTTAGACATAGGTGTACTTATAAAAATGAGTGTATAAATTAGTTTTATGAGTGACAATATCTGCACCATTTTAATATGGGTGTAGGAAGATATTTTTTTGGCAATAGAGCCACCCTTAATAAAATTATAACTAATACAGAATGTATAAAATTGTCGTGTCAAATAACAAAGATCTATTGTAAATATATATGCAGCAGAGAAGAAGAAAAAGGAAAAAAAAAAATCACTTCCATTTTAATTTAAATTGCTGAACTAAACATTTATTTATTAAGCCTACAAATAGAGGATACTAACATTAAATTAGAAAATTTTCAAATTCACATATTTTAAACCATGAATGATGTTGTTGACAATCCACTAAATATATCTTTTTACTGTACTCCATTAATTTTTTTTTTTATTATATGACAATTTTCTCTTGATTAAAATTACTAAAAAAGGATAAATAATCTTAAACACACTACCGACTCATTTTTATTTTTATGTTTTTAAATTTCACAAACCCTAAAACACATTTTTCAATATTATTAAAGTTTTATTTGATTCCAAATTAATGAGAATGATTTGTAACAAAAAATAAACAATTTTTGTTTTAAAGTGTTGATTAATAACAAGAAATAAACACTAAGAAATGTCAAAAGATAAAAAGGCTCATTTTGGAACAAAATGAATTGTCTTTAGATATATTTTTTAAAATTTAAGTTTATAGGATGAAGTTCTTTTAAAAAAAATAGTGTAAAAAGATAAAATTGAATTGTAAAGAGAAAATCTCTTAAACAATAATGTACCTAGTTTTTTTTTTTTTTTTTTAATTATTTTTAAATACAGTGCCTCTCATTTTCATTAAGGTTAAAAAACAATTTGGGAATAAGAAACCACACTTTTGAATCTTTGGAGCTTATTAATTAGCAATTTCCTAGTAAAAACATTAAACTATGTGACCTATTGAAATTGAGACAGAAATGGAGTAAAAAGTTGAGAGACCAAGTAGAGCAAGTTATATAAATGCTATTTATGTTCATTATCACGGATTTAACTACTGTACAACAACTATATAGTTGTTGGGTAGTTATGAGAGAGAGTTAGATTTTTTTTTTTTTTAATTTTCAAATATTTGATTTTTATAGACCATTGAATTGAAATCCAATGACTATATATAAACTAATCCAACAACTATATAGTAGTAGTTGAACCCCATTATCACCAAATTTTCTCCTGTAGACATAAAAGTGTAAGCATATTTATAGCACACTTATCCACCTCATCACTTTTTGCCATATAAGCATTATTTGATCCAATTGCATTGTATTTTTTGGCAAAAAGTAATGAGGTGGATAAGTGTGCTATAAGTATGCTCACACTTATGTGCCTACAAGAGAAAAACTCCCATTATCACCTATAAAAACAATTATAAACATTTGATATATAAAATACCAAAAAACAATTTATTTACAAAAGACTACAAGAGTGAAATAGGTGGTTGCTAGGTTGAGATTTAACGGTCAAAGGTAGTGGTTTGTGAATCTCATTAGTCTTTAACTAGGTGTTTAGCCTAATTTCTTGTTTGTGAATCTCATTTGTAGTTTTAACTAGGTATAGCCTAATTTCTTGTGTTGGGACGTATATATTATTGAAAAGTTTATCCGAATATAATTATATATAAAATTGTGAGAACGAAATCCCGAAAGACTCTTAAAATACAATCTTTGCCTTATGTGGTTTTGTGTTAAAGATAGCTAATTCATTTGGCCTAACAACGTCCAAAGTTTGAATTATCAAAAGCATATATTCTCCTTCTTATTAGTAATTATAGTTATCGATATGGAAAGTGACGAATAATTTATATTTTAAACCTTTAGTAAAATAATCTGAAAGAGAAGCTCAATAATGTTTGTTGTTAGAAGAAAAGAAATAATTGGTAATTGCTAGGGATTCCGTGAAATGAGGGTCATAAGAAAATATGAAGGTGGGTGTTACTTGTTAGTCCCTTCTCCGACGGTTATTGATCATTGATGTACCACATACTATTAATATCCTTATAAATTGTGAGCTTTTTACATAAATTAAAAAAAAAAAAAAAAAACTAATTAATTACAAAATAAAAGAAACCAAATATTTCACGTTACAATAAAAAAAAAAAAAAAAAAAAAACATTAAAAAAAAAAGATAGAATAAAACATGTTCTGTTCAAATAATGGGATTAGACAATCACCCAGAAGCAGCGCCAATATTATTCATTTGGCTAGCTTGCTGTTGTTGGCAATAATATTCCTGAGCGGGCATGTGGTGTTCTGTGACAACACAACGCCCATCCCGACGGATGTTGGAGGGGTGAATGGTTGGTTTATAGCAAACGTTAAGCCAACATCAGATAGGAAGGGAAGCCTGGACCCAGCACTAGCTGTAGCGGAGGATAGTCCTCAAGTGATAAAGGTGAGGAAAGATGGAAGTGGTGATTTTAGTAAAATATGTGATGCCATCAACATCATTCCCTTAGGGAACATGAGGCGAGTCATTATATGGATTGGTGCTTGTGAATATGTTGAAAAGATCAAAATTGAATGCGTTAAGCCCTTAATTACGTTTTATGGGTCGCCTGATGCCATGCCCACTATAAGTTATTCGGGCATGGCGTATGAGTACAAAACCTTGGACAATGCTAGCCTCATTGTGGATTTTGACTAATTCATGGCTATTAATATTATTATTAAGAATCGTGCTCCAAGGCTGGACGGCGTAAAGGAGGGAGCTCATGTTGTGGCATTGAGGATCTCCGGAACGAAAGCGGCTTTCTACAAAGTGAGAAGGATCGGGTTCTAGGACACGTTGTGTGACTACAAGGGGTACCATTTCTACAAGGATTGCTACATTGAAGGCACGGCTGATTTCATTTATGGAAGGGAAAAGTCCTTGTATATTAACACGCAGCTACACATGCTCGAGGATACCGGCATGACGGTGATAACCGCACAAGCCAGGGATACTGGCATAGAGGACTGCGGTTACTCGTTTGTGCATGGCCAGATTACCAGAATCGAAACTGGGGCCTACTTGGGCAGGGCTTGGATAGCCAGTCCTTGAGTCATTTTTGCATACACCACCATGAGCTCAGTCGTCAATCCCACTGGATGGGACAGTAACTTCAAGCCTGGACGCGAGAAGTAAGTCCAATATACATATATATATATATATATGCTATATATGTTATTTCCTCTATTATTATTATTATTATTATTATTAGAATATTGCAACTAACTCATAATATTGCACTACAAGACTGTTTACTTTGTAGAATACAAGTGTTCTGGCCCTGGAGCAAATTCATCTGGGCATGTTAAATATGCAAAGCAGCTCTCAGAAGCAGAAGTCCAACCCTTCATTTCCCTTGGTTACATTCAAGGATTTACATTTAAGAATCTAAATGGACCCTTCCTCTTCCAACCCTCTAAATTCATCATTTTGCAGTACGGCATGCAACATGCATATCACAGGAGAGCTAGATAATGATTTGGTTACTGTTTTGCTACTCACGCACGCTCTTGTTTTCTTCTAATACACAACAGTACTACTCATTTGCACATTATTTTGTGCTCATCATATAGCCACTTTGCTAGGTATAGAGATGTCACGCACCAAATTGGTGTAACAAAGTATCTTATATAATATCATAAATATCTGTATTTTATTCATCGATCATGTTGGATTTTCCTTTCTTTGCTTTATGCAATGTTTTTTTTTTTTTTTTTTTTTTTTTTTGTACTACTTTAACGCACTGGTATTCGGAGACCCACTAACCTTGATTAATCCGGTTTCGAGCCGGGTCGGTCCACTAAGGGGTAAAGCTCTCCCATCACAGGTTTTTTCCATTCACAAGACTCGAACCCGAGACCTTACTTAAGGGGAAGGAGTGCCAAACCACTAGAATCAACCTGCATTGGTAATGTTTTTATTTGAATACATATTTTCAATACATCTGATTATATTTAGGGGTCGTTTGTTTTTTTGTCTGAATACTGAATAGTCCTGAATTTTACTGAAGACTGAATAGTGACTGAAACCTAAATTTGAATGACATGTTTTTTTTTTTTTTTTTTTTTTTCCTTACATCTGAATGTACCGTCAACATGTTTGTTTCTTAAAAATAAAATTGTCTGAAAAGAAGTAATTTTACATTTATACCCATGTTAAACAATTATACATATAATATAGAATTAAAAAAATCCAAAAATAATAATTATATATGAACACATATGATCATGATCTTCTTCTTCGATTACAAACAAACTTTATTTTTACTAAGAAAAGAAAAGTTTTTTTTTTTTCAAAAAATAAAAGGACAGCAGGAAAATTCATACAAAACACTAAATAATAATAATAATATATAAATACATCACCCTAATGTCATAATAAAGTATTGATATTAAACATTAATATGAGAAGTGATTAGGGTTCTTTTTTATTTTTAAATCTATTTAAAATTAGTAATATATTAAAATAAAGATTTCTATAAAATATATAATTATGATGAAATTGGAGATATGTTATATATGGTTATATGGAGGATAGTATCGGAAGAAAAGATTTTGGATTGCATTTAATGCAATTTAGTGATTTACAATTAAGTGAAAAGTCATGATTTTTTACTTTTTATTTTAAGTTGTTTTTTGGTATTTTTAAGTTGTTTGACTACTTAAAAAAAAAAAAAAACAACTTTATAATTATGATTCAGACACATTAAATTTTAAGTGGAAAAAACAAACGACCTCTTAGTTTTAACTTTAAAAAATAAAAAGATACCAAAATGGACAATTCCTGATCACAATCTTTTGAAAATTCCAATAACCCTTAATTCTCCTACATATATTGATTCAAAAATTAAAATCATTAAGAAAGAGGCCAGGAGAGGACTAATATTGCTATTGGAATATTAGTACATATATTAGACTCTGATATTTCAAAATGAATAAAAAATGAAATTTACAAATGTTTAAAAACTAAATAAAATACAATGAATAAAATAGCAATATTAGTACATATATTAGATTCAGATATTTCAAAATGAATAAAAAAAATGAAATTTACAACAATGAATAAAATCCATCCAATTTTGAATACAATGAGTGATATGTGTGTGTACAACAATGAACAAAATCCATCCAATTTTGAATGTGTGTGTACAACAATGAATAAAATCCATCCAATTTTGAATACAATGAGTGATATGTGTGTGTACAATAATGAATAAAATCCATCCAATTTTGAATACAATAAGTGATGTGTGTGTGAATTCATAAAGAGCAAAAAAATATATATGGTTTTACTATTTTTAGCCACCAATTTAAATTCATAAAGACCTAAAAAAATATATATGGTATTACTATTTTTAGCCACCAATTTAAATATTATTGTTTTCATTACTATGGACCAGTTTTGGACAAAATTGCCCCTAATAAAATTGAAATTAAAAAATAAATGAAAAAGGGATTTTTATTCTTTTAGGGTTATAGGTAGTGGAGTCAATGTGGGCCGGCCCGGCCTACATGTGCCGGGCCAAATGAGCCCGTTCATGAAAACGGGCTCGGCCTGGCACGGCACAGGAATTTGATGTGCCGGGCTGGGCCGGCCCGTTTCCATGAATAAGAGGCCCGGCACGTGCCATATGTGCCGGGCCGGCACGTGCCACATATATATATATATATTTTTTTTCATTTAGATATATTAATTCAATTAATTTAATTGTTTAAATAATTTAAATTATGTTATTTTAATTATAATTTGTCTATTTTATTTATTAAGTGTATTTAAAAAAATAGATAGATTTATTATTAAAATAAATAAAGATAATAAAGATTAAATATTAAAGAAAATTAAAAATACATGAAAATATGAATTATGAAATGAAAAATTATTTATTTATTTCGGATTATCATTATTACATGGTTGCCTACTTGCCTCATTAAAAACCTTTCCAAGAAAAACCCAGTGGTATAAAAACTTGGTAAAGGAAAAAGAGTGCAATCTCTACTCTCTTACTCTGTAGTATACTGCATACATAGAGTCGTAACGGGCCCGTCTCTGTTCTGTTGTAGCTATGTCCGGGTTATAATTATAGTGTTGACCTGTCCGTGTCCAGTCATGCATTTACTCATATGCCTTCTCAAATGACCGGTTCCCCCTGTACCACAACTGGCAAATAAGAGTTTACAAAACTTACAACGATATTTTGTTGTGACCCCACCGTCTGGGTTTGGTATTTCTTCTTTGTCAAAACACTGCCATATTTTTGAATTTGAAATAATACTGGGCTGACATGGTGTCCGTGCTACGCCGGAACCAGAAGGTCCCGCTACCGTTTCCGTCGGAAGTTGAGGATGATGATGATCCATTTCCTACAATATAGTAATATACTAAGCATTTAAATTTAATCATAAATTATAAATATAGTAATATACTACTTATTAATATTTAATATATTACTTATTACTAAGCATTTAAATTTAATCATAAATATACTAAGCATTAAAATATTAAAATTTATAACAATTAACAAAGCATAAAAAATTAAAAATATTAATTCATAAATATACTAAGCATAAAGCCATAAATATTAAATATACATAAAACATAAGAATAAATATCAAAATTAATAACTAAGCATATATATATATATATTATGTATAAATATAAAATTTAAAAACTAAAACATAAAATTAATTAATAACATTTAAAACAAAAACATACCTTTGAGCTTTGGTGCCTTGGTGAATGGTGAGTTGGTGCCTTGGTGGAGAGATTAGAGAATAATTGAAAATAATATAGTATTATAAATTTAGAATAGTAGATTAGTTGATAGTAATACTAGAACTAGTGACTAGTGTAGAGAATTGAGATTTGAGAGATTGAGAGATTGAGAGATTGAGAGAATGAGAGAATGAGAGATTGAGAGAAAATGAAAGTGTATGGAAATTGGAATGGGTGGGGGTATTTATAGAAAAATTTGAAATGAGGTAAAAATATAAAATAGAAGAGATGAGGGGGGAAACTGAAATTTTTAAGTTAATTTGAAAAATCTGACTGTTTGCTGACATCAGCAACGGTCAAATTTTTTTTAAAAAATAATAATAAAAAAGTGAAAACGGTTGGCTTCCGGGCCAAGCCCGCCGACCTGGCAGGCCTACAGGCCGACCGTTTTCCTTTTTTTTTTTTTTTTTTTTTTTTTTTTTTACAAAAAAATTATTTTCCTTTTTGAAAATTTTTTTTTCCAATATTTTAAATTTTTAATTCAAAATTTCAAATCAAGTATTCAATTCATCAATTGTTAATTTGTTATTTTATTTGTTAGTTTGTTTCTTTATTACATTATAAATTTATAATATTGTTTAAATTGTTACATTATAAATTTATAATATTGTTTAAATTGTTAAATTATAAATTTATAATATTGTTTAAATATTTGTAATTGTAATTTGTCTAACTTATTTATTAGTTTAATCGGTTAAAAAAATGTAGAAAATAGAAAGACTTATTATTTTAGATGAAATCAAGCTAAAAGCTTAAAGAAAATAAAAATAGATGAAATTATGAAAATATGAAATGAAGAATTATTTATTTATTTATTTCGGAGTCTCAGTATTACATATTTACATGATTGCCTCATTAAAAACCTTACCAAGAAAAACCCAGTGGGATAAAAACTCGGTAAGGGAAAAAGAGTGCAATCGTATTACAAGTTAATGTACATGTATAACCTAAAAGTCCTAAATTTGGTTACTGCCGGAACTCTCTTCGACTTATAAATTACTGAAAATTTGAACAAATTCTTCGTTTACCGTTTCATTTTGCAACCTCTTTCGAGCATGCTCCCAATCCCGAATGCATGCCAATACCTCCACCATCTCTGGAGTCAAAGAACTTCTTCTTTCTTCAACAATTCTTCCAGTCGTGCTGAAAACCTGTTCTGAGGAAACAGTGGAAACAGGGATAACCAGTATGTCACGTGCTAGGTGTGACAGGACCGGATATTTATAGCTATAGGTCTTCCACCATACCAACAGATCAAATCCCTTCTCTCTGTCTCTGTCAAACCTGTCGTCATATTGAGCGTCAAGGTAGCTTTTCAGTTCGGCACCGGAGGTTGCACTAGCTCCTGAAGAAGAACTTGATGCGCCTACTTTTTTTCGACGTTTTAGAATGTTCCAACTTGTCTGATTCGGGAGTGTGTCTGGTACTTCTAATGGTTGCTGCGCAACGTTGCCATACCTATGCTCATAAGAACTAAAAACTTTGAACAACTGGGTTCGAATGTCAGTAATCTGTTTTTTGTAATCTATGCTCAAAACCGTACCAAGATAATCTAGCAATGCTTCAAGACCAGATAACTTAACCCTAGGATCTATTATAACACCTAAAGCATAAAGTAAAGGAACTGTAGACCAATATTTTGTAAACTTTTTTTCCATGGCAACAACTGCAGGGCCTAAGATTTCATCTTCCCTATAATTGTTTAATAATTCAGATATTTCCACAACATGATGGATTGCCAGGGAAGATGTGGGGTAATAGACCCCAGAAAGAATTACAGTGGAATCATAAAAAACCTTTAAAAATTCAACAAATATCTTTGCTACATGCCAATCATCTGTGGTGAGTATTGGACTGCCAACTTGAGACATTTTCAAGTTATAAAAACCAGAAATAGGTGTCTCATATTCTAAAGCATTTAAAAGCATTAAGTAAGTAGAGTTCCACCTTACCGGCATATCTGTTAGGAATCTTCGGGGTCGTAGACCGAAGGTTTTACAGTATCTACCAAATTCATTCAATCTTGGAGTAGAACTGGAAATCCAAGCAAGGGCATCTCTGATGCGATCTATACGATCACTTACTAACTTCATACCAGACTGTACAACTAAATTTATGATATGACATGCACACCGTTGATGGAAAAAATAACCCCCATGTTGCGGGATTTTTTTTTCAAAAAACAATGCAATAGAGCTAGTATTTGCAGATGCATTATCTAATGTGATAGAAATGATGCGATCGGTTATTTCATAAGTTTCTAAAACGGATGTAATGACATTAAAAATATTTAATGTGGTATGTGCATACTCCATAGGACGAAAACCAATAACTTTTTTTTGTAAATTCCAATCAGAGTTTAAATAATGTCCCGTGACAGTTAAATAGTCCTGTTTGGAACATGCGTTCCAAATATCGGAAGTTAATGCAATAGAGACAGATAGGTGATGTAATTCAGCCTTCAACTTATCTCGTTGGGTTTGAAAACATTTTATCAAATCGTTTCTAGTAGTGTTTCTAGAAACAGGTTTAAATTGGGGGTTGTATGCAGTTTGAATAAATTCTTCTTAAAAAGCATTATCACCGAAATTAATCGGTTGATCAGTGCATGCAATGTAACGTGCCATGCACTCTCTAGCAACCATGGGGTCGTAACGCCATGTTGAAACGGACCCGTCTGGGTGCCGTTGTAATTGTGTCTGGGTTGTAGTGTCTACCTATCCGTGTGCAGGCATGCATTTGTCCATATGCCTTCGTAAATGACCAGTCCCTCCAGCAGAAGTGACATAGTGCTTAGGACAAAACTTACATTGAGCTCTGTCCATGACTTGACCGTCTGGCATAGTCTTCTGTACTATATCAAAACACTGCCATACGTTTGATGTGTGCCTTTTAGGTTTGGGGATACGTGATGACGTCGGTGTTGCGCCAGAAGCAGAAGGTCCCGGTGTCGTACCCGCCGGCCCGGAAAGGTCAAAAAAATCGTCCTCCATATTAAGACCGTCCACAAATTGAGGATGATATTCCATTTCCTACAACACAAATATTAACTCATTAGTCATTAAAAACTATTAAACTAAGCATAAGATCATAAAATCTTAAATATACTTAATTACTAAGCATACAAATATTAAAATTAATTACTAAGCATTTAAACATAAATATTAAAATCATCAATTTACTACCATAAACATTAAAATTAATTACTAAGCATTTAAATATAAATATTAAAATCATCAATTTACTACCATAAACATTAAAATTAATTACTAAGCATTTAAACATAAATATTAAAATCATCAATTTACTACCATAAACATTAAAATTAATTACTAAGCATTTAAACATAAATATTAAAATCATCAATTTACTACCATAAACATTAAAATTAATTACTAAGCATAAAATCATAAATATAATAAGCATACAAACATTAAAATTAATTACTAAGCATTTAAACATAAATATAATAAGCATACAAATATTCAAATTAATTACTAAGCATTTAATCATAAATATACTAAGCATACAAAGATTCAAATTAATTACTAAGCATTTAATCATAATTATACTAAATTACTAAGCATAAAAATATTCAAATTAATTAATAAACATAACACCATAAATTTACTAACCATAAAGGCATAAACATTAAAATCAATTACTAAACATAAAACCATCAATTTACTAACTAAAAAAATAATTAAAATATACAAATATTAAAATTAATTACTAGACATAAATTCATAAAATGATAAATTAACTTAAATCAAAGATTCTAAGATTTAATATTAGAATTTATAACAAAGCATACAAATATTAACTCATAAATATACCAAGTTACTAACCATAAAAACCCCATTAATATTAAATACATATAAAAGTATAAAACATAAGAATAAATATCAAAATTAATAACTAAGCATAAATATATTAAGTATAAATATAAAATTGAAAAACTAAAGAATAAAATTAATTAATAACATTTAAAGGAAAAACATACCTTCAAGCTTTGGTGGAGTGATTAGAGAATAATATTAGTAATATAATATTATAAATTTATAATGGTAGATTATTAGTGTAGAGAATAGAGAGAGAGTGAGAGTAGAGACTAGAGAGAGAGAGAGAGATAGTAAGATTGTAAGAATGAAATTATTAGAAAATAGAGATTAGAGAGAATAATGGAGAGTTGGAGAATGGAGTTATGGAGAGAATGAGAGAATGAGAGATTGAGATTTGAGAGAAAGTGGGGAAATATGAATGGGTGGGGGTATTTATAGAAAAATTTGAAATGTGGGTAAAAATATAAAATAAAAGAGATGAGGCGTCAAAATGAAATTTTGCAGATTTTTTAAAAATGTGACCGTTTGCTGACGTCAGCAACGGTCAAAATTTTTTTAAAAAATAATAAAAAACTACTTCAATTCAACGGTAAAAAAAAAATAATAAAAAATAATATAACGTTCAGCCTGGTGGGCTTGGCCCGCCGGCCTGTTGGCCCGTTCCAGGCCGGCCTGTTGGCCCGTTCCAGGCCGGCCCGCCAGGCAGTAAAACTTGGCCCGACCCGGACCATTCTGTGGGCCGTGCCTGGCCTAGCCCGCTCTACAAGCAGGCCGTGCTAGGAACGGCCCGCCAGTTTGGATGGGCCGGCCGTGCCGAGCCCTCCAGGCCCGGCACATTTTGACACCACTAGTTATAGGTAGAAAAGAAAGAGAAAAAAGAAAGAGAAGAGGAAAAGAGAAAAATGGTTGTTAATCGATTGTATTACCAAGTTTTTCGATTAATCAATATTAAACTCAAGAACCAATACAAACAATAAAAATAAAGTAAATTGCGGAATATAAATGAACATTTGATTTTTGCATGGGAAAACCTCCAACTGGAAAAAACCCACAGGACTAGCCCCGCTAGCCACTTAGTCACATAAATCCACCATTTAAATATTTGATTATATCCTAAGTTGACATCTCTCGTCACTCTTTTCAAGGATTGTAACTCAACTTATTCTACCCTCAGGCCCTTAATAGTGTGTCTTGAAATGCTTGTCAACTAATCATTGGTTGAAAGACTTCTCTTACTTGTGCAACTACCACATGTAGCCACAAGATGTGGACTCAATAAAGAGAATTAAAGTCTAAGTGAACAATCAATAAATGCTCAATGCGGATGAGTGCTAGACTAAGGAGTCGTTTGTTTTTTTGTCCGAAGACTGAACAATTTTGAATTTTGCGTAAATCTAAATAGTGATTGAAACTTGAATCTAAATGACATGTTTGTTTTTTTTTTTTTTCTTTTCTAATAACTCTGAAACGAATGTCAACTTGCTTGTTTTTTTAAATATAAAATGGTTTTAAAACAAGTAATTTGACATTTATACCCTTATTATTATTAATTTTATGTATTTTCATTTTATATGATACAAACAACTAAATAAAAATAATTTAACAAATCTTAAATCATTTTTATGTAGTAGTTACAATATAGTACTCATGATTAAGTTATGATAAATATTTTTTTTAAAGATAAAATAATGATTTAGAAATGGTTTTGATTTAAAAATAATAGAATTGAAGGTTCAATAATGGTGTTAAAAGTTACAATGTGATTAATGTTTTTTTGAGATGTTTATCATAAATAATAGGTTGAAAGAAATAAATTTGTATAATATTAAATTTTGATAAAATTGGAAATATGTTATCTTTGGTAGGATAATCTTGAAAGAAAATATATTAAATGCAATCCAGTGATTTAGAATTAAGTTAAAAGTCAAAATTTCTTAGTTTTTATTTTAAGTTGTTTTTTCATATTTTTAAGTTATTTGACCACTAAAAAAAAAAAAAAAAAAAAAAAAAACTTAATAATTTCAATTCAAACCCATTAAGTTTTAAGTGCAAAAAACAAACGATCTCTAGCTAACACTAAATACTTAACTAGGTGTGAATATGCAAACCCAGCAGCCCTAGTTATTAGCTAACTCCTATAATCACCAAAGCCTTAATGAAAAAGCACTAAAAATTATGTCTTGGTAAATAAAAAGAAGAACAATAAATGACATGGGATTTTGTTCTTACCCACCAAGTGATAATGCAAGCAAGAACCATGCTTGATGATGTCCTAGATGCACATGAATGGAACTTTGGAGAGTCAAAAATGGTTGCTTGAACCTTCCTCTCTCTAAGAACTCAATAGTACTGCTCACAATGTATGAAGAATTTGGAGTTCTTGGTGAACAAGAAAGTGTAATGGGTTATAAATAGGGATCTTGCAAAACTACATCATTTTGGCAAAAAATTATTTTTTACAGTCCCATTTTCACAATCGACCATGATGAAAAAAACCGTGACAAAGGTAACTCAATCGTTGTCGGAGAATTGCGATGGTACGAAGCCACAACCTCGAAAATCACTAGGGAAAACTTTGTGCCATTTTGTCTTAATTCTCCATGATGACACAAAGACAGCATAAACCTCTGGAAGGTTTTTCACTATCATTTTTGTGGTGGTCCATGACGACACTTAGACCACAAAATCCACTGGAATAGTTTTCGCGGTTCACCACGACGACACCAAGACCGTGACAATGATAAAAAGAGGTCTTCTCATGCGATCTAACACAGTAACCTATATGCAATATGTGCAAGTGTGAGAATGGTGTAATGCACATTTAAATGACAATAAAAGAACACAAATGAATGAGTTGTGTGTGCATCTAATCTCTTATAGAGCACAAGTTAGGTGATATACCTTTGAGGCTTTTGATCTTGAAGCACTCGGGATGCCACGAACCTTCCAAACAAGATCATGAACTTGATGATCATATAAAGAACCTAAGCTGCCCTTACAAAATATCCCATTGTAGTTTGTCACATAAATAAGCCAATCACAAAATGGTGGGACTTACAATCTCCCTATTTGGCTATTTTGTGACAAAACCACTCCCCACAAAATAAATAAATAAATAAATAAATAAAAAGAAGCTATTGTCAACAATTGTTCTCACTATATTACAAAGAGATACCTAAGGTTCTAAATCTTTAATGTCTTCAATCTCTTGAGCACACTTGTGAGAAATAATAGCAAGTAACTTTCCAAAACAACAAACACATGTGAGGTTATCAAAAACAATGTAATGCAAAGTATGCACACTCCCCCTAAATGGGTTACTACCAATCAATAGTAGATAACCCTCTTAAATGCATAAGAGCATCAATTATAAATACTCCTTCTAAATTTCTCAAGACTTCTTCCCTTTTTGTCATGAGATAGGCAAATGAGCTCCCATCTTTGGGTTTCCTTGGCAAAGAAAGCTACTTATAAGCCAATATACATAATCATATAACACACCTTATGCAGCTCAAATGATTGAGAGAGATTCAAGGAGATTTTATTCAAAAAAGGTGTGTGTGTGTGTGTGTGTGTGTGTGTGTGTGTGTGTGTGTGTGTGTGTGTGTGTGTAAATGTTGCTTGGCATGTAATACAAGCACTATCAAGCTCATGCAAGATAATCAATCAAAGTAACAATCAAACCAATTTGAACCCTTTTGTTATGATTAGAAGATATATATCTAAGCATTTGTGTGCAAAGTGAACTAATCACATCATATCTATATCATCTTTATTCATTGCAAAACACATCATCATTCAACAAATTTGAGGTCTTATTACGCAATGAACCACACCACATCATCAACAATTGTTTTTCTCCTTTATGAGACTAAAATTCATGTATTTCTATTTTTCATGCATAAGTAACTCTCTTGATGGCTTACACTCGGTTTCACAGAAGTAGCCTTTTTTCTACATTGGGTGGTTGCACGTCATGTGCCAGTAGCCCTTTTTAAGAGAGAGCTTAAGAATGCATATCATAAGAATCATGAACATGGAGAAAAATTTGAGGTTAATCAAATGTACTGTCAAGAAGAACATTTCTAAAAAAGATAAGCATACTCAAGTAAACATAGAAATCATACATTTACACACTATGCAATGGTGCATGGTATTATCAAAAACATTATTCAATCATTATTTAATGTTATTCACCATGTAACCTCAAACAATCACATAAGCGCATAAAATTTATTAACTTTTTGCATATAAGAATAATGCAAGCTTGCTCTTTTTGCTTGAGCTCCCCATATGAGGTCAATCCCTACCACATCAAGGCATGTGACAAATCCCAATAGATATACTAAGTCCTTTAAACCTAGTTGCATATAAGGGTTTGGTAAATAAGTTTGCTAGTTGATCATTAGTTCTTACATGTTCAAGAACTATAATCTTATCTTCAACTAGCTCCCTAATAAAGTGATGACGGATATCTATATGCTCTGTCATAGAGTGTTGCATAGGAACCTTGGAAATATTAATTACACTCATATCATCACAATAAATGGTTAGAGTACCTTGATTGAAGTTGTAGTCTGCAAGCATTTTCTTTATCCTTAGGAGTTGTGTGCTTATACTCCCCGTGGCTTTGTACTCGGCATCGGCTATGGATAAGGATATAGAGTTTTGCTTCTTACAAAACCCTAAGACAAGGCTGTTCCCAAGAAAGAAAGAGCCGCCGGATGTGCTCTTCTGATCATCACAATTCTCTGCCCAATCTGCGTCACTAAAACCCACCAAGCTAGAGTTGGTGTCAAATGAGTACCATATCCCATAATTCGAGGTCCCACTCACAAATTGAATGATCCGTTTCATAGTAGAGAGATGGGAATCCTTGGTGAAAGGTCCTCATTTTTTATTGGCTTATTTCGTTGACAAACCACATTTTGGGGGTTTAATATGTAAGGGTAGTTTAGCTTCATTAGTCATGATCAAGCTATTGGATTTCAAGCCCTCAAGCACAAAATTTCATTGAAGGTATATCACTTGTGCTTAACTTTAATTAAAGAGATTAGTTGCGCACACACACACGCGCGAGCACACACACACACACACATCTCTTATATGCATGTGTGTTCATTGCATTTGATATATATTCTCTTCACACTTCACACTTGCACAACATGCATATAGAATAGGTATGACTTGTTGCCTTGAAAAGAGACCTTTTCTCTCTATCGCGGTCGGTACAGTCGTGGGTACCACTGTCGGATCACGTGCATGTGCTGCGGTTCATGTCAGGTGCAGCCTCTGATGTTTTTCGCCGTGCATATCATGGTGGGTGCACCTTGCCTTTATAGCGGTCCCAACCGTGAAACTTTCTAGAACTCACACGTCATGTGTACCACAGTGCAAACACCTTGTCTGTACTGCATCAGGCACATTGGTTGTACGGGTTTTACTTTTCCAAGTGCATAACGACATCACCTCACTTTGGGTCTTCTATATATATGTTGCTTTCTCTTCTTGGTAGACGTAGAGCTTAGAAATTAACTCCTTTGAGAAGCTTAAGAGTGTCTTGCAAGAAAAGCAACCAAGAACCCATTTTTATTCACCAAAACCCATTTTCATGTGCATTAAACATTATCTAGCATCATCTAGCTTCATCTAGGATGAAAAGTGTTTTATCAACATTACCTCTTGAGTAATTATTGTTGACAAGGAACTGAGTAAGGCGCTCAAACCAAGCTCTTAATGCTTGTTTCAACCCATATAACTTCTTTTTTAGGGGATAGAAATGTTTGGGGTGGTGAGGATCTACAAACCCCTTGGGTTACTCAACAAACACTTCATCATGCAAGTAGCCATTGAGGAAAGTACTCTTAACATCCATTTGAAATAATTTGAACTTGCAAATACAAGAAATGGATAAGAGAAGCCTAATGGAGTTTAAACAGGTAGCCGGAGCAAAAGTCTCCTCAAAGTTAATACCCTCTACTTGAGAGTATCATTGTGCTAAAAGCCTAGCATTGTTTCGCACAATGTTATTATCCTCATCAGATTTGTTTCTAAACACCCATTTGGTGCCTATGACATTAGTATCCTTGGGTTGAGGAACTAGAGTCCAAACCTCATTTCTTCTGAATTGGTTCAACTTTTTTTGCATGGCAAGAACCCAAAACTTATCACTCAAAGATTCATCAACCTTCTTGGGTTCAATTTGTGAGGTCTAATAAGTGTAGTTTATTTGATTAGCTATTTGATACCTAGTCCTAGCACTCATATTGACATCTCCTATGATATCATTTTGGTCATGAAGATGTCTAACCCAATGAGCAGATTTTGAAGGGTTTAATGGTGTAACCCTATCAAGAGGTTGAACATCCTCCTTACTTTGGCTCGACTTCTCTTCACTAGAAGTCTCACTAATTTTCTCCAATGGGAGGTCACTAGCAACTCCTTCATCCTCATTATGGTCATTCATATCAAGCCTACAATCATCAATAACAACATTGGATGATTCCATGACACTTTGAATCTTTAAATTGAAAACTTTATAGGCTTTACTATTTAGGGCATAGCCAATAAAAAATACCCTCATCATTTTTAGCATTAAACTTGCCAAGTTGATTACAGTCATTGAAAATGTAAAATTTGCATCCAAAGGTGTGAAAAGTAGCTTATATTTGGCTTCCTACCTTTCCACAACTCATAGGATGTTTGTCTAGTATCGGGTCTTAAAAACACCCGTTTTCAATAAAGCAAGTTGTATTCATGACCTCGACCCAAAAGGTTTCTAAAAACCTTGTTTCTAAGCAACATCACACCGGCCATCTCTTGCAAGACCCTATTCTTCCTTTCGACAAACCCATTTTGTTAAGATGTTTTATGAGCGTAAAATTCATGAGAAATGACCTATACTATTGTAAAATGATTTAAAGCATGCATTCAAATTCCTTCCCATAATCACTCATAATTCTCTTAATGCTTTTAATGTGAGAGTTTTTCTTATTTTGAATTTTGATGCAAATCATTTTAAACTTATCAAAAGTTTCAGATTTTTCAAAGGAACCCATTTCCAAGGCTTAACAATTTGAGTGTCAACAAAACTTACAAAGATGAGGAGAGAGAATTTTAGAGAGAGACACTCTAGTTCGGTGGATCAAGAAAGAAAATGGTTTGCAGCCAGCTTTGGACAGGGAGGTAGGAAAGACTTTAGAGAGAATTTGTTCACTGTTTTTATGGGCAACATCAACCCAGTGGTGGATTCAGCTGGCCTTTGGGGAATGTTCAAACCTTTTGGGAAGGTTAGGGATGTTTTCCTCTCCCCAAAGTAGGCCAATAGGAGAAGTTGTTATGCGTTCATCCGGTTTGAAACCAAGGAGGAGGCAAACAAGGTGGATGGAATGCACATTTACAATTGGTCGATCACTGCAAAGGTAGCTGAGTACGGATGGAATAGGCGCAGTTCCCCTGCTAATTTCGTTCCTGATCAGGAAAGGAATTTCGATTATCTTAGGGAGGATGGGAGGACTAAGGAAGCATTTAGAGGAGAAACTCTTAGGCATGCCAGGTTCTAGGAGAGGAGGACTTATGCTGAAGCGGTGAAAGAAGATAAGCTCAAGGAATCTGACTTATGAGAGGATAAGCAAGTTTCTTCCTTATTAATGTCATGATAAGTGTCTGAAGAGGAAGCCGAGTGGGTGTCTAGAAGTGCTGTTGGGGTTTTGAAAGAGTTCACTCATGTGACTTCGGTTAATAAGAAGCTTAAAGACCGAGGTTTCGTTTTTTCATCTTCCTTCTTTGGAGGAAAAAGAATAGTATGGACTTTCGAATCGGAATACGAAAAGGATGGATTTGTTTCGAATATATTTTTATGGAAGTGTCATTTCAATGTCAAGATGGAATGAGGATATGCATAATTCAAAGAACTTTAGATGGGTAGAAGTGTACGGAGTCCCCTTGAATTGCTGGTGTGGGGATTTTTTTAAAAAGGTGGGTGATCAGGTTGGGACAACGGTCCTAGTTGATGAGGATACTATGCAAAAAGTGAGTCTAAAAAAAGGGAAAATTTTGATCCTTGCCTCTGTAGACAAATGTCTTTCGAGCATTATCAATGTGAAGGTGGATCGTAGATGGTTTTAGGTGAGGTTGGTCGAAAGTCCAACATCGGTGAGCAATTCATGGGTGGCTAATTTTCTGGGTCTGTAGTCCGGTACTTCAATTTTAAAATTTCAGCAACGAAAACCGATTTCAAAGTGGTAGAGATAAAAATGAGATTTCAGATGGCAGAAGATAGTCATGTCAAAGATGATAGTTCGGCTGAAGAGATGGTGAGATAGACTGGTGTTAGACATAAGAAGATTTATAGCAAGCATGGAAAATTGGGTCATTCTAACACAAGTCAAGAATTAGAGGATAGTAGGTGGAAATCAGACAAAGAACACCTTTTCAGGAGTTCTAAGTTCAAATCGAAAGCAGTAGGAATAGAGAGCAGAGGGATCGAGGGAAGGGGTGCTGGGTGCGTCCTTCGAAAGCAAAACCCATGTGGTTACCTATCTGCAAGGATAGTATTAGGCTAGAGAAAAAGAGACCTAGCTGGGTGGTTAATAGTGGAGAGTCTTCTAGCTCTGAAGACATGGAGACAGTCAGAGGGACCTACCATAATATTAAACTCCTTAAGGGAGAGTGTTCTAACTCTAAGAATGTTAGGCCTAGAGGCCCAAAAGGTGTTGGGTTGGTTATTAGTGAACCAAAACAGGTTTTTAAGAAACCAGTGGCTTATTAAGAGGATAGTCCTGGGTTAGAAACAAAAGAGGATTCAAATGGTTTAGGCCAAGCTGTATTGGACTCTAACAATTATGAAGAAGGAAAGAATAGCAGTCCTTCTTTAAGAAAATCCATCAAAGCAAGTATGATCTAGAGATCTAGTGAAGGAAGATATGTTGTGGAAGGAAGTAAGAGGAGGAATTTATGGGGAATTGAAATTTGTATTGATCTGAGTAATTAGGAAAAAAAGTGTAGCATGCAGGCTAATGGGGGCAAGATTCACTTGAAAGAGGATAGGGTTCCTGAGAATCCACATTTGGATAATATTTCTGGTGAAAATTCTTTGGACACGGAAGAAGCGTTGAGGATAGTGGAAGATGTAGGGAAGCTGGAGGGTGCGCCAGGTAATAGTAAGAGGAAATCTAAAGGTAGAATTCCTGATTCTTCTATCAAGATACATCCTATGAAGACTAGGAGATCAAAGGTGCCTACTAATATAGCTCAGAATAGGGAGGTCACCTCTGGTCCCAAAAAAACGAGGGTGATTTGGAATTTGGCAAAAGAGATAACTAAAGTGATTAAGAAAGGAGTGGCTATGGGTATAGACATACACAACAGGAGTGTGGCAAATAGGAGCGATACCAATAGTGGGGAGGCTATTTGAAAGAATTGGGATTTGGAGGTAGAGGTGGCAAAGGTTATAGAAACCAGTGTTGCATTGGGTTTTGACTTTCATGGAGAGGAACAGGAGATTACAGAGGTCGTGGTTGTGATGGAAAGGGAGGATGATGCCAAAAACGAATTATAAGTTTGGTTTCTCGGTTGGTACTTTTGGGGTGTCAGTTTGTTTCCATGTTAGCGATGTCCTGGAATGTGAGAGGATTGGGGAAAGAGGTTAAGAGAAGAAAGGTGAAAAGTGTTGTAATGGCTGAGAAACCTATGGTTATATTTATTCAGGAGTCTAAATTGGGTTCTTTTGACAGTAAGGTTATTAGAAGTCTTGGTGGTGCTCTTCTGTCAAGAGGTGTCGAAGTAGATGCGGTTGGGGCGGCTGGGGGGTTTGATTACTCTGTGGAATGAGGATTTATTGACTATCACAGATTGTATATCCAATAAATGGTGTATAGTCTTGGTGGGGGTGCTTAGGAAGCTTGGCAATCAGGTTGTTTTTTGTAATATTTATGCTTCCAATGTAGAAAGTGAAAGAAGGGATTTGTGGAGTTTCTTAGTTAATAATTAGAATTCTCTTACAATGCCTTGGTGTTTGGGGGGAGATTTTAATTAGGTTCTTAATGATTCGGAACAAAAATGGGGGATTTTTAATAAGTGGTCTGCAAGATCTTTTAATTCTTTCATTCTTCAAGCTAAGATGATAGATATCCCTTTTAGAGGAATTTCCTTTACTTGGTCTAACAATAGGGAAGTTGGTTCGTGGGCGAGACTCGACTGTTTTTTGGTGTCCCCTATTATCCTCTCTTGGTTCCCGAATCTTATTCAGAGAGGGATTCCTAGATCGATTTTAGATCATTGCGCAATTGTTTTAGGAGAATCTAAGGAGAATTGGGGGTCTAGACCTTTTAGGTTTTTTAATAAGTGGATTGAAGACAAAGAGTTGATGGTGGAGGTGAAAAAGGGATGGGTAGGATGCAATTTCAGGGGGTCCAGTAGTAATGTGCTGCAGGCTAAGTTGAGAAACTCTAAGAAATTTATTAAAGGTTGGGCAATCCGAAGGGACAATGAGAGGATCTCCACGAAGGGTTTGGAAGGTCGATTAGACTGTCTTGATAAGGAGGTTGCTAGAACTGGGTGGACTGATTCTCTAAGAAAGGAGAGAATAGAGGTTATGGCCGAATTTTGGAGGGTTCTTTGTATGGAAGAACAAGATTGGCGTCAAAAGTCTAGGGTCAAATGTTTATCTGTAGGGGATAGGAACTCCAGTTTCTTCCATTGTGTGGCTAGTGGAAGGTGCCGAAGTAACTTTATTGATGATATTTCTTTTAATGGTGTGATCAAGTCTAATCTAGTAGAGGTCAAGGAAGAAGTGGTTGATTTCTTTGAGAAGCACTATAAGAATGTTTCTTGGCGGCGTCCCACTATTGACGGCTTGCCTCTAAATAGAATTTTGGATCATAATAGAGTTGCTTTGGAGAAAAGTTTTAGTAAGGATGAGGTTTGGGCCACAGTTTCTAGTTGTGACGGTAACAAAGCTCAAGGTTCAGATGGGTTCACGATGAAGTTTATTAAAGAAAATTGGGCAGTCATTGAAGGTGTATTTTTTGGCTTTTTTGGATGCCTTTCATGAGGATGGATTTCTGGTTGAAGAGTTGAATAAAACATTCATAGCTCTCATTCCTAAATGTGTTAAACCGGTCACTATGAAGGATTTTAGACCTATAAGTTTGGTGAGTTCCCTCTATAAGATCCTTGCTAAAATTTTGGTTAACGGTATAAGGAGAGTGGTAGGTTCGGTTATAGGAGAAACGCAAATGACTTTTGTTAAAAATCGTCAAATATTGGATAGCTTCGTTGTGGCGGAGGAAATTATTCATCAATGGAAAAAAAGTAAAGAGGGAGGTTTGATGGTGAAATTAGATTTTGAAAAGGCTTATGATAGCCTTGATCACTCTTTCTTGGATAGCATGTTGGCTGAGATGGGATTTAGTAATAGATGGCGTCATTGGATCAAGCATTGTATTTCTACCCCGGATATTTTAGTGTTGGTGAATGGGAGCCCCACGAGGCAATTCGGTCTCGAGAGAGGGTTGAGACTAGGAGACCCCCTTTCTCCTTTTCTCTTTAACATAGCAGTGGAAGGATTGAGTGGGTTACTTCGCAAGGTTGTTGGTTTGGGCCTCCTGAAAGGGGCGGTGTTTGGTGTTGATTCTATTCACATTTCGCACCTTCTGTTTGCTGACAATACGGTGCTTTTCATTCAACCCAATCTGGAATTTTTAATGAACGCTAGATGGATTTTGAGATGTTTTGAATTGGCGCCGGGGTTGAGATTGAATTTTGGCAAAACCTGTGTTGTGAAAGTGGGAAAGGGAGCCGAAAATGAGGAGAATTGGGCTGAGAAATTCAGGTGCGTGAAGGCTACTCTTCCTATATCGTATCTTGGTCTCCCGTTGGGTGGTCGAACAAATTCAAAGATCTTTTGGGCGGATTTGGTTAGGCGTATCGAAGGTCGTCTTGCTCATTGGAAAAAGAAATTTCTTAATAAAGGAGGGAGGTTTGTTCTTATCAAATCTATTATGTCTAGTATCCCTATATATTATATGTCTATTTTCAAAATGCATGTGTGTGTTGCTCGTAAGATTGAAGGTGTACAAAGGAATTTTTTTTGGGAGATGGAGGGGAGAAAAAGAAAATTCATTCTATTAAATGGGAGGTGTTATGTAAGAGTAAATCTAAAGGTGATCCTTTTAAAGAATCAAGGTCTCCTTGCTAAATGGGTGTGGAGAATTGGGGTGGAGGATTCTCCTCAGTGGAAGAAAGTTGTTTGTGCTAAATACGGGATCCCTACAAATATCTTGCATTGGAATTAGAATTGTGGTGATAACTGTTTTGCATTTGCTAAAGCTGTGTGCAGTTTGATCAAATAGGGGACCAATTCGGCAAGGGTGTTGGAGGAGGGTTTAAGAGTTGTAGTGGGAAAGGGGGATAGAGGCAGGTTCTGGTCAGACATTTTGGTGGATGGAACCCCCTTAAAGTTGGCTTTCCCTAGGATTTTCACTCTTGCCATTAACAAATCAGGTTGTGTGAGGGATTTCTGGAATTGTAATGGTGCAGCTGGTGAGTGGGTGGTGGAGTTAAGGAGGCCTTTATTTGATTGGGAGGTGGAACAATGAGGTTGTTTCAGAGGCTGTTTAGAAGGTGTTAAAATTAGGGAATCATTTAATGATTTGTTGGGCTGGTTTCATGATCCTAGAGGGATCTTATCTGTGAATTCCTTTAGGAAGTGCTTAGAGAAGGACCAGACAGGGGATGAAGAGAATTTCGTGTGGGTTTGGAGAGGGGTATGTCCTCCTAAGGTTGAGTTATTTACTTGGCAACTTCTTCATGGTAGAGTGTTAGTTAGAGATGTCTTGCAGAATTTTGGCTTGCATTTGGATGCAAGCCTTGAATGCCCTCTCTGTTAGGAGAAAGTTGAAAACATTGATCATCTTTTTCTCATTTGTAAATGGTTGTGGTCTCTATGGCAGAGAGGTATGGCTTAGTGGGAGGTTGTCTGCTGCTCTTCTCGTTCTGTCATGGATTGGTGGATTGGTTGGATGGGTTTTTGCACTAAGAAGAAATACAGTAGGGCATGAAATTCTCTATTTTTTGCTATCATTTGGACCATTTGGGAGGTTCGTAACAATAGGGTGTTTAAAGATAGGGATGCTGAGATAGCTCAAGCGGAGGACATGGTCAGATTTAGAGTCACTTGGTGGTTTAAAAATCTGGGTAGAGGTTCTTCGGAGCCTATTACTCACATGCTTATGAATCTTATTGTCTGCTACTCTGAGTCAAGGAAGCTGAAAATTCCTACCATTGAGGAATGGCTTCCTCCGGATGCGGAATTGTTGAAGTTTAATGTTGATGGTTCGGTTAGGGGGACCCAGGTAAGGCCAGTATTTGAGACATCCTTCGGGATCAAAGGGGTAAGGTTTTGTGTACCTTTTCTGCTGGTGTTGGGATTCAAGATGTTGTTAAGGTGGAAATGCTTGCTATTGCCAGAGCATGTGAGTTATGTCGTTTTAAACCTGAGCTTACAGGAAAGTCAGTTGTCATCATAAGCGATTCTAGGTTGGCTGTTTCGTGGATCAATGACAGTGGGTTAGTGTTAGGTTTTTAGTTTGTGTTGGCATATATTCCATATCAAAATGTTGTGTATCTTGTATTGTTTAGTGGTCGTATTGATGATGATTTAAAGCTTTAAAGAAAGACTCGACTACAATGCATGCAAGATGGTGGCTTGGTAAGGGGAATTAGCTCCATTGCTCATCAAATGTATAATTGACCTCATTCCTCTTACAAGGCATAGGCACACATGCACAAATCATTCATAAGTGTCTCTGCATTGTTGTGCACCATTTATATAACACATTCACATGTTTTTGTATGCTCATGCATTGAACTCAAATGCTCATACATTGTAAAGATGCATGTTCTAAGACTATGTCTAGGAAATGGCATTCATATGTGAATTTGTATTTGATTGTTTGTGTTTCTTGTGTTTTGAACTTGTACATGATCTTAATTGATTCCTTAGTGAGTCCCGGTCATTTCGGTTACTCATTCATTTAGTTTCGAGTCCAAACGATGTAGCTACGCTACTTTTCATTCTCATTCGTTGAGTTCTGTTCGTCATCATTTTCTGAGATGAATTCTCAACAATTTGTCAAAGTTTCATAATCATCGTTGTGTGTGAGGGAGTCACGATTCTTAATCCGAAAACGGATTCAAAATCGGAGTTCGAAGGCCCGAATACGGTCGAAGAACGTGTAAGGTGTGCAAGAGGAACAGCCATGGCCGTTGGCCTTGGCTAGGCCACCCCATGTGGAGGCCGCGTGCCACACGGCTAGAACATCCGTCTAGTCCCGTGGGCCACACCCACCCCACACGGGAAGAGGGTGGCTTGGCCTCTTTTGATTGGTCAAAAATGTCTTCTCTCTCCTTCCTTTTAAATACCTCTATCTCCCTCCATTTGTTTTAAAGAAGAAAAATTTGAAATCCCGTTAGATTTTTTCTCTTCAATTTTCTCAACTTCCAAACACCATAACTTTCTCATACAAAGTCAGAATTGAGTGATTAAAGTTGGAGATTGTTCATGATCGAATCCTCTACCTTTTCCAAGTGATCTTGCAGCTGTTTGATTGACTTTTAGAGTGATCTACTCATAAAACCGAATCAGCTCGTGAAATCAAGGTAGTGATCATATCTTGGTGATTTCATCTTTTTAAACCTTCAATTTGCTTGGGGTTTCTTATTCTAGATGTATGTGTATGTATGGTGAATGCTATTGAGAAAGATAGCTTCACAATCAATCTAATTGAAAAGTCTAATTAGAGACACATGTGGACTAAATTCTTGGATTCTTTGTTTTTCACATGATTGAGAGTTGTATTGTGATTAGATTAACATCTAGGATTATTTGAGACTTGATTGATTTATTTTATGATTAATAATCCTTGAAATTTGTTCTTGACCCTTGATTGATGATATCTAGGATTAGAGCCTTTGTATGTGTTTTTAGAGATATCTAGGATTGAATTGTTTTAACAATATATCCTATCTCTAAATCTTTGGCTAGAATACTTGTTGAATACATTTTGTGATTCTATCATTTTTATGTATGTTTATAACATCTTGAACTTGTGCCTCATGTGTATGAATTGTTCAAGAGTTATTTGAGTGAATAAATCTAGGAGTTTTATGTGTTAGTTGATTTCACATGCTCTAGGTTTTCATTCATGTTTTTGCATCTAGATTTCTATTGCTTGTGTTTTCACATCTATAGATCTAGTTGTTCCATGGAATGTATTGATCACATGTTCTATGATGTTTTGATTGTTTGTATCATTTGCATTCACTTGATCACACTAGGAAGTCCTTGTAAAAGGCATGAAGTTTTGGTTAGAGTCAAGATGACTCGGATAGCCAAGCAAAAAGTGTTGTTTAGAGTCTTGAGGACTTGGATAGACAAGCAAGGAGTCATGGCTAGAGTCGGGAGGACTTGGATAGTCATGCAAGGGAGGCTCCCTAGAGGCAAGTGTACCTTGGATAGAGAGTTGGCTTATATATTGGTATGCTCGGATGTTTGGTTAGACATAGAGTCCGATAGAGCGGGGTACATGGGGTATGTATGCACTCTTAAGGAATTTCTAATCTACTAACGATGTTGGCTAGGTATGATTTCCAATATGTGGTGGTTTTGCATCATTGAGGGATTTTGTATCTTCCAATAGGGTTTAGGTAGACATAGACTCCACATGGGTTGGTGATCTAGGATTGGTCATTTTGTGGAACTTCTAATTTACTTTCCAATATATATAGTACTCAATGGTTGTATTTCAACCCGTGGATGTTTCCTCCTTGGAGGTTTTACCACGTTAAAAAATCCCTTGTGTTAATTCTTTCTATCTATATCTTTTATATTTGTTTTTGTGTATGTTGTTATCTTGTGACATATTATCCACTTGTGAAGTATATTGGAACAAGATTTTGTAAAGTGTGATTTATTCAACCCATGGATGTTTCCTCTTCGGAGGTTTACCACGTAAAAATCAATATGTCAAATGTCTCTATCTCTATCTCTTTATATTTGTATGTTTGTTCTATATAACTTGTTTATGATCTTAAACTTCTCACATCCTTGTAAACATGTTATTGATAAAGAAAGAGATGCACACATTGTTTGTTGAATATATATTTGTTTCTTGTATCTTGTAAGTGTTTGAACTTTGTATCTTACAATATTCTAAATCAAGTTGTAATATTTTACTTAGTGATCTTTCATTGTAATATTCATAATACAACTTATAGAATGTGCTTTTTATTGGATATACTTGTATATGTGATACATTGGTTCTTGGTATATGATGAGCGTCGTTTGTGTACTCAACAAAATGATATTTAGATGTGTTCGTTTAGAAAACCGATTTTTCACCACTTAGATAGAAAATTAGTAAAGTGGCAAGTGGGATTCGTTTCACAGGGAATTGGAGTGATTAGTTGAATAAATTAACTAATCTAAAAAAAAAATGCAAATAAAGTAAATCATAAAAATATGGATGAGTGAATGGGTTGTCAAGCCATCAAACATACATGAAAAATAAACCTAATAAACTAATAAAAGAATACTTAACAAATCTAGATAAGATAAATGAAATTAACAATTAAGAGAATAGTTAGGGAATTAATGGGATCACAAATGAATTACGTGAAATGCTTATCAAGCTACTTTAGTGAACGAATCTCATAAATGTTAACCAATTGATTTCTAAAATGCATTTAGGCCATTATTATGAACTCTAAACAACTTCTCACCGCAATGCCTAACCGATTAAGGAAAGGGGGTCACGGCGGGATCGGTTCATTACAATTAACGGTTTAGATTATCGCGGTTGATATACCCTCCGATAATCTATCCTAGTCACTATGTTCTCAATCCATCAAGATTGTCAATCCAATCAAGATTATATAACAAATTATCCTAAGCAAGATTATAATCAACTAGTGGGTATACATGTCAATTATATAATGCAAAGAATCTAATTATAAAATGAATAGAACACAAATAGAAATTAATAGATATTAAAGCTTAAGCAAATCCCAATCCAAATATTCTCACATCAAAACCCTAGAAAGGGGATTTAATTACACATATTACAATCAAAGGGAAGGCAAGTAAAAGATTAGGAAATCACCCATGGGCCACCTTTTGTAAGTTTGATCATTTCTTTGCCTTTGATGCTCCTTGTGTAAAGAGTGGATGATGAGGATGTGTCTAGATAGGTGGAGTCAAATGGGTAGTGACTAAGGAGATTTATGGAGAAGATGAGAAGAAAAGGAATGATTAGGGGAGGTAATCTAGATGTTAAGTTTTAGGTAGAAGAGAAAATGGAGAGAAAATGAATGGTGGAGAAAGGAGGTTTCTTGGTGGTCAAGAGTTGTCAAGAGTTAGCATAAAATGGTGTATTTGTATGTTAGAAAGGTTAGGGTATGAAATGGGCATGAAAGGACAAGAATACCCCTAAAAAATGGCTTGAAAAACGTCCATTTTGCTGCTTTTAGAAAGTGGAGATCACCATGGCGCGCCATAGGGTCGCCATGGCGACAGGGAGTGTGCAGCAGCTATGAAAACGAGCATAACTTTCTGTAAAAAACTTGAAATCACAATCCGTAAAAACCGTTGGAAAGTAGACTTCCGGGGCTTTCCGAATATATGTAATCCGAAATATGGTTCGATCTAAAGAGAGAGATATGCCTATTTGAAGATGAATGATCTGCACACACTTTTTACAATTTCAGCCCCTTTTGCCACCAATATTACTCCAATGCCTCTGAACTTTATAAATACCTAAAAACACTTAATTCACACCATAAAATCATGAGATATTGCCCAAGAATCAAGCAAAAAGAGAAGGAAGTGAGGGCCAAAATCATATCAATTTTGGTTCGATCAGTATATGTTTTGTAGACTAAGTGTGGTGAATTAAGCATACTTGTGCAAATTGTTTTTCTCATTACAATCTTGTTCAAGGTTTATTATATGCTCACCAAGGTTTTGACATTAGTCACGAAAGAATTTTTAAAACTAGTGTGTCAACCTATTCACCCCCCCCCCCCCCCCCCCCCCCCCTCTAGGTTGTTTAGTATAATCTTGTAGGCATTTTCAATTAGGGAGTATTAAGCACGCCCATATTATTTCTGATATTCGTAGTAGCATTCTTAATTTTGGTAGCATCTCTATTGTTTATTGTAATAGGAAGTTCAATTCTTTTACTGATTCCCTTCCTAAGAATGGTTCTGGTTTAGGTGAGGATGTTTTAGCTTGGAGTGACTTGTGATCCTTGGCGATCCCTCGCTTTGTGTTGTGGGTCTTTTGGTGCCCTGGCTGTTTGTATTTTGGCGATGCATCCTTGTTGCTCATGTTTGATGGTCGGCTCTGGTTGCCTTTTATAAAATTGCCTTTCAAAAAAAAAAAAAAAAGTTTCTGATTTTTCTTTAAAAAAATAAACCAGAGTAAATCTAGAGAAATTATCAACACACAAATATGTATTTCTTACCCCTTAAACTTTCCGTTTGCATTAGACCCATTAGATCCATGTGAAGAAGTTCCAATAGTTCTTTGGTGGCAAGGTACTTTCCTTTCTTGTGTGCTCTTTTGGTTTGCTTACCTTGTTTGCATATACCATAAACCCCTTCAATCGTATTCCCAAGTTCGGGAAGTCCACAGATCACTTGGTACTCCTGCAAGATCCTCAAGTCTTGATAATTCATATGACCAAGCCTTTGGTGCCATAACTCAACCTGCTCATGTTTGGTCAACTTGCACGAAACAACATTAATATCAAAGCAATAACAATTATCGGAAGATCTTTTGCCTTTCATGATCACTTGACCATTAGACTTCATGATAGAACAACCATTAGAGCCAAAAAGGATGGAGTGACCCTCATCACTAAGATGATAAATGCTAATGAGATTGGCTTGCAAACCATCTACTAACAAAGCATTAGGGAGAGAGGGTAATCCAGAAATAAAAATGTTTCCCTTACCTACGACTTTCTTTCGAGAGCCATCCCCAAGGTGAAAAATCCACATTCTCTAATGACAAGAGATTAAAAAAAAAAACTATTGTTTCTCGTCATGTGCCTAGAGCGCCCACTATCAAGATACCAAGAATTTGTGGTGTGTGCTTTCATGGCAATGTGAGAAACATAGCATGCATGATCATCTTTTCTAATCTCCTAAGTGCCATATTGTTATCTCTAGTGGTCATGGCCTCAATGTTTCCAGATTCCCTATGTTCATGCATATTGTCTCTATGTTTCAACATTTTCTCTTTCATGCTTTCTATCCTGCACCTCTTTATATATCTAAAACAATTTGGTCTTATATGACCAATCATACCACAAAAATGATAAGTAAGCACAAAAGTAGAAATCATGTCGTAGCCTTGATTTCTCATCGAGGCTTTACCATTCTAATGAGGTTACCTTTGTTGATTCACCAGTTGGCTTCTCCTTTAAGTTTGAGCCATATATTGGTGCCTTTGTGGTTTGGCTTGTTGAGGTGGTTGAGCCAGTTGATGTTGTCTCCTTGGTTGGTGGAATTTTAATTAAGGCATCCTCATAGGTTGAGGTTGAGCTAGGTTCCTCGGAAGCATCTTCAAATGAGCACTATTTGAAGATTCACCCAATTTAATTGTCTTCTTTGGGTGTTGAGAGGGAGGAGACCATTTAGGAACTGTTTCCTTCAGAAAAATGGTCTTGTCGGAGGAAGGTGTGATATCTTTATCAACAAAATGTTGGTTGCCAAATAGGCAAACAAAAATAATAAAAACCTTGCAAGTGCACAAATCGTAAACAATAGCACATCGGTTAAATAAGGATTGTTCCCACGAAGAATTAATCACCAACTAAAATAATGAGTTTATATCTAAGACACTCTAGGACTCTAATCTAACTAAAAATATAAAAACAAAGACACTTAATGCACACACACGAATGAGGGTGTTGATTTGATTATTAAAATAAAGAAAATTAAATAAACAACTAACTAGAAACGTAGCAGAAAATTAATTAGGAAAAATATAAGGAAAACACTGGTTAGAACCTTCTATCCACCACTAAACAATTATCCAATCCATAGACAATAATGAATTTAACAAATAATCAAACATGATGAAGATATTCATGACAAGGTGATGGTGTCTCACTCAAGCCGTATGATTCTCTCTTAGTTGGCATGTCAGTTGCATGGTGTCTACATAAATACTTGTATCCCAAATTATAACCTAGCATGGTGTCTACTTAGATTTAATAATTGGAATCCATTAAGAACAAAGAGAATATGAATATCACATGAACCCTAAACACATGGTATCTATTCTAGGTTATTCATGAATCAACTTCCCATAATTGGGTCGTAATTCAATTACTTGTTGCAACCAAGGATATATTTGTATGGTGTCCGACTTGTATCCTTGCAACATAGATCATAAAATCATGTTCCTAAGATGGCCAATCAAAGAAACAAAAATAATAGAAAAACAATTCTTATGGAGAAATTGAATTCATCATGTAAGAATAATAATACTTCATTAAAACAAAACTTGTTTATGGAATTGAAATCATGTCTAGGGCTTCAAGTTAGCCCTAACTAATAAGAAAATTAGCTAGAAATAAAAACTAGAAAAATAAACATCTAAACTAAAGAAAGGTAGAAGAAAGAGAATGTTGATGGAGTCTTCAATCTTCAATCTTCAACTCTCCACCCTTTTTTCTCTTGTAGAAAACTCTTTGTATTTATAGGTGATTCTCCTTGTAGATTCCTAATTTGCTTTGATGTAGGAGAGACACAAAGTAGGAAAGATGATTTAAAAAAGGAATGATAATCTTTTCCTAACTTGGATTTCCTCTTTTGATGATTGACTCCTAATTTGAGTTTAGGAAGTTTCCCAAACATGTCTTGATCTCTTAAAGTCATTAGGATTTGATATGGAAAGCTTTGGGACTAATTTGGCCCAATTCAGAGTGGAAATCCGCCAAAAATATGTAACACTGGTGCCTGGGCCCCTCCGGAGGTCAGCCGCGATCCAAACCACGGTGTTCTTTTGATATGTACCGCTACCCATGCCGCTCCGCAGGTCATCTTGCATGAACCGCGATCAAAGCCACGGTTGACTTTTCCAACTCTGACCTTCATTTACAAAACCGACCATAACTTCTTCTAGAAAAATTAGATCGATGAATTGTAAAGTTCACCAAAAACTAGACTTTCGAGGCTTTCTGAAAACATGTAGATCTCAACTTGGTTCGATCTGAGGAGGGAGATATGGTCTTTACAAGTTGGATGTGCTACAGATGCATTTCTCCAAACTTTATTAGAAATCATTTTTTTGTAATCAAACTCACTACAAGAGCTATCTTCTACACAATCTTAACAAACACGTTAAAATATTCAATTATACTCAAGAACATAACATAAAACATAGAAATTATGGGTCTCAAATATCAACATTTATCGACCTAACACAAAACCAAGGCCTTGTTTGTCTCCATGCTTTTTGCCAATGATTAACAAAATGTGAAGCTTTTCCATGCTTGACTTCTCACTAGGAGAGTGATTTCTTGCTTCCTCAAGCTCCTTCATAAATCTCTCCTCGTTTTCCTTGGCAAGCTTCAACTATTTATCTTTGGCTTCCACTTGTCTCTTGAGCTCTTCAAGTCTTCCTAGCCATTTGGACAATGTCAAGGTCCGGTCACTGACATTTCTTCTCAACCTATTGGTGAATCGACTTAAGGTGGCATTCTCCTCCATTGTCATGTTCAAGGCATCTCAAAGATTTGATTTTTTTTCTTTGAGCTAGCAATAGTGCGAGTAGCTCTATTTAGAAATTTCTTAAACTTTATTCTAAAAACATCAATCTCCAGCGTAGCATCATGCTCAGAGATATCAAAATTTGAATCATCTACACTGCCCTATTCACTAGAGGTTGAGAAGTTCTCATCACTCGATTCATCAACATTAAAGTAAACCTGTCCTTCAGAAGCTCTCTCATCATCACTCCTAGCTATATCCTCTCTCACTTCTTCTTCAATATCAATGTTCAAGGCATTGTCATCTTTTACCTTATCATTGATGTGAGAGGTTGCAAAGGCAATGAAGTTAGCCATATGATCACTATCACTCCATGTAGTGGCCATAGCTTTCCCTTTCCGCTTGTTCTTCAAGTTACCACAATTTGTAGAGATGTGCCTGAATCCTCAACCTTCAAATCACTATATGTTTTTCCTTAAAGACTTCTCTTAACTAGGCTCACCTTTCTTGAAGGGTGCTTTCTTCTTTACCTCATTCCTTTTGGAGTTCATCACCTTCTTGTCAAACTTCATAAATCTCTTGAATCTCTTTAGTTGAAAATATCCATCAACTTGATTTGGAAGTCATTGAACGACTCATGCTCTTCCATCTTAATGGTCTCGAACTGAGTTTGTAGAACTTGTAGCTTCAAGTTCTTCACCGTTTGAGTCCCTTCATGTGTTATCTCAAGAATCTCCCATGCTTCATATGCATTCCTTTTGAATTGGATGAGTTTGTACTAATTCTTGTCCATTGCACAGAACAAGGAGTGCATTGCCTTGTTCAACTTGAAGGCCTCAAATTCTTGATGAGTCTATTAAGCCTTGGGTTTGGGCACTGTGGTTCCATCTTCAACGGTCATATTGGGTGAAGTGTAACCATCATCTATAGTTGAGTGAAATGACTCCATCTTCCTTTTTCCATGAAGAGTAACTGTCATCGGTAAGTAATAGCGGTCTAGTGCTAAAAGCTCTCTCATGACCCATTCCGCTTCCGCTTATAGTACTCATAGTGTTTGATGCAATGAATGAAATGCAATATGCAAGACACAAATGAGAGCAAGGATCTACCTATGTATATCTAGGAACCTGCTTTGATACCAATTGAAAATAACTCTAAATATGTCTAAACAACCTAAAGGGGGGTGAATGGGTTGTTAATCAATTATATTACCAAGTTTTTCGATTAATCAATATTTAACTCATGAACCAACACAAACAATAAAAATCAATTATATTGTAGAATATAAATGAACACTTGATTTTTGTGTGGGAAACCCTCCAGTTTAGAAAAATTCACGGGACTAGCCTTGCTAGCCACTTAGTCACAGAAATCCACTATTTGAATATTTGATTACATCATAAGTTGACATCTCTCGTCACTCTTCTCAAGGATCGTAACTCAACCTATTCTACCTGCAAGCCTTGAATAATGTGTCTTGAAATGCTTGGCAACCAACCCTTGGTTGTAAGACTTCTCTTGCTTGTGCAACTATCATATGAAGCCGCGAGACTTGGACTCAATGAAGAGAATTAAAGTCTAAGTGAACAATCAATAAATGCTCAATGCAAATGAGTGCTAAACTAATACTAAATGCTTAACTATGAGTGAATATGCAAACCCAACAACCCTAGTTCTTAGCTAACTCATACAATCACCAAAGATTTAATGAAAAAGCACCAAAGATGATGTCTTGGTAAATAAAATGAAGAACAATAAATGACATGAGATTTTGTTCTTACCTACCAAGTGGTGATGTCCTAAATTCACATGAATGAGGATTTGAACCTTCCTTGAAGATGTCTGATCGTGCCAAAATTGTGCTATATTTTAACCCTCACATCCTTATCCTTTGTCTCATTTTTGTGTGTTTTCTGGACTCTTTTATTGGGATTGCAAGCATTCGATGCATTTCGAGTGTTGGAAGTGGAAACTGAGACTTTGGTGCGAAAAGGGATCAAATGGTGCAAAGAAGAATTAGGGGTTTCAAAGTGTAGCTATAGTACGGGTTCTCAACCGCACACAACTTGCACAAATGTCAAACCCAAGAGCAAATCAGATTCAAGAAACGCTACAGTGCGGGTTCCTTACCCGCACAAATTTCAAATCAAGAAGCAGATCAGATGCAAGTAGTGGAAACAATGTTTCGGTCCCGGTCCGGGTCCGGGTCCGGGTCCGGGTCCGGGTCCGGTTCTGGTTCCACCGAGCCTCGAAACCAGAATTGAAACCGAAACCAAAACCGAAACCGACATAGGTCAGTTTCGGTTTAGATTCCAATTCCAGAACCGTCGATTCCGACGGTTCTGAACCTTGTTTTTTTTTAATTAAAAGAAAAAGACTTGTAAGTTGTAAGTTGTAAGTTGTAAGTTGTAATTGTAAATAAAATAAAATATATAAATGACAAGAAATGCTACAGTGCGGGTTCCTTACCCGCACAAATGTCAAATCAAGGAGTAGATTAGATGTAAGTAGTGGTGACAATGTACCGGTCCGGTTTCAGTTCCGGTTCAAGTTCTAGAACCGCCGGTTCTGATTCCTTTGGAATCGGCGGTTCTGAACCTTGTTATTTTTTTAATTAAAAAAAAATAGACTTGTAAGTTGTAATTGTAAATAAACTAAAATATATAAATGACAAATTACAAAATAAAATAAAATAAAATTCATTGGGTTGGGTCACCCTAAAATAAAATAAAATAAGCAAATGACGAATTACAAAATTAAATTAAAATAAAACTAAACAAAATGACAAATTACAAATTACATTTCATTGGGTATTTGAGAATTGGGTCACCCGAAATTCAAAAATAACATAAAATAAATAAATTACAAATTACAAAATTAAATTAAAATAACACTAAAAAAAAAATGTCAAGTTATTAGCCTTGCACTTAATTTTTACCATAATTAAGTTGCCTACGTATCCTCTTGGGGGGGCTTAGAGGAATCAAAGGCCACTTAGTTCTCTTACCTTTTATTGCATGTTTGGTGATGACGTGGACTAATTGTTGTCGTGATGGCGTGATTCGCATGACCGCATTTGCTATTCCGGCTCCAATGCTCCAGTTTCAGGTTCGTCATCTTTGAAGAAATCATACGTTGGCTCCTGCTGGATTTCTTGTTGTCTATATTGTGCCTTCGTCTAGTCATCTACACAAACCTGTATCTATAGTGCTTTCGGAGTCAAACACGAAAGCTTTTCATCCAGGATATTCCCCCCGACGATGAACTCTTGTTCCACTGCCACTGTAGAAACTGGTATTGAAAAAATATTTTTGGCTATCATAGCCATGATTGGATAGTACCTTCCGTACTCTTTCCAATATTGTAAGTTATCAAATATTTTCCTTGGTGTATCTTCTATAAACTCAAAAGAAGCATTTAGATAAGATTCAAGCTTGGAATACTTGTCGGAGCTTGATGAAGAAGAACATCTAGGTTTTTTGGTTTTTTATTTTTTATTTTTTATTTTTTATAAGAGACTATACCCTAAATTCATAAATCCGGAGGAGGATGATGGGGACTGAGATGCAATTTGTGTTCGTGTAACATCTAAGTTCAGTGATGATCCATAAATTGTAACATATTCATCATATAAATCGTACAATAATTTCTTAACTCTATCATAACACGCATTAAACCATGACAATCAAATAAATATCTGGAAACTCCTTATAATAATCTAACCATTTTACCTTCATAACATTAACGGCTTCTGCTATTGCTACATCGGATTCACAATGAGCAAATGCACCAGCAATATTAAGACTCTCAATAATAAATAAATGAGTTGTAGGATAATAAACACCAGATAAATTTGTAGTAGCATTATAAAAAACTTTTAACTAATTGAAAACGTTGTAAAAGGCATCCCAATGAGCTTGAGTTCAATGTGAGTAACATGGAATTGAATAAAAGAAACTAATTAGAATAAAATGTTCAAGAGTTTCTAATCCTGTTTGAACACATAAATTTAAAACATGACATGCACATCTTTGATGAAAAAATGTACCACTAAGATAAGGTTTGCATAAATCAATTAAAGATGGAATAGCAGCAGTATTGGCAGAAGCATTATCAAAATTACCAATTGCAAAAATTTTGTTTTCAATTTTATACTCTGAAAAAATAATTCGAAGCTGTCTAAAAATATTTTAAGCAGTGTGCATCATCAAAAACTCTAAATGTAAGAATTCTTTTCTGGATATTCCATGCATCATCCATAAAATGGCAAGTGACACCCAAGTATGAATACGATCACCAATGGTCACTCCATATGTCGGCACATACGAAAACATGACCGTTATATTTTTCAAAAAAAAATTTCTAACTTTTTTTTTCTTTTACATAAATCTTTTCAAATGTATATGTGAGCGTCGCTCTAGGAACACGGCATGCAGCAGGGTTTAATGCTCGTCGACAATAATTAATAAAACTAACCTTTTCACCAAAACTGAATGATAAGTGTTCTACTACTACCATTCTAGCTAATTCTTCTCTATTTTGTTCATCAGTATAATGAAATAATTGTTGGTTAGAAGTAGCGTACCTGGGAATTTGTGATTGTGACCTCGATCTGGTCTCTGCTTCTGGATGTTTGGTTGAATTATGCTTCTGATAAATGTCATATCCTCCGGATTTGCTCCACTTATATACTTTGTTGTGGTAATTGCAAGCCTCTACATAGCTTTCATCTTCTTTCCTAACTTTCTTCATATGTTTGACGAAGAGATCGGATTTGCTCTGCTTCTGTATCAGATCTTCCTCATGTTCTAGTTCCACTTCCGGTGGATCAAATTCAAAATCCGAAGCTGGAGGTGGAGGTGTATCAATATCAGGCATATTTTCTGACTGGCTTGTCAAATTAGGGGGGTGTCATTGGGATCGTGTTCTGAAATTGTTAGAGGAGGAGTAGGACAGTCTAGGCCTAGGTCTTCAGCATAGGCACGACGTTGCAGATACTCATGATAGGTGGTGTCATTATGACCGAGATTATCGATCATAGGACCCTTACCTTTCATCGAAATCGAACACCTAGGACCATCACGGTCGTGACCCCTTCCATTTCCACCGCTTGCCATTTAAAAATAAATCTAGGACAGAATTGGAAACTTAGAAGAATAATAGTAGGCAGTAATGTAGTACTGTAGTAAACTAGTAATTGCAAATAAAATAAATTGCAAATAAATAAAATTAGAAACTTAGTAAATAGTAATTGACTAATTGGAAATTAAATAAATTGGAAATAAGATAAATTGCAAATAAAATTAAATATATTGGAAATAAAATAAATTTCAAATAAAACAATTGCAAAATGAAATAAATATTAAAACCTTGAAAACTTGGAGAGTTGGAGAGTGTTGGAGTCTTGGAGAGTTGGAGAATTTTATAATTAGAGAATAGAGAGAAAATTGGTGTGAGGAAAAATAATTGGGGGGGTGGTTGTGAGTGAGGGAAGGTGGGGTAGCTGTTGGAGGCCCAACGGCCTGTTGACGTCAGTGGGCCATTGGGCCCAACAGTCAGCCCAAAAAAAAAAAAAAAACTTGGAAACATCTGTTCGAACCGGAATGGAACCAGCCTCCCCTAGTTTAGGTTTCGATTTTGGTTCTTGAACGGGTTTTTTCGGTTTCGGTTCGCTACCAGTTCCCCGATTCAAATTGGAACCTTGTTAGGTCCATGCAAGAAATGCTACAGTACAGGTATTGTGTGGGTTCTTTACTTGCACTCTACACTCATCAAACTTCGCCAGCTCAGCTTAAGGACGGGTTTTAGGCCATTTTCAGAAAGTCAAACTTGTCCATTCGTGCCTACTTCGTGCCCTAGCTTCCCCAAGCTATAAATATACCACTTTGCCACAAGACCCATATTCTTACACAACACATAATCCTAACCTAGACCTCTTTTCTACACTTCATCTTCTTCACATCAAAAGAGAAAGAAAGACCTTCAAAGGCTTCCATGGAGCTTTTCCTCCATGGATGCCTCACCATCACCACCTTTCACTTGCAACCACCCATCTTTGGAGAAGATTCATGAGGAAAGAGTCATCCTCTCTTGTCTATGAAGAGAATGAGCTTCAATGGAGCTTGGAGATTTGAGATGACAATCGAGTCCCTCTCTGAGCTTGGAGTTCTGATATTAATACCTTTGGTTTCCTCTTTTTACTCTTCTTTTATATTTTCTTTATTTGATGTGTATCCCCATTAGGGAAATATGTAAACCTAACACTAATTCCATTTATTTGATTAACTTGTATTTAATATTTTCAAGAATTGTCAGTCAATTGCTTTATATTTATTCTTGACTTGTGTTGAGTATGCATGACAATCATTTCTTGATGCATGTTTAGGAATATCTTTTGTCTTTACATCCATGGCATGTAGGTTAGAAATTGGTATGTGTTCATGATTGAGATTAGGAGTAGATTAATGTAATTTAAGAATAGTTTAATTAAACATCCCATGATTGTGTGTGTGTTGATTGATAATCCAAAGTGCATGTTTTGGATTGACTTGAGTGTTTGAGAATTAGGTTAAGTAGGCACACCAACTCTTGGCCTTGATTATTCTCCTAATTGTTTGGGTGAAATTCATGAAGATTACACACCCATGCCTTTGTGGATTTTGGTATATATATCTTCATGCTTTATACAACCCTTGGTCGTTACTCATTCGGCACACCAACGGTGAGTAATGGTCGAGGGTCCGAATTTATACTTAATGCTTTCATTATATGGTTGTTGCTTACACGTGACTGGTGAGTAGCCATCGATGGTCGATCCTTTAATTTCGCTTATGCTACCCATTGGTCATTGCCTATTCGGCACACCAATGGTGAGTAGTGATCAAGGATCAAATTTTATGCTCAATGCGGTCCTTGGTTGTTGCTCACGCGGCATATCAACGATGAGTAGGAATCAAGGACTAGACGACTCTCCCCACTTTCATAGCTAGAGGTTGTATCAAAGGCTAGGTTGAACCCAGTATGGTAGTGTTTTATGTGGTTGGTTTTAATGAGTGGCGCGAATGTCATGGTGGTCATGCGTACCTTGTATATCCATCCATTTCTCTCTGCAAGCCATCTTATTTTCGTAACTTAAGGTGTTTACCTTTAGGAGTAGATTAGTATAGTTAAAAGTAGACTAACTTAGAAAGGCAAACACCCAATTACATTTCTATCCTTAGTTATCTTTTATTTTTCTTATCTCATTTCCATTCTCTCACATACACACACGCATGCTTACATTTCACACACACCACTCTTACCCTTGCCATTTTCTCATTTACATTGCTTTCAATGATCACTAAAACATGAAACGGTCGATGGATGACACCTCCCTGTGAACGATACCCTTGCTTACTGTTTTACTGGTTTTCAAAACTTAGAGCATATTGCCTAGGAAAACTTTATAAATATCTTTTGAATTCATAATTTGATAATGACACAAAAAGCGCGTTCAATGTCCTAGAGTCACAAATGGTTGTTTGAACCTTCCTCTCTCTAAGAACTCAATAGTGCTCACAATGTATGAAGAATCCGGAGTTCTTGGTGAACAAGAAAGTGTAATGGATTATAAATAGGGATCTTGCAAAACTACATCATTTTGGCAAAAATTTGTTTTTCGCAATCGACCATGATGAAAAAAAATCATGACAAAGGTAACTCAATCGTCGCTGGAGAATCGCAGTTCTATTTCGCAGTGGTTCATGACGAAGCCACAACCGTGAAAATTACTGGAGAAAACTTCACGCCACTTTGTCGCGGTTCTCCATGACGACACAAAGACAGCGAAAGCCTCTAGAAGGTTTTTCACGGTCATTTTTTGTGGTGGTCCAAGATGACACTTGAATCGTGATATCCTCTTAAAAGAATGTTGCACCCATTATTTGCGGTGGTCCATGATGACACTTAGACTGCGAAATCCACTGGAATGGTTTTCGCGGTTCACCACAACGACACCAAGACTGTGACAATGAGAAAAAGAGGTCTTCTCATGATATCTAACACACTAACCTATATGCAATATCTGCAAGTGTGAGAATGGTGTAATGCGCACTTAAATGACAATAAAAGAGCACAAATGAATGAGTTGTGTGTGTGTGCACCTAATCTCTTCAAGAGTACAAGTCAAGTGATATACCTTTGAAACTCTTGATCTTGAAGCACGCGGGATGCCTGGAAGCTTTCCAAACACGATCATGAACTTGATGATCACATGAAGAACCTAAGCTACCCTTACAAAATATCCCATTGTGGTTTGTCATATAAATAAGCCAATCACAAAATAGTGGGAATTACGAAGGAGGCCAATCTTTTTCAATAGAAAGGAGGAGGTCCCCGGTCTCGTCCAACATCAACTATCAAAGATGAGCGTAGTGGCCTCCTCTAACAGCACAGATGAGGCTGTGACCTCCTCTGTCATCAAGGAGGAGGTTGATTATCTCCAACAATCTCTTCTCTTTTTTTTTCAGTTTATTTTTGGAATTTCATCTTTTTTATATTGTAATATTGTGAATTTTTTAGGGTATTTTTGCATTAAAAAATGATTTAAAATTAGTTAGGACTTCGAATTTAAGCTAGGATTTCCAACTTATTAGATTTCAAACGTTTTTGATACTATTTCAAACTTAAGATTTGAAAAAAAAAAATGCCTATTCATATGCTTTCAGACTTTAGACCAAAAAAAAAAAAAAACAGTATTTAAAATTATTTCTTTAAAAAAAAAAAAATTTCTTATAATTGTTAAAAGTAAATTTAGGGATCAAAAAGTAAAATATTTGTGTCAGTCCCCCACATGACTCATTTGTTGGCAGCAATGCCTTGGAATGAATATGAATATACAATTTCATTGTTTTGGTCTCTCTCTTATAAGTAACAGTCCAAAGAATTTGTTTGCTTCCTTTTTACTTGCGAGTCTGCTAATGGAAAAAGACTCCATTTTCCTCTATATACAAAGGATGATAAAATTAGTGCAGGGATTATGTTTTAGTGGTGTTGGAATTTAGCATCACATGAGTCATTAGATTGAGTAAATGCGTTATCTCCACTAGCAAGTTTGTTGGTGCAGTAGGATGTTGATTATGGTGCTATTTTCTAGTTAGTGGAAGTAATTGTTAATGGGTCATGTTGAAGTTAGTGGTAGTCATAGGTCCTTATTAGAGTTAAAAATGGGTTTCGGATATGTTATTCATAATTTTAAGTTAGTATTTTATTTTTATTTTTATAAATTTATTTTCTAACTGTAATTTATTGTTTATAGTGTTATATTATAACCAATAAAAACTATGGTTTCATGGAAAAAAAAAAAGGATAATTAATTATTGGTGAGAGTGGATGCAAGTTCTTCATGTAATATCAAAGTTTGCCTTCTTCATCTCAATGGAATAAAAACAATATTGTTTTATTGAAAGATTATATATATATATATACAGTCTCATTCTGGTCAGTGCGCACTGATATAATTACATCAGTACTAATGTATGTGGACCAGATTATGGGGAAGTTTTGACAAGTGCATACACTTTGAGTTAAAGTATGTAAATCTAATGGTCAACATCCAACGCACTGATAAAGTTATATCGGTGCATACTGACTTGAACATTTATATATATATATATATATATAAATCAACATTTATATATATATATAGGAAATAGGCCCTTTTAGTCAAAAATTAAGGGGATATATTGTTTTTGTCACAAATTATCATTTTTATTGTTTTTGTCATTAAATGGGCTGTGAGGACTTAATTGCCCCTATTCTTTTTTCAAAACCTCCTCTCTCTCCTTCCTATCTCATTTTCACGCCTCCCTCCTCTCTCTCCTTTCTCTCCTCCTTCTCTCCTCCTCCTCCTCCTCCTTTCACGCCTCCTCCTTCTTCTTTCACACCTCCTCCTCCTTCTTTTTCTTCTCTTCCTTTTCTCTTTCCCTTTTTTTATTTTTCCAGATTTTTTTTAAAAAAAAATAGATTTTTTTAAATAAAAAATTTTCAGATCGGACGACCGACGTTCGATCGGTCGTCCGACCTTCCCTCCTTCTTCTTCTTCTTTTTCTCTCCTCTCTTCTCTTTCTCTTTCTCTTTCACATTTTTTCCAGATTTTTTAAAAAATTTCAGTTTTTTTTTTTTGAAATTTTTTCCAGATTTTGTTTTTGTTTAAAGTTATTTCCAGATTTTTTTAAAAAAAATTCTGGTTTTTTTTATTCTGAAAATATTCCAGATTTTTTCAAAAAATTTCAGATTATGTTTGTTAAAAAAATTTCCAGATTTTTTTTTAATTTTTTTTTCCAGATTATTTAAAAAAATTCAGTGTTTTTTTTTTTGAAAAATTTTCAGATTTAAAATAGTTTTTCATTTGAAATTGTGAATGTGGTTGTGGTTATGAATATAGTTGATTTTAAGGGTGGTTCTAATTGTGAATGTTTGGATTTGAGTGTTAGCTGGATTTGAATGTTTAAATTTTTTTCCATATCTTTTAAAAAAAATTTCAGATCTTGTTTTGTTAAAAAATTCCAGATTTTTTTAAAAAAAATTCAGATCATGTTTGTTAATTTTTTTTTTCCAGATTTTGTTCAATTAAACACACCAGCACCGATTAAACACACCAGTTGTAATCAATTAAACACACCAGACCAATTAAACACACCAGGCCAATTAAACACACTAGATGTAAACCAATTAAACACACTAGACTAATTAAACACACAAGACCACCAATTAAACACACCGGGGAAAAAACAATTAAACACACCGGGGTAAAACAAATTAGACACACCAGGCAACAAATTAAACACACCAGGCAAAACGAATTAAACACACCAGGCCAAATGAATTAAACACACCAGGGTAAAACGAATTAAACACACCAAGCAAAACAAATTAAACACACCAGACCATTAATTAAACACACTAGGTCACCAATTAAACACACCAGACAAAACTCATTAAACACACCAGGCTATCAATTAAACACACCAGGTGTTTAATTCATTTTGCCTGGTGTGTTTAATTCGTTTTTGCCTTGGTGTGTTTAATTGTTTTTGCCTTGGTGTGTTTAATTCGTTTTGTCTTGTGTGTTTAATTGGTGGTCTAGTGTGTTTAATTGATGGTCTGGTGTGTTTAATTTGTTTTGCCTGGTGTGTTTAATTCGTTTTACCCTAGTGTGTTTAATTCATTTGGCCTGGTGTGTTTAATTCGTTTTGACTGATGTGTTTAATTCGTGGCCTAGTGTGTTTAAACAAAATAAAATCTGAAAAATTTGTTTGAAAAATATCAAATCCAAAAAAAATTAAAAAAATTCTTAATTTTTTTTTTCAACAAAACCTAACCCCAAACACAACTCCCACCATTTATAAAAACAACCCAAACCCAAACTTAAAATACAACCACAAATCTGAAAAATAAAATAAAATTAAGCACAACTACAATCACTACCCAAACTCAAATCCAAACCTTATTTAAATCTTGAAAATTTTCAACCAAAAAAAAAAAAAACTGAATTTTTTTAAAAAAAAATCTGGAAAAAACGTGGGGAGAGAAAGAGAGAAGAAGGAGAGAAAGAAGAAGAAGAAGAAGGAGGCGTGAGAAAAGGAGAGAGAGAAAGAGGAAAAAAAATTATAAAGAAAGAAGAAGAAGATGAACGTGAGAGAGAAGGAGAGAGAGAGAGAGAGAGAGAGAAAAAAAGACTCTGTGGAAAGGAGAGAGAAGAAGAAAAAGAAAAAAAAAAGAATTTTTTTTTTATAAACAAGGGCAATCTTGTCCAAAAAGTGGATATGTTTACAGAAACAATAAAAATGATAATTTTGGACAAAAACAATAAACCCACTAATTTTTTGGCTAGTTTCAAAGTTCTCCCATATATATATATATAGGGGTATTATCATCAAAGTCCCTACTTTTTCACGAATTGTCACCTTTTTAAACGTCTTTACAATATTCATCACTTTAGTCCCTTCTTTTTCCAAAACACATCACTTTAGTCCTTCCGTTAGTCATCTGTTAGTCAAAAATAACAGATCCAAGGACATTTTAGTCTTTAACAAATTAAATTTTAAATTCCTGACATGCTTTCCAACATGTGGGCCATACTAAATATAATAAAAAAAAATTAAAAGACAAAAAAGACAATTGAAAAAACCAAAAAGGGGATTGGGTTCATTGGGAAGTGGGAAATTAATTTAAGAAGAAAAAAGAGAGGACCCACGTTTTTTTTATTCAATTTTTCTCTAAGCTTCCTCTTCTCTCGTTTTCTCTCTTTATCTCTATCTCTTTTCCATCTCAATCTCAATCTCCCATCTCCACCTCAAAAATTTAAAACCCAGATTTTCAAAACCCAGATTTTCAAATAATGAAAGTTGAAAATATGGGTTATCAATCGTCATCACCATATTCTCCTATTTCTTTAATTGGGTTAGTATTATTTGTATTAAAAATCTTAACTTTTTTCTGGGTTTAAACAACAAATGAACACCCTTTTATCCTTTGACTGGATTGTGTATCTGCTGATTACTTCTTCTTTTTTTTTTTACTTTATTGAGATGTTTTTTATGTGTTCGTTTCCTTAAAGTTTCTGATTTTGTGGGGAAAATTATATTATGTTGATGATGATGAAAAAAAAAAGAAAAAAAAAAAAGAGAAGAAAAATAAGAGGAAAACTGGGTATGAAAAATTTTATGTTTACTTTGTTAGATTATGTGTAGATTAGTGTTATTGTGTGATATATCTGCTTCCAACGAAAAAAAATAAATTAAAACATACCATTTAAATTTATTTAATCTTCCAAAGATTGGAAGAAAAAGAAATTAAAGGGATTTGAGGAGATGAAAATGGCGTGAGGAAGAAGAAGAGGAACAGGCAAATGTCAGAAAATTGGGGAAAATAAGATGAATTTTTTTGGGGTTGTTACTTTGTTTTTATTATTATTATTATTATTTAATGATTTAATTATTAATAATTTTTCTGATTTTCATTTTAATTTAAGGTTAAAATTGCCATTTCATTTACATTATATAATAGCAAGGGCAAAAGTGTACTTTAACCTATTATGTTAAAGTTGACTGTCAAACTTTGGTCAAATGGACCAAAGTGATGTGTTTTGGAAAAAGGAGGGACTAAAGTGATGAATATGGTAAAGACGTTTAAAAAGGTGACAATTCATGAAAAACTAGGGACTTTGGTGATAATACCCCATATATATATCACTAACACCTCAACTTTTGTCATTTGTGTCAAATTTGTGCCTGATTCACAGTAGAGAAAATTAAAGACAAAAATCCACATTTATTATTCCTTTATTCTTCAAATATATATTTCTTCCTTTTCTCTTGCGCACATACATAAGCGAAAGGACAGTTAGAAAGATATATGCCATTGAGTCATTGACCCTAGCAAATCAACATACATATATGATATATTATATATCCCAAATATGGGACTTTATTATAATAATATCTATATATTGGATAGATAATTAAGCTTTGACGTTACACTGGCTAGCTAGGATATATCCTTTCTCATGGAGGAGTAGTGATGCCTGCACAAATAATAAAGTTTAAGTGAGCCATAATAATATTTAACAAAAAAACAAATAAAATCATATATCCATAATATCAATCAAAACTCAGAGAGCTTACTTCCGCACTTGAAGTTGCGAGGGACGGTCCTTCCACAGCCTTGAATCTGGCTAATAGCACGTTGGATGTTTATGAGAGCAGCCAACTTGGGGGTGACAGAAGGGCAGACACACTCAGCATGAATGACCCTAATACGTTCACAACATTTCGGTGAAGGATTCTGCCCAAACACCACCGCCCTACACGCGTCCACCAGCAGCCTCTTCTCCTGCTCGCACTGGCTCGGGCTCAGGTCTCCTTTCGCCGGCCACACTCCCACCACGAGCAGCGCCAACAATACCAGCGTCGCAACCCCTGAGATTGCCCTCATTTTTTTTTTTTTCTTGGCAACCTTTTCTTACTACTTTTTCTGTGCAACACTAAGCAATGACTCGTGTTTATATAGAGGAAAAATGGAGTACTTTTCCATTAGAAGACTCGCAAGTCAAGTCAAGAGCAGGGGCATACCCCAGGAATTTTTAAAACATATATATATATATATATACCATTTAATGACAAAAACAATAAAAATGATAATTTGTGACAAAAACAATACATCCCCTTAATTTTTTACTAAAATGGCCTATTTCCTCTATATATATATATGAGAGAGGGGAAATTGCAAGAAGTAACCACAAAATTTATTGGTTTATTGTTTTTAGTCATAAATTTATATTTTATTATACTTATCATCTTTAGCCTTGAACAGACAAAATTGCCCTCTATTTTGTCTTTACTTTATCCACCCAAAAAATTGAAAATCAACTAGCATGTAACTTGAAAATCATTGATATGTAACTTGAAAGTCAATTGGCATATAAATTAAAACTTAACTGACATGTAACTTAAAAAATCAACTCACATGTAACTTGGAATTAAATGGTATGTAACCAAGTTATATGTCAAGTGAAGTAAAATTTTAGGGTTAATTTTGTCCAAAAGTGATTAAAAGTGATGAAAACAATAAAATATAAATTGGTGGCTAAAAACAACAAACCAATAAAAAATTTGGCTCTTTATGAATTCACCCCATATATATATATACAGTCTTTCTATTATCAGTTCGTCCTGACAATAAATATATCAAGACGAAGAATGTGGACCACAGATTATGGAGAAGTTTTGATAAGTGCATACACTTTGAGTCAAAGTATGTAAATCTAATGGTCCACATTCTTTATCATGATATATTTATTATTAGAACGAACTAATAATAGAAAATCTATATATATATATATATACAACCTTTCTATTGTTAGTTCGTCCTGAAATAAAATATATCAGAATGAAGAATGTGAACCATGAATTATAGAGAACTTTTGACAAGTGCATACACTTTGAATCAAAGTATGTAAATCTAATGGTCCACATTCTTCGTCCTGATATATTTTATATCAAGACAAATTGTCAATAGAAAATTTGTATAAATATATATATGTGTGTGTGTGTGTGTGTGTGTGTGAGAGAGAGAAAATTGCAAGAAGTAACCAAAAAATTTATTGGTGTATTGTTTTTAGCCATAAATTTATTTTTTAGTATATGTATTACCTTTAGCCTTGAACAGACAAGAGTGCCCTCTATTTTGTCTTTACTTCACCTACCCAAAAATTTGGAAATCAACTGGTATGTAACTTGAAAATCATTGACATGTAAGTTGAAAATCAATTGACATGTAATTTAAAACTTAACCGGCATGTAACTTGAAAAATCCAACTCGCATGTAACTTAGAATCAAATGGCATGTAACCAAGTTAAATGCCAGGTGAAGTAAAATTTAGGGGTAATTTTGTCCAAAGTGGTGAAAAGTAATGAAAACAATAAAATATAAATTGGTGGCTAAAAACATTAAACCAATAAATTTTGTGGCTCTTTATGAATTCACCCATATATATATATAGTAATTTTCAAGTCAGCACCCCCTCATTGTATTACTATCAACACATTTTAATGAAAGTCATTGGATTTAAAAGATGCTTTGACAAGTGCATGCGGCCGAGTCAAATCATTTAAATCCAATGGATCTCATTAAAAGATGCTTATAGTAATACAATGAGGGGATGCTTGCTTGAAAATTATTGTATATATATATTAATATGGTTAATAGGTGCAAAACAGTTTTTCTTATTTTATTATTAACTTATTTTCTTATTACCATGCATGCATTACCAGTTAACAATGATTCCCTACTATTCAGCTTACCCACTCACCCTCTCATCCTCTCACCATATAAATTCTCACAATTCTACATTCTTAAAACTCACTACTAAACCATTTCAAAGCAGTGGTTTGGTTGTTAGCCCTTACAAAAAATAAAAATAAAAACATGTCCGGTAAAGGAAGCACACCCACCGCCATTCATTTGGCGATCTTGTTGGCAATATTCCTAACCAGACATGTTGTAGTCTCCGTCGATACAACACCAGTTCCAACTGATGCTTCAGCGGTGAGAGGCTGGTTTAGTGCCAACTTATAGGTGTTCAGGACTAGGAAGGCGACTCTAGACCCTGAACTGGTGGCAGCTGAGGCTAATCCTCAAGTTATCACAGTCAGACAATTAAGATGGTGCCATTAATTTTAAGAAAATAAATTATGCTATCAAAAAAATTCCCTCAGGGAACACCAAGCGAGTCATTATATGGATTGGTGCTGGTGAATATTGGGAGAAGATCACAATCGAATGCACTAAGCCCTTCATTACGTTTTATGGCTCGCCCAATGCCATGCCCACTATCACCCAATCTGGTATAGCGTTGCAGTATGAAACCTTGGACAGTGCCACCATCATTGTCAACTCTGACTATTTCGTGGCTACTAATATTATTTTTAAGGTATGTAAATATATAATATACAGGACAATGACGATGGCACTGTAAATCTGGTATTGCAACGCTATACCAAATTGGGTGATAGTGGGCATGGCATTGGGTGAAATAGTCAAACGTAATGAAGGGCTTAGTGCATTCGATTGTGATCTTCTCCCGATATTCACCAACACCAATCCATATAATGACTCGCCTGGTGTTCCCTGAGGGAATGTTTTTGATAGCATAATTTATTTTCTTAAAATTACTGGCACCATCTTAATTGCCTGACCGTGATAACTCTGGGTGCGCCTGGGCTGTTTTTGGCTTTGTTGGGGTCGTTCTGTTGTGGTCGGTTGTCTCCTCTGTTTTGGTTTGTTAGAGGCTTGTTTTTTTCTTGTTTTGTTTTGTTTTGTTTTCTCTGGTGTTGGCGTTTTGCTATTTTGCTTGGGTTGTGCTGTCCCTTGCTGGCTCTGTTTTTTGTTTCTTCTTTTCTTGGTGGGTGTTGTTGGCTGTTGTGGGGTTTTTGCCTTGTGTTTCAATAAAGTTTGCCGTTCAAAAAATATATATATATATAATATACGTATCACGTATGTTTTGCTTTATTTAATAATAAAAATAATTATAATCAAGTGTGTTTTTGTTAGAATTCTACGCCAAAGCCAAACAATATTAGGAAGGGAGCTCAGGCTTTGGCATTGAGGATCTCCGGAACAAAAGCAGCTTTCTATAAGTGCAAAATGCTTGGGCTCCAGGACACGTTGTACAACAACAAGGGGGTACATTTCTTTAGGGATTGCTACATTGAAGGCACGGTTGATTTCATTTTCGGAAGGGGAAAGTCAATTTATTTGAACACACAGCTACATGTGATGGGGGATAAGGACATTACTATGATAACGGCACAAGCCAAGAATAGTGCCGCAGAGGACGTGGGTTACTCGTTTGTGCATTGCCATGTTACTGGGACTAGGAAGAGGACAAGCCCTATCCTAGAGTGGTTTTGCCTACACCTCCATGACCGACGTGGTCCTTCCCATTGCATGGGACGAGAACTCAAAACCTGAACGCGGGACTGTTTATTTTGCAGAATACAAGTGTTATGGACCTGGAGCAAATATGGTTGGGCGTGCTAAATTCTCAAATAAGGTCACAGATGCACAAGCCCAACCCTACCCTACCCTTGGTTACATTCAAGGATCTAAATGGCTAATTCCTCCTCCACATCTCTAAATTCATTCTATCATCATCAGTACGTTGATCATGTGGGTGATTTGGCCACTACTGTTTTGCTGCTCACAGCTACCTTTTGTATAGACGTGTTTACACTTATCTACAGATATATATATATATTGAAAGTAAAAAATTGAGAGCTTCTTATTATGCTTTTTTTCCTTTTCTCTTTTGTGTTTTTTTTTTTTTTTTCTCTTCACTGTTTTACAAACCCTAAAATATTTTCTTCTTTTTTTCTAATATTTTAAAGTTGGCAGTCCTAAATCTTCAACTAAAAACCCAGATCAAACACTCTAGTCCACAAACAATTGTATCATCATAGCAGGCAAAACAATGAAATTTCTTTTAAGAAATATTAAATTGTAATGCCCAAATAATGCAAATAGTTATTATTAAAATTTAAAATTATATTGGATTTATACGGTCCACTGTAATTCTTGCACTAACAATTATTAGTGCAAGAATTTATTTATCCGTAATTTCATTATTTATTTATGATTTAAAAACTAAACTAATTAGTCCAAGCTAGTCTTATTCAGCAACTAAACTAATTAGTCCAAACCGAGATTTGAAATTTGTTTCAAAATATATTTTGGAAAAAGAAGACAAAAAATTCTTTCAGAAAACAGTCTTTTCAACTAAATTCAAATAGAAATCAATAAACTATAATCGAGTAAAGAATATTTGAGGTGTTTCCACAATCAGATGGCATTGAAAACTTCTTTAAAAAAAATGGCATTGAAAACCACCAATTAGGATTACCCACATATTTAAAATGAGTTTCTTTATTTTTAAAGAGAAATGGCATTGGAATCGTTTCAGCAAGAAGAACAATATTTTAAAGAGAAAAGAGAGAAAGATAATGTTTTAGAGAAAGAAACATGAATGAATGAGAGAGACAAGAAAAACCTACAAAGAGAGAGAGGAAACATCAATGGAAATTCAACTTATTAAAAATAATGAGAGAGAAAACTTTAAAGAGAAAAAGAAAGTAATAAAAGATATGTTTAATAAGGAAGACAGTAAAAGAAATTTATACAGACATTTCTATCAAGCCACCCATAAATATGGGACATTAAAATATAACTTAGAGTGGTGCTGTTGGAACCCATATACATACCTAATAATGCCCCTCATTAGAAATTTGTTTAATATTATATTTATATAATTACTCAAATTACTTAAATAGACACACAATTCAATAATAATTATATATCTACAAGGTGAATTCTAATAAAACCTCACAAGTATTAATAAAAAAAAAAACAAAACAAAACAAAACAAAAAACCCTACATCCACAAACAATTTGTCTATTTAATTTTTTTCTTTGATACAACTTTTATTATAAAAGAAACAGAGAGGATCTAATTTTTTATTTTATTTTTTCAGTTTTCCAACACAAACAAGTCATTTGGAAAAACACAAGATCTAATTTGTCTTTTCTTTTTGCAGAATCACACTCAAAAGCCAATCGAACTGGCTCCCAAGTGGAACCAACCGACCAAAAACCAATTACGTACGACAACCCATCTTACACCATTCATCCTATACATTACAACCAAATCAAAGAAACCTGAATTTGAGCATAATTGTAGTTTGATACATCTGGAAGTATTCATTACGTTTGACAATGAAGAACTAATAATTTTTTTTCTTTTTTTCTTTCTATTCTTTCTTTCCTCGATATGATTTAACCAATTAAAAAAAGCCATAAACATGAAGTGTGCACTCAAGGTTTGTAAAAGAACATGTTTGGGGTAATTTTATTTTTTTGGCTTGACACGTCAGCACAGAGCCCAAAAATCACGAATCAAATTGTCATGATGTCAAGCCATGTTAGCTAAACAAGCCACGTGTGGCAGCAGCGTGCTGGGAAGCAAAGAGCAAGTCACCCATTAAAGAAACCAGCTCGCCGGAGAATCCTCAAACGGCAAGTAAACAAGAGTTCGCCTCCCACAAGGCAAATAAAAGATATCATCAAAATCATTACTGAAAAAATATATATATATATGTGTGTGTGTGTGTCAAATACAACCTAGAGGGGGGGGGGGGGAGGGGTGAATAGGTTGTTAATTGATTATTACCAACTTTTTCAATTAGTCAATATTAACAATAAAACTCAATTCAAACATACAACAAAAATCAAGTAAAGTACGGAAATATGAAGAACACTTGATTTTTACGTGGAAATCTTTAACAAGGAAAAACCATGGGACTAACTGCCCACTTAAGCCACATCAATCCACTATATGAAAAGACGGTTACACCCTCAAGTGATACACGAACTCTCACTCACGACAACCTCAGGCTATGGACACTACCACTCACCACTCTTGGTTCAATCCTAGTAATATCCCTCGATCCACTACTCTTGGCATGAGCACCTCCTAATCTACCACACGGGCCTTTTATAGCAGTACTTGGCAATGCTTGCCAACCAACCCTTTAGTTGTAAGACTTCACTTGCTTGTGCAACTTCACCTAGAAGCCATAAGACCTTGACTCATTGAAGAGAATTAATAGTCTAAGTGAATATGACAATAATGCTCAAATGCAATAATGTGTAAGACCACACACAAAATGTCTAACTAGATGTTATAATGCAATTTAACAATCTAGTTATCAAACATTGCCTACATACCCATACATGAGGTTTCAATTAGTTGTAGAAAGATTCTAGCAATTTAATTGTCAAATACAGTTCACATAAATATTCATGAACCTGACTAGATGCACAAAGCAAACCTAATCATCAATTAATCATACATGAATATTTATGGCTTAGCTATTTAGGAAAAACAACTTAATCATGCAAGCTATCACAAACAAACCCAATTATGTTATCAAGACTCATAAATATATGCAATAAAGAAAGTCTAGGTATTTAATCAAGCAATAAATATCTAATCTAGAGTAAGAATAACAATAAATGAGATTTAATGTAGTTGTAGCTTACCTATTCATAAAACAAAGAAGACCCATGAAAGATTGATGCTATGGATGCATGGGTTTTGGGTTTGGGGAGTCAATGAGGGTTAGATGAAGCTTTCTCTCTCAAGAATCTCTCTCTCTCTCTAGGGTTTTAGTTGTGTAGAGAGTTGGGGAAGAATAATGGGTTTTTATAGAAATAAAAAACGAGCTAGTGTAAAAAGACTAAAATGTCTAGCTATTGGGAAATTTGGCGGTTGGTGCTCACTAAATTCCAACTACTAAATTGAGGAGCCGAAATCACTGGAAAAATTCGGCTCCTGAAATTGGCGGTTAGGACCCGCCGAATTTCACCACAGAGCATGGCTCAATATTTGAGCGCACCAAAATATGACCAAACGATATCGAAACCTATCGTATAATATATCGTTAGAAAGGTATAGATGTCTACTTTCTACTTCTTTTTACAAAATAAGACTTTGATGATTGTAAAAAGAGTTATGGCTATTTGAGTGACCAAAGGTCAAAAACGAACAACAACAGAGTTGCCCAGTTTTAGTGGTCACTTTGGAGATTTGAAAACTAATCCAAATGATCATGAAATATTATGAATAATATACTGTTGGAAAGGTATGGATGTCTAGTTTATATAGAAATTTTCAAAACTCATTTTGAAAATTTATATAAAACGTTATGGTCACAAGACCATATAAACGTCAGTTTTGAAAAACATTTAAATCATTGAAATCCAATCTTTTGAATCTAGATATTTTACTCTAAACAACCAAACGAAATCTAACACTTATTCAAGAAAAGAATGAGACCTACTTGAATGGTCAACCATCTTGCTAAGACAGGCACACCATTGTGCAAGCGCAGACATTTCCGATCACACCAATGGAAATGAATTACACCACACAAAACCACTCTTAGAACTAATAGCAAAGTGCGCGTGTGAAATGAGACATAAATACACACAATCATGGTAACACAAATGCAAGAAATATGGGAATGCATGTAAGTGAGTGTGTGTGTGTGTGTGTGTGTGTGTGTGTGTGTGCACTTAATCTCTTCAAGAATCAAGTCAAGTGATATATTTTTCACTCTTGCTCTTGCTCTTGCTCTTGAAGTCAAGGAGATGCTTAGAAGATTGCCAATGAACACTTAAGCTACCCATTACAAAATCATCCCCAATGTGATATGTCATAAAATAAGCCAATCACAAAATAGAGATCCTTACAATTATAAAATTGGATTCCAGCATATCTTTCGTGAAATCTGGCCTTATATTAGACAAGACAATTACCAACAATTCAGCAGTTGATAAATCAAATAATAAATATAAAGATTCAGAAGAAAACTCCCACGAGGAATGAAGATCATTCATCATAAATGCATGAAGACTCAATTCACCAAGAATCTTATCTAGACATGATCCTCCTAATATCTCGCCTAAATCACAAACTTTGCTTGCATGCCAAGGACTAGGGTAGCACCCTAATCCTAATATAAGCACATGTATTAAATAAAGAAAGTAGAGTCACCACAACCACAACATCACTTATAAATTGATTTTTACATAGCGAACATTTTCTCATTCTCAAAAAATATAAAAAATAAATATTGAGTGACTTTTTCGGATTATTTCACTTTATTTAAATTATAAATTGAGAGCTTCTCCTCGCAATTTAAAAATTATCTATTTACACTTCATTTTAATATATTTTTTTATTAATTAAAATATTAACCTAAATTAAAATTACCAAACAAGACTAGGGATGGCCAATGGGGAAATGGGGACGGATGTATTTCCCTCCATCCCCACCCCCATTTCCAAACCCTTTCCCATCCCCACCAACCCCCCCCCCCCCCCCCCCCCACCATTTCGCCATTTGGGGAAAATGGGGATGGGGTAGTTTTGGGGGGAGGTCCCCCCACCCTCATCCTTATTTCCCCATTTCCCCAAGGTCTCCCGTTTCCCCATTCCCTCATTTTCCATGTATCAATAAAAATTACATATTAAAAAAATGCACAAATGCACAATCCATTAAATTCAAATACAAAATAACATCTCATACAAATTGAAATGAAAGCTAAGTTGTTCTTTCATCATAATAATACAAGAAGTTCAGAATTCAAAATAGTCCTTAAAATGTCCAGCAGCCAACTACTACTATGAAGCAAATGCACCAGGCTTTGAAATATGTCTAGCATTCTAGCCATCTACTTTGAAACATTTGCAGAGGCAGTCTACAAAAAGATGCAACAAACACAATATGAATTTATGACATGAATTTTTAAACTAGTGTCTATTAATTTATATATACAAAAAGATGCAACAAAAACTATGAATTTAATAATAAGGAACTCTTATATATTTTTCATTAAGAAAGTAACAACCAACAAAGCAGAAGTGATAAACAAATCAAACAACCAATCGGCCAACCCACATCAAACAAAGATATAAAGAAATAAACAACCAACCTAAAAAGTAAAAACTAGTCAATCGAAGACAATAGAATTCAAATTCAAAGACATAAATGCAATAGAAGTTGCTCAAAGACATACCGCATACAATGGAGCAAAGCGGCGGTAAGAGAAACGACGGTAGTCGACGGATGAGCAGCGATAATGAATCACGGTCAATGGTGATTCAGAGACTCAGAGAGCCAGAGAGGTGAGAAACGTTTTAGGAATTATGATTTAGGGTTAGGTTTTAAGTTATAAAGATGTATATATAGTTAATAAAATAGAAAGAATAAAAATATTGAAAAAAATAAAAATAAAAATATATTAATATATTATATATAAGATTTTGGGGATGGGGTCACCTATCTCCATCCCCATCCTCATCCCCATTTCCATAAATTGATGGGGTAATTGGGGATATGGGGTTAGGGAGGGGTCCCCCCATCCCCATCCCCATTTTAATTTGGGGATGAAAATCATCCGCGACACCACCCCCACCCCGGGAATTAGGGCCCTAGGGGAAAATGACCATCCCTAATCAAGACAAAAAATATATATATTCTAAATTCACTCCAAACTAGTTTTTCTTTTTCTTTTTCTTTTTTAGAAAACCACGTTTTTTTTTTCTTTTGTGTTTTTTTTTTCCTCTTCACTATTTTACAAACCCTAAAATGTTTTTTTTTTTTTCCAATATTTTAAAGTTGGCAGTCCCAAATCTTCAACTAAAAATCCAACAAATTAAAAGGAGAAAAAATATTAAGAAACCCAAATTGGAAACTCTAGTCCATGAACAATTGTATCATCATAGCTGGCAAAACAATGAAATTTCTTTTATGAAATATTAAATTATAATGTCCAAACAATGCAAAAAGTTATTATTAAAGTTATAATATTGGGTTTATACAGTCCATAGTAATTCTTGCACTAACAATTATTAGTGGAAGTATTTATTTATCTGTAATTTCATTATTTATTTATGATTTAAACACTAAACTAATTGGTCCAAACTAGTCTTATTCTGCAACTCCCTCTAAATTCAAAACAGTCTTTTCAACTAAATTCAAATAGAAATCAATAAATTATAATCAAGTAAAGAATATTTGAGGTGTTTGCAGATGGCATTGAAAACCACCAATCAAGATTAGCCATATATTTAAAATGAGTGTCTTTAATTTTAAAAATTTTATTTTTAAGAATGTAGTGTCAAAAGATAAAGGGAAAATTTTGGAACAAGAGGAAGTGTATTTAGAATTTTTTTTTTTTTTTAATTTAAATTTTTAGAATGGAGTAGAAAAGTAGTACCGTAAATAGAAAAAATTGAATTGTCAAAAGAACTCTCCATATCCATAACTAAAATTACTGATAAGGACAAAATATGTGGGTATGATAATTTAAACTTGGGATGTTATTAAAATGAATGAACTCTCTTTAATACAAAACCACAATGGGTAGTGACAGAACAAGTTACTTCATAACATGTTAATTCAATCCATGCTTTACACAGGACTCTACTCAAAGGTTGTATTCTAAGAGTCTATGGGGATTTCCTTCTCACAATTTCATAATTTTATTCAGTCCAACACAAAGAAATTATGCTAAACCTAGTTAAAGACAAATGAGAATCACAGACCACAGCCCTTGACTGTTAAATCTCAACCTAGCAACCACCTATTTCACTTTTTTTTAAATAAATTATTTTTTGGTATTTTATATATCAAGTGTTTATAACGATTTTTCACATATATATAGACATGACCACTGTTCGGTTCTGATTAGGTTACGATTTCGAACTGGAACCGTCTGGAGGGGGTTTCGGTTCAACCGGTTCCGATAGTTTGGTTCACATTTTTTTTAATTTAAATATTTTATACTAACAAAAAAATTATTAGGCATGTAAATGCAGTTTATTGGGTAACCCGAAATTAAAATAAAATTAATATATGAAATAAAATAAATATATGAAAAACTGAAAAAACAAATTGAAATAAAACCTAAAAAAAATAAAAATTGGCCTTGCGCTTAATTTTAACCACAATTAAGTTGTCTATGTATCCTCTTTGGGTTTAGAGGAATCAAAGGCCACGTAGTTCTCTTACTTTTTATTGTCGGTTTGGTGATATGAGTTGGGATCATAACTAATCACTGCCATCCGTTCCAGTGGTGTGGTCATCGTCGAAGAAATCATAGAGTGCTTCTTAATCCATTTCTTGTTGTCTATTTTGCGCCTTGGTCCAATCATCAACACAAACTTAGACTTGAATTGATTCTGGACTCAAAACCAAACGTCTTTCGTCAAGAATATTTCCATTGGAGCTAAACTCTTGTTCCACAACTATAGTAGAAACTGGTGTTGAAAGAATTTGTTTGGCTATAATAGCCAAGATTGGAAAGTACTGAAAGTTCACAAATTTTACCATTTTACGCGTGGGTGTCTTTTAAAAACGACATAGAGGGTTTGTGAAAGGGTTGTTAATCCGTTATTACCAAATTTTCGGATTAGTCAATATTACAAATATAACCCAATTCACAAAACAATAATCAAGTGTAATATGGTGCGGAATTATAAACGACACTTGATTTTTACGTGGAAACCCTCAACAGGGAAAAACCACGGGCTATTATAGTGCGCCACACTCGAACCTCGAATCCACTAAATGTGAAATGATTACAACCTAATCCCGGTTGGATGATCTAATCCCGATCAATAATCACACACACCTACCTAATCTCGGTATAAGTGAACCTAGTCCAATAGCTTGTGTGACCACCTAATCCCGGTGTCCGACCTAATCCCGGTCTATCACAACAAGACTTTAATTGCTTGCGATCTAAGCAACCTAATCCCGGAAGCTACACGCAAGACTTACTTCTCAATGAAGAGATCAACACCCTATGTGAATATGCAATGATATCCAAATATGCAATAAGAGCTAGGGTACTCTAGATGCTTACCTAGGATTATATGATGACAATAAAATCAATCCTAGATATGAATGGCTAAATGACATGTCAAATAGCTTAGCAAATCATAGATTAAATAACCTAGATGTTGCTATCAAAATACAACACACAAACATTCAATCATGTCATCACAACCAATCTCTATTTTGAATATAAGATATTAATCTAAGATCATTCAAATAATAAAAGAGATGCATTGATAAATACAACACTAAATATCAATGATAAAAGTGAAGAACATACCAAGGGAAGTGTGATGACCAAAACCCATGCAACTAAGCAAACTAACTATGCTAGAAAATGCTTAGATGATCTTTGATGCACATGAATGTTTATGGCATAGCTTTTAGGAAATAATAACCTAATCAATAAAGCTATGTAAAATATAAACCCAATCAACACATAATCTCAATCATGTATGTAGAAATTACTCAAGAACATACAAGTGATAAAAGAGATAAAATTGATAAGTAAAAACACTAAAATAAGATGGGATTAGTGTTCAACAAATCATACCATGTGTGTTGAAGAAGACCCATGCATTAGCAAACACTAGATGATCCTAGATGATGCTTAGATGATGATTTATGCATGTGGAAATGGGTTGAGAGGAATAAAGATGTGATCTTTAAGTTTTTCCTCTCAAGTCTCTCTAAATATCTCTCTAGGGTTCTTAGGATCAAAGACTTGTTGTTGGGAACCAGAGATAAGGATGTATTTATAGAGACCAAAAACAGGGCAGGTGAAAAGTCATTTTTGCCCTTGAAAACGCACGATTGGCGGTTTCATTCTGCGGTCGGGGCCGCAGAACAAAACCGCCGAATTGAAACCCAAGAGCCTGGATTTCATTCGGCGCTTTCATTCGGCGGTTACATAACCGCCGATCTAACTGCCGTTTTGGACCCGAGACATTTATCAACCAGGTCTTGATCGGCGGTTTCGATTCGGCGGCCAGGCCGCCGATCTCAACCGCCGTTCACCAAGTATGGTGAATCCAAAAGAGAAGCCAAGGGCAACTCCACCGGCGATCATCGCGCTAAAACATGCACACCAACGTGCACGCGCGGACGTTTCCGAACATCCTTCGGGAAACGAATTACACCACACTTAAAGCTAATCAAACATGAAGTGCAAGTGTGGGAATTGAATGCATCCTAATGCCTATCATGTCATGGCATTATCATAAAACAAGATGCAATCAAATAAAACATGCTAGAAGAGATGTTCAAGAACATGCAAGCACTCATATAAAACACACAACATACAAGAATAAGATTTATGCAAGAGTTGTGTGTGTGTGCAACTATGATCTCTTCAAAGCAAGTAAGCACTAGAATTTACCTTTGGTGCTTCTTCTCTTGAGGTCTTGAAAGGGCCATGGATGATCACCAATTCCTAAGCTACCCTTACAACAACCCCAAAATGTGGTTTGTCCACGAAACAAGCCAATCAACAAATGGGAATCCTTACAAGTACTTTTCATGCTCCCACCACCAATGTAGGATATCAAATTTTTTTCAAATCACCATCTCCCATAAACTCAAAAGAAGGTACTTAGATAAGTTTCAACCTTGGAATGTGAGGTCAAGCTTGATGAAGAAGAACCTCGTAATGTTTTGGTTTTTTGGGATAACAGTTGAGACCCTAACCCCATGAATCCTGAGAAATAAGTATGGGATACATTTTGAGTTTATGGAACATTAATGTTTAGTGATGGACTATAAACTCTAAGATACTCATCATATAACTCATAAAATAATGTCTTAATTTTAGAACAATAACTAGTAACATTAAAATCTATTTCTAAACATTTATAATAAAAAGTTAAATAATCAGACAAATTTTCTAATTTACATGTGGATCAAAGCACAATGCAAGCAAATAAATAGTTGGAAACTCCTTATAATAGTCTAACCATTTTTTTCCATAGCATCAATGCAGTCATGTAATTGTACATCGGATGCATACTCAGAAAATAAAACAACAATATTAACACTCTCAATAATAAATAAATTAGTAGTAGGATAATAAATACTAGAAAAATTGTTACTAGCATTATCAAAGACTTTCAACAAATTATAATTTTTTGTACAAACATCCCAATGGGTGTGCATAAAGATTAATGTTACTTACATTATATTGCATAAAATAAACTAATAAATCCTTATAATCATAACTTTCAGTAAGAAATTTATAAGTAGAATTCCAACGTATTGGAACATCACGAGAAAATCTAATGGGACGCCTACCACTTTGTTTACAAAATCTTGCCCATGCTTTCATTGTAAAATAATGTTTTCACAAATAATAGAGGGCATCTCTAATAGGTTTAATAAAAGTTTGAAGAATCTGCAAATCATTTTGAACACATAAATTTAAAACATGGCAAGCACATCTTTGATGAAAAAAAATTACCACCAAAATAAGGTTTGCATAATTTAATTAAGAAAGGAATAGATGTGGTATTGTTGGAAGCATTATCAAAACCAATTGCAAAAATTTTGTTTTCAATTTTATACTCTTCAAAAATAATTTTCGGCTTCTTATAAATATTATCAACAGTATGTGCATCATCAGAAACTCTAAATGCAAGAATTATTTTTTGCATTGTCCATGCATTATCCATATAATGACAAGTGACACCCCAAGTATAAATGTATTTTCCAATTGTCACTCCATATGTGGACACATACGGTAACACGACCTTTATAATTATCAAAAAAAATTTGAAAAATCTTTTTTTCTCTTTTATAAATATCATAAAGTGTAACATGTGAGAGTGGTTCTAGGAACATGACATGCATCAGGATTTAATGTTTTTTGATAATAATTAATAAAACCAACATTTTCACCAAAACTAAAATGTAAATGTTCTACATCAACCATTCTAGCTCATTCTTTTATATTATTTGGATTGCTATATTTAAATAATTGAGTGTTAGGGGTAGCGAACCTGGAAATTTGGGTTTGTGAACTTGATCTGGCCTATTCAGTTGGATGCCGGGACGTTATATGCTTTCGATATATGCCATATCCTCCAGATTTATTCCATTTAAATTCTTTGCTACAGTAATTGCATGCCATGCTTCCATCGTCTTTCGTAATTTCTTCAT